>OZ020248.1:16134082-16164286 GCA_963971285.1 Astropecten irregularis
AAAGAGCAAGATGATACAGTTATAACAAATGTTATAAAAAGTGTGAAAATTGTGAAATTGTAGAGTAAGTTGCTTCATAATTCCAGTAGAAAGACCACCATCAAAGATGCATGCCTTTTTCTCCAAAAGTACAAAACTGAATATTACACAGGATTGTCTTTTTGTTGTGAACAGTTGTCTGGGTCATTTCTGGTTCTTTCAAGAACCTTCTATCCTTTGGTTCTGTCAAGAACCTTTATAAATTCCAAGAAGAAGAGATGTTCACCATAGCGCTTTTTTTTGTGTCCTTCATTCGTCTGCGTATTTGGCGTATTTGACGATAACGATCTTTGGGGGGGGGGGGGGGGGGAATGTGGGACGAGGGCGCTGTCAAGGCGAATAATTATCATCAAGGTTTGATTTGTGCAAGCAAAGTCTCTCTTGCAAAAAAACAAACTCAATTAACTCAGCAGCCATGGAATGTTTCCGGTCGCAGCGACTCAGCATGATAAGGTGGTTCACGGCAATTGTGGTGACGGAATGTAGGGGAGGGCGGGGGAACTAGAAGGGGGCAAGGGAGGGCTGGAGATTTGACGCGACCAAGTTCATCTGCAGATATACAATGTATAACATTGATGCATTCCATGCACAAAGAGCGCTGCCACGGCTCCGACGCAACGGCTTAAGTCTAATCATTATTTTGCGACCAGATGAGGATTGTCGGTTTGGTCGTATCATGTTGCTGCGGTATGCGAGGGACTGCTGGGAGATGGAAACATGTGCTGTGTAAACCGACACTTGGAAGGACTTGAGGAAACTGTGACGGCTATCTTTAGAGGAATACGAAGATAAAGGTCACCAATGTTCAAGGCCCAAGACTGCCTATAGCCTACATATCCAGCATGTAGGCCTATTCAGCAAGATGACTCGGAAATGTGTTCTAATGAAAAGCATTTTGTCAGACAAACAGTTCTTTGTCTGACCAATCCCCCACCTATTGTCATGATCAGTCCCTCATCCATACATTTGTGTTTCTATTGACTTGCATGTTCCTGTCCTTCATCATATGGCCTTTGAGAAAGATCCTGTTAGGATCGAAATGCGTCAGGCCCTACTAACTCCAAGCATTTGATATATTTCAGGTCATTTTCGCTGATGAGCAGTTTGCAGCATTTTATTACTTGTACTAACTTAAAGCAAAAATACTTTTAAAAAACGAAGTTTTTAGCCTGGAAAACTCTAAAAAATGATTGTTCAAACAAGAAAAGAGGGCAACTTGAACTTAATACAGGCATTTGGAATTCAAGAGCGACACAAAAACATTGGAAATTCCCTTGCATCCAGACAGTTATCAGTTTTAGTTCATTAGTTTACCAAATTAACGAAGCATTCCTGGCAAATTAGCAAAAGTGGTCTAAAACTGGGGCAGGTCGTCACCTCAGCACGACGGCAACAGACCATAGAGTGGAGTCGTCCAGGAATGCCGAGGGTATCCCGGAACTTTGAATGATAATAACATAATACCGGTGCGGACAGGCTTAGACTGACATATCGGACAGATCCATTACAGGCACGGTAGGATGATGGGATACAAGAAATGTATAACTTTACAAGGTTACCCACGGCAAGCTCGATGAGGACAAGGCCACATAAGAGATAGACTGGCCTCACAGGGTATTTCTTCTCAATATAACCATTTTTGTTCACACAGTTACTGTAGGCATCTAGTTACCATCACTACCCATCAATAAGACTATTCTCTTAATACTTTTACCCTGCTTGCTGTGAAAATTACAAAATTGTGTACAAACTGTTCATAATGACCAAGCATGCAACTGTGGTAACCATGGAAAAGATATCAACGAGGTGAGGTGTTCAACATAACGTCATTTTGTTTGGTCAGATCATGTCAAAAACTGTTACGAAGAAGAGCAGAAAATGGGCAAAAATATCACAATTTGAGAAAACAGTGATCAACGTTCACAGTCGGTATTTTTAAAATCTTTGCACTGTTGTTTTTTATCTTTTTTCATTGGTATAACCCTTTTCTAGATAAATACAGCATTTTTGGTAGAAAAACTTCAACTGTATGTTTCCACCATCACCATTTTATATCCTGATAGTTATAGGTAAATCTGTGAAGATTTTTGTTTCAGTATGCTACCGTAAGTATAATAAATGTACTGTAGTACCTTTAAAGGGACCACGATATAGGATTTAAATTGCATTATTCCTGCTTAAAACAATAAAGTACTATATCTACAATGATATTTTGTGTCTCGAGCTAATTATTTCCTGGAATAATATGAGAAAAAAAATGTTGAAAATGTTTGTCCAAGCTACTACGCCCCTTGAGTGGGAC
Organism: Astropecten irregularis; assembly: GCA_963971285.1. Classification (NCBI taxonomy): domain Eukaryota; kingdom Metazoa; phylum Echinodermata; class Asteroidea; order Paxillosida; family Astropectinidae; genus Astropecten; species Astropecten irregularis. The sequence continues at coordinate 16,136,424 of OZ020248.1, forward strand.
CCTCATTAACATAAATCTTCCCAAATGTGTGATGTAAATCGCAGTGTTGTAGTCAAGACCAGGCAGTCCGAGACCAAGACCAAGACCGAGACCAACAGTCCGAGACCAAGACCAAGACCAAGACCAGGCCCACTAAAGCAGTCCGAGACCAAGATCAAGACCAAGACCAATAGTCCAAGACCAAGACCAAGACCAAGACCGGATTTATAAATAAACATTTATAAACACAAATTGTGGGGGTTAAGCTATGTAGGGTATGCCCATCGAGCTATCTACTTTGATCAACATGCAGTGACTTCGGCACTTTTCAGACATTGGTGAACTTAATGTAAAGCTCAATGAAAATGAATAGCATTTTGTTCAAATTGTATTTATATTTTGTTTCTCTCCAATAACCTGCCCATGCCAGGGCTCTCCCTTAACTTTTTTTTCAGTCGCCAGCCGGACTACCCAGCCAGAGTTTTGGGTAGTCCGCCAGCTTTTCAACTCTCCCGCATGTTTTATGCTATTTTTTCAATAAAATTAAAAATTGATAAAAAAACATCGTTATTTATACTTCAGAGCTCATATCTAGTTGAATCATTCAACCAAATGTCAGTATTAGTTTGATAAAAATGTATGCTACATGTAATTGCAAATATATTACACAATCACAACTTAAGTTGGAAGTCAACACTTTTATATGATCATGATCATGAACAAAAGTGCACATCAGCTTCAGTTTTGCGCTAGCAAATGAAGTTTTCTTGCACTTGAAAAAATTATTTAAAACCATTAATTATAATTATGTTTATTTTGGTTTAATTAATACAAATCAGTTTATTCGAAATATAAGAAGATCACTTGTAAAACAAAATATCAACTAAAACGAGTATAACATTGCCGGACACCCGCAATTTAATATAAAACATAAGAAATTAAGAACCCGGAAGTGTGTTGCATAATGGCTGTTGATGAGTATCGTACCGGTACCGGTGCGCCGCAGGGCGTGCTTAAAAATTACAGCTCATTCAATTGACCAGACCCTCCCAGAACACCCCGACTTTTAGCTGATTGCTATTTTTAAGGGTGCCAAATTTAATTTTGCGCTATTTCTACCGACATGACAGACCAAGCAAAACTTAGCGCGATCTTTTTTTCCGACAATGAACACCGACATGAAACACGATGTATGCATTGTCACGATTGTTATTTGAATCGTTGCGAGATCCCCGTGCAATTACAAATATTCTGACCGTACGGTAAATCGCATTTTCGTGATCAGCTACATCTTACTTGAATTTAAGTCGGTAATTTTGTCCAAGAAGAAACACACTTTTCACGTACATGTGCTTGATCTAAAAACAAACGTCATGAGAAAAATTCATAGGGCGAAGAATGCATCGAGAAGACGTAAACACGATGCATCATGCAGTCAGCATGGTCATCTCGAATATTCTACGACTGGTATCCGACCCACACGGCCACACGTGAAGTTACGATATCAAAACAACGTGCACAGTCTCAACCACGTTTGAGTAGGAAGACTACATACTGTATACACCGTACGTACTGTGCGTGTGCACTGTGTAGGCTCGTTTGGTTCCGAAGATCTGCCGTACGCGGTAGGATTTTTGATCGGTATGGAACATGTATATCGCGGCCGGGCAGCGTATGTTTTTTGGTCTATTTCTATTGGTCTCGTGCTGGTCTCGGCCCGAAATTCCGAGAACGGCAGGTGCGAGACCAAGACCAAGACCAAGACCAGCGTTTTTCCAAAGACCATACGTGGTCGAGACCCAGAACACTTCCAAACTGGTCTCGAGACTGGTCTCGAGACCAAGACCAGTCTCGACGACTACAACACTGGTAAATCGAGGCAGCTGCAGCCGGCGCCCCATTCACCGGCCGGTCACATTGTATACATGGATGTCCATGAAGCCTAAAATCGTTCATCAAAAATACTTTTCGAGAAAAAGGCTTCAAAGATTCTACACACACCAAGTGTCGTAGTGCTGACTGACGGTTTTACGTTGGTCTGTGTGCGAGACGGATAACAACAGCAGTTTGCCGGGGGTCTGTGATCATGCGTGACCGTGCAAGTTAAGATGTTTCCTAGAAAATAAGTACGACAACCCGGATGTACCGTACGCGTACCCATGCGCTTGTCTTGCACCCAGGCGTCATTAACGGGTCCAGACTATCTAGACCTTCGATAAATTTCCGCGCCTCGATCTGCGTCACGAACAGCGCCCTCAATTTGAGTCGCGGGCAAATTCCCAAAAGGGGGAGGCAATTTTTTGGCGGCAAAAAATCAAATGGAAAGTTCACTTGCACCAGTTTGGCTTTTAATTCACATTAAATACATGTAAATGAATTTATTTATGAAATAAAATGCAATACGCCAAGTTCAAGCAGCTTGTTTCCTTGAATATTAATACTAAATGTTCAATCCAAGATCACAGAAGAAGAGATTTAGGCTTCCAAGAACTTTTGTCACATATTAGCAATTAAATTCTCCATTGTGTATACAAATTCCACATGTATGTGAAGAATGATGATCGTAAAAATGTGCCAACATTCTGCTGTTGGCCTAGCCATGAAATTACACCCCATGATCATAACACCCATCCAAACCTTATCTCATGATATAAGCCTTCTCAAATCAAAGAGCCAACCATGAACAAAAAATCAATTACTAAAAATGTGCACAAGGGCAAGGACGCCTTTCTAAGAGGATTAAGACAGTCCTGGGTCGATTTCATGAAGCCCTGCTTGCAAGTTATGAAGGATAACCCAACGTAGGGGGCTGTATCCAACGAAGGGTTTCAATGCATCATACATATGTCCTATGATTGATAGTAAATTATGATGAGTTTGGAGAAATCGACCCCTGCTCCTACAAAGTCCCGATGAAAGACAGATAGATTAGAGTGACTAGGCATAAAAAAGAAGGAAATAACAAAACAAAGTAAGTTAAAAAAACTAAATTAATGGAGAAAAAACCGGGAAAGAAACAAAAGAGGGAATAAAAAGGGGAAAAAGAAACAAAAAGAAGGGGAAAAGGAGAAAGGGGTAAAAAAGGAAGAAAGGAAAAAAGGAGGGAAAATAAGAAGAAGAAGAAGTAGGACATAACCAAACTAGAGCCGAGTGCTGGATTTTCTCCACTGACCTATCTTCTGTTGGTGGTGACAGATACCAACATTCTAACATTTTCACAGACAGCAGGCAAGCACTCAAGTGCTTGGATTACAGCAGCTTCGTGATTCAATTAAAATGAAAAAGAAGAAGAAAAAAGAAGAAGCACTGCCAGAGGAACCAGAGATGGACTGGGTACTGTATAAGATGCTGGTGAGGGCTCTATTTGAACCGTACCGTGTGCGTACCTGACAAATGTATGTTAAACAGCACATATTATATACCTTATTTAACCAACTAGGGATGGAATGATATGCACTAGGCCTATAGTCAGACATAATTTATGAGAGGCCATCCTAGTGACTTAAAGAAGATTCTAGGCTGATTCAAGTTTATAATTGATATACTGTAGATGCCAATTTTATATTGCTAGCTTTTTATGATACGAGGTCGTAATATTCATAAACTTTCACTCGATTGATGTGGTTCCTCAGACTAAAACCCATAAAAGTTAATGATAATAATAATAATACATGTAAACCGCTTTTATATAGCGCATATCACAATCAGCTTATGAAGTCTCTACATGCACATATTACTATATTATCCCTGGTCATTGGGCTACAATTATTACATTCCTGAAACAATCTCAACTCCCGGGGAGTATTCAGCCCTGGCTGCTGTAAGGCGCACATAGGCTAATCAAACCACAAAGCCATCTCTACCCTCGCAGGTACCCATTTACTCCTGGGTGAAGAGAAGCAAACAAAAACATCAGTATGTTAATTTGTAAAATATTTCTAATATAAAAGACATCTGCTAGTCTCTTTTGATATACTTTTATTACCGATGTAAAATCTGAAAGCAATTTGAAGTATTTCATGTCATATATTTTTTTTTCACTTTCTCTTCAAGAATTCTCTGCATTTATTTACCGGGGATACTAGGTGACATATAATGTACTGGGTAATTAAACCTGACTGATTCAGTACTTAATTATCATCATTATGAATACTGTAACAGTGTTATGACAGCAAGTTTTAATATTTTCACACAGCATTGACACACATTCGCAGACAAAAACATTAATACAAAAGAAAAGGCTGCTCAAGATATATTTTTCTTTGCCGGAACATTTTTTTCTTTAAAGGTACAACACAGGATTCGGGTAACAAGCCAAAACAGACATCTTGACAGATAAAGATGGACATGATAGAAACCTCCTGCTACAATAATTATGCCTGAAAAGCTATTTTTGTTTAGAAAAGTGTGAAACAAATTTAATTTAGGTCTCGGCAAGATTACAAACATTTTTTCGCTATTTTCTTGGGACTCAGATGTCAGACTGAGCTCAAATTTTCACAAGCTTACCATTTCATGTACATGCTGGAATAGACAAAGTGTGGGTGCTGTTCTGTGATCATTACCAATCATGTATTATACCTTTAAAGTGTGCAATTTCAAGCAGAATGTCAACAAGCTGTAAATACTACCTTAGTGCGCTGTGAAATATGACGTTGTTGCGTTGACACGATAATATTATAAATTGCACAATGACACATGTCCAGTTCAGCTGTGAGGGAGACTGTTCATGAAATGACCTTGCTCATTTCATTTCTAGATTTTGTTTGGGTCAAGAGGGGAGCCTCATCCAGTATGCCTGGAATTTGGTCCTTGGAGGGAAGCAAGCTTTGCGAGGAGCATCTTCTATTAGAAAATGATTAGAAGGTCTTGGGGAACAGATGGAGGTGAGCAGTAAATGAGGCCAAAGACCGGGCCAGGGCAGCTGGGTCCCGGCCTCTGGTCAAATTCCAGGCTTGCAAGAATTTATTTTAATACATTTTAGTATTTTCAATTGTTTGTTTAAGCAGGTCATATTGTTAGATACAAGCATCAAACATGCACAGTGCTCAGCTTCGTGAGAGGCCTGTGGTAGATTTCACAGAGCCCTACGATTGATCGTAACTTGAGTTACGAAGGATAATCCATCATTTTATCCTAATAGGGCTGCAATGCATCATAAGTCCTATGATTGATAGTGTGGCGGATTTCACTTGGTTCGAATTACCTAGGCTCGCCGGGACAAAGTTAACCTGGGACGCATGCGCAGCTCACGCGAAGATATGACCAGGGACGGGATCCATTTGGGTGGAAATATACCCCCCAGTTAAACTGAGGACAAGAGAACCCCAATAATGGTACGCCATGACAGGGTCATTCTGATTCTACTGACATCTACCGTAGCTAATTTATTTTGACTCCACTGCCACTTAACTTCCTCCGCAGGTTATTTACAACATGCACATTAAGACAACATATCAATCTAGCCTAACACTATGAGGTACAGTTCAAGATAATGCTCAAATCGTTGTACTTACATAACTCTTGATCTTCTACTCAACTTCACTCAGAAGCAAGGTTACAATAAATTCAATAAATTCCAAGAATAGACTAGACAAAATAACGCATCTTACACAACGAATTCTGCAATTCCGCTGTAACTCAGGCAACCACTGTAATTCCATGGTAACTCCTGCAGCTAATGCGGCTGCATAACTCGAAGAACACTAAAGACTGACAACTGACTACTAAAACTCGAACTATCACTGAAAAACTAATACTGCAACTGGAAAACTTGAACTGAAACTGAAACTGACTTATTTACCACTGAGCTCGACCCTTTATACCCAGGCAATCTCAGCCTCCTCTATTTTCCCCCCAAATCCTGTCCATACACATGGCTCCAAAACCCCCTCTGTTTTTATAAGTACCGGTAACTAAAACACTTTGGTCACAAACCATAATATCCACAATAACAATATTTCATCTCCTTTTCTACACATATAATCAATTTTCACCCCTTTCCTCCATGTGTTGAAAAATAAGACACCAGCTTTCCCATTTTAGTCTTGAATTTCCGGCTATCCATAACATAACTTACACATTTCCCAAACAACATGTCAACCCTCTGACAGTCACACATGTATTTCTTTATTCCCCCTCTACTGGTCTTGGCACTCCTGGGGCCCCATGTTTTTGACTTCTATCCCTTCCCACAGAATATTTTAGTAGTGGGGACCAACCCTTGCAATCCATTTGTACACTAACCCATTGCAAATAATGTTATTCTTTTACACCGTCCTACGACTTAAAGTGCAAAAGTTCATCAGGCATTTGCGTTACAATAGTAAGTTACGATGACTTTAGTAAAATGGAACTCAGGAGCCGATTTCACTAACGTTTTGCGATCATTGCTAAAACCCAAATCAATTGCTAAACGGAAAATTGCATTCGATACACCATCTTGCAATGCACTGCAAACAATGCCATGCAGAGTGCCCATCCAGAGTTGGTCTGTAACAGCCACAAGAGATACTATTCAAACTCTCATCAAGACAACCCAACAAGCGGTGATTCGATGGTCAATCTTCAAGATTGATGGAAGCCTATAGGCACACGAACACTTTCTGAGTGATTTACAGGAAGTGATTTGAAGAATTGGGTCAATCGATGGAGCTAATCGCAAAGGCCACACTACCTTTCTATCTGGCGCTAAACCATGTGTACAAGCGTGCCTGGATATGCCATATGATGTATTATTAATGTAAGCTGTAGATAATGGGATTGGTTGTAATTCATCCAAAACCTGCCTAAGGTACGAGCAATATCACTGGACTGAAAAATACAATTTGGTATTCACACGTCAGATGAGGGAAGGAGTGGAACCATTGCAAGAATCAAAGGAGCCAATCATTGATGGGATCATTTTGGTCAACAGAGGGCGGTACACCAATTCTGTGGCTTCCTCCTCATGTATATGATTGCACCCAAGTTAATATCAACTCCCATAGACAACAGTGATAATAAAACTAATAGTGAAACTTCAAAAATCATTTTAAAATAGTCAGAACTGTCACATGTGTTCAAGTTGCACAGAAAAATGATGATGAACATGTCACCTTTCATTTTCTTTCCATTTTATGGTGGGTTGACCATTGCATTTTGAAGATATACTCATCCTCAGGTGTCCACCCCTAAAACAAGGTATGGATCACTCCAGTCAAAGAAGCCATTAAAAAAAAAACATCAGTCTGCAAAGCGGCTGAAATAGACACACTTTCTCACCCAATTGCATCAAAAATGGTCACAAATGGAAGCCCACAGTCCAGGCAGGAGGTCCAGTGCCATATTTCTTCAATCCTTCATTTTCATAGCTCTCACAACTCTCTTATTTAAAATATATAGAGTGCTTAACTTTTATTAATGAACTCGGCGGACGCATTTTGGCACCATTTACTTGGGTGCACCCATACACCGATTCAACGGCGCTACCATGGAGATAGAAAACACCCTCATTACTGGTGTGTCCCTGCCTGTATTTTGTCCGGCAACAAAATTATTTATGTCCGCCGCACTATATACTGCAGGGTGTACATCCCCTAATCATGGGACGTACACCCTGCAATTATAGAGTGCGGCGGACGTAAATTCTGTTGCTGCTGGACAAAATACGGGAGGGACACACCAGTAATGGCGGGTGTTTTCTACCTCCATGGTTGCGCCGTCGGATCGGTGTATAGGAATGGCACTTCTTGTTTGGGAATTCACTTGTAGTCACAATCAACTCTCATTAAAGTTTAAAGAAAAATGAATAAATAACAAAATCCTGGGACAGGCTGGACTAGTTGGTTACAAAAAGTATTTCCTTTGAGTGGAATGCAAAAAAAACCAAAGAAAATCAAAGCAAAACCGAATCTGAGGATTACAGAATTTGCTTGGAGGGCCTGACACATCCTTGCAGGATCTTTCTGAAAGGCTGAGAATTTGTTATAAGAGCAGAATCTTATCCTGTCAAATGAAGTTAAGTCATTTCAATTCACAGATGAAATCATCAACCATCCCGATTTGTTAGTCAGATTTAAGGCTATGCATGGTGGAAGTACATAAAGTAATTGAGCATTCTGCTGAAGACAACAAGAGTATACTGTTACTGGCCTAAATGTTGAGTTAACTGGCTCTTTTTAGAGCCACACAACTCAAATCTCATAATTTATGTCTCATATGGTGTTACAGAAAAATCAGTTATCTCATCTTATCTAAGTACTAGCAAAGACACCATCATTCTTGATTCAGTTTCACTGAGTAGTTTCTCCATGTCTTGTCAATTTACAATGAATATATTTTAGCCCTCAACATGCAGTGGGCACTCAGAAGATTTTGCATAGGCCTAATTAAGTAAAAGAAAAACATCGACCAACAGATGATCAGAATTCAATGCTACCATCAAAGTAACTCCAAAGATGAGGTCCGTAGAATCGCCGACGCATGTGAATGTTGGAAAAAATATTGTTGGGATTTACTGCAATGACAAGCTTCAAGAAATACAAATTTCAAGCTAAAGGATGGCTGAGGAACTTACCCTCTTTCAGTCTGAGCTTGATGGAAGGGTCCTTGCCCGAAGCGCCAAAGTAGCCACCATGCTCGGCATCCCAGAACAGCTCGTCCTGCTTGACCTGCAGAGAGCCAGCCCACTCCAGCCAGGACTGGTCATAACCGGCTTCATACAGGTCCAGCAAGCCCCGAATCAGGTCACTGTAATCATCTACGAAACCATCTATTGGTTCAGCTCTATGGACAAAAAGTATTAACTGATATTACTGGTGACGGCATATCAAGGTATTGGTCAAAAATGGGTAAAAGACTAAATGTGGGTTTACGATTGTGAGTTGGAGACCAGCCATGCTTGAGTCCTTGGGCAAATCACTATATTGCTACTCCTTAGCCAGAAGTAAATGGGTTCCTGTGAGATGGCTTTGGGCTTGATTACCCAATTAGCACTTACAGCAGCTGGTAGTGCCAGGATTTATTACCCGGTTAAAGGTTAACCGACCGGATTTAATTATCCGGTTACAAATGTCCACAAACCGTAAACCAAAATTGAAAGGAAAAAAAAAAAGAAAAGAACCTTTGGCCCATGTTCAACAACCCAAAAAATGTAAACAGTAGAATTTCAGTCAGTTTTTTTATCCATTTTGCCAAGTTGAAACACGCTTTTCACATACTGGATCTAAAAGAAACATTGTGTACTTAATATAAATGCTTGATCTAAAGATCAACATTGTAAAAAGCGACGATCACAGTGAAGAAGACGTATATACCATAAATCGTACACGTTGCACGTGATTACATAGGTTAACCGTTAACCTGTTCTTTTTTTTTGGCAATCAGTAAACCGGATATGAAATTACCAGATTTTGCCCAGCACTTGCAGCTGGGGCTGTATACTCCCTAGGGAGTTGAGATGGGTTCCGGAATGTAAATGTAGCTTGATGACTTAAGGGATAATAATACACTTTGAAAGGCATAATAGATACAGGTGCTATACAAGTGTCTCACTATTATGATGATAATTACAGTGGAACGTCGCTAAAATGAGCAAAGCCACAGATATCTTCCATTTTAGCAGTCATAGCAATTTAAGCAACAGCATTTCATTTGTTTTGTACACAAAAACTGGAAGCCAAGGTTGATGTTCGATATAGCCAAATGTTCGATGTAGCAGGGTCCGTTACAGTGGCGTTCTACTGTATCTGGAATAGGTGAAGCAACTAACAGGTATTACAATCAATAGACACCCCACCATCACCCGAGTAGGGCGCCCTCAACTACAGGTCAACAGAAGGAAGCTTGTTACACATGATGAACACATCAAGAACAAAAAGGTTTCATCCCTGTGATTGGGAACTTACATCTGGGCGACCTCTCCCCGTTGATCGGTGTAACAGCTCCTGATGAGGCAGCCTGTGTGCTCATCAAACAGGCTTTCCTTGATGAAGGATGCGGCCTGCGTAGCCCTTGCAGTCAGTGACGGATCCCCGAGCACTTGTCCTCCCCGTGCAAAACCAGAAATCATCAAACCTGACAAAGAAAATGGACACATACACAAGTGTGTAAATGCCTGCAATAGACCAAACCAGGAAGTCCTTCCCATTGCACACATGAGCAATGAACATGTGCTCTTCTTTATTATGACCTGAATGAGGCATTTTGGAGACAAGATATAAACACGTATTTTGTCTGTCTTTATTGATTAACTCCACGAGTGACCATAATATTCATACACCCCTCCAGGCGAAAAGATTAATTTTCCTATTGCGCCTATGTACAGTAATTAGCAGCCCATAATATCCGTATTCACCCTAGCGCGTTGAATGCGTAACTCAACGTGTTCAACGGGTTGAAACCATAGATAGCGGAAGATTATTTTATTTTTGTTTTATTCTTCCGATATCTATGGTTCAACTTGGTTACACGTTTCTTGTTCCTATTCCTATGCACCAGAAAGAGTTGAACAGGTAATAATAATAATATTGACTGGCGTTACTTTTGGGCAATACCACATATATTTCCCTCACTAGACCCATATTGCCCTCGTCTTCAACTCGGGGCAATATGAGACTAGTTTGGGAAATATATGTGGTATCTCCCTCAAGGCCAGTCAATATTATATAAATATCACACTCTATATTGCAGTCACTCACTCAATACCATGAATACGTGCGCGTACATGAATCGGCGCCTAATGAATCGGTCTATTGTTGATCTTTTTGGCAACAACTCCACTGGTTTTATACATGTATGCTTTCCAACTGTGGCGCCCTGTCCATAATTGTGGACCCCATTGTCCCTTTCGTCATAAGTCCTCGGTTTGAATACAACCACAAACTCACACCCACACAAAGCAAGAAAATACAACAAAAGTTGCACAACTTCTATATCTTCAACCACTTCCTGACAAGATTCTGTGGAATCCATATGAAGGAATCAGCGGATACAATACTGGTATTACTTTTTTTAACAATGAGGTATCCAGTTTTTATAGAGAGATCAGCGGATACAATACAGTAAGGATTATGTGTGACACGCAATGGGTGGCATGAGGACTGCCATGGCATTTTCACCCAAATTCAACACCACATTTTCAAATTAACACTGAGATCAATGGATGCCAACATGCTGACTCATGAAACTTCAGGGATCAGAGGTCGATTTCACCAAACTCATCGTAACTTTACTATCAATCGTAGGACTTTTGATGCATTGAAGCCCCACGTAGAAGTCAAAGGATACGATGGGTTATCCTTCGTATCTCAAGTTGCGATCGATCGTAGGGCTTCGTGAAATCGACCCCAGGAAACATACCACAGGTATGTGGATCGGTTTGCGGAAACACCATGTAAGAATTGTTCATACTTTTGCACTTCTATTTCATTCGCACTTCTTGCAATAAAGGTCTCAACGTACGTTTCGACTAGCCTGCTCTAGTCCTCCAGGGTCTCCTGATGAGGACTAGAGCAGAAGGTTAGTCAAAATGTTGAGACCTTAATTGCAAGAAGTGTGAACGAAATAGAAGTGTGAAAGTAGGAACGATTCTTACATGGTGTTTCCGCAAACCGATACACATACCAATTGTCGCCATGCAAAGCCTCAAATCTTTCTTGATACCACAGGTAACAGCGCTCCGCACTTGCGCTAAACATAACACTGGACCTCAGACAAATATTGCAACCATGCACACGTGCGTGGGTGTGCGCGTGCATGTACAGTCGTGTGTGAGTAAATTTTTGTCTGACATCCGGTGATTTTGTGACGTCATTAGTGTGGAGTGCTATTGCAGGAAACAATGATAAGGGGAGTTTCATATTGACTGACCATTCCAGCTGGTCAGTACTTTGTCATCCAGGTGGGGCTTGGGCCTCTTCAGCCGCTCCTCGTACAGAATCTCCCTTGCCTTGGAGAGCGCCCTCTCAGTTGAGCCTTCATCCAGGCCAAAACTCCTTGCGGTGGCTTCGAGTGACCCACGAACAATCAGAACACTTTTATCCTTGAGCTCACCATGGGGATCCTGCCAAAGATTGTAAAAAACTACAAATATAATATGCAAATTAGGCTTGCTCTTCACCGAAGTGGATGAGCACTGTTACTCAGTGCTTGTCAGTGCGGATGAAAAAATAACGTGCTGGCTCAGGTGGGATTCGAACCCACAACCTCCTGCTTACGAGAGCTAGGCTACCAAGCTAGCTGGGGTTAGTGGGGTGAATCAAATCCAATATCAAGTGGGTACCGCAGTAAATCATGAATATTAAAATATAAAATATTAAGAATATAACATTCAGATCCTAAGGGGAAATATAGATTTGAAATTGGAGAACCCTATTGAAACACACTACCTTAACCCCTTCCACCTGGGGTGCATCTATAACGTCATGGCATGAGAATATTCGTAATTACTTTGTTATTTCCATTGAAATACATTGAATGAAGGTACTGTTTGGAACAAGAGGTTAAATGAACCTTTATTGTCCCAAAAAATATTTTCTCTGTGCTACATTTACACCCTTGATTTGCATTTTAACAGAACGGAATCTGTCAGTCCTGAACACAGCTGCTTCCATTGTGTACAGACCGCTTGGTATTCTTGCTTTTGTGTGGCGGTATTCAACCATTGTGTGCCTGCATTGTTTATGCCGAGCTCCCAGATGGCCTCCGGTGGCTGATATGGAGGTCAGCACAAGCAAAGTAAAACAATAATAACACGGGCTGAAGGGGTAAAAGGACTGAAGGAATAATTCATTGGGCAAAGAATTTGATGTACAGGCATAACATTGTAGTAGCCTGTATGTATTGTTGACAATGGGTGAAAAACCTGAAAGTTGGAAAGACCTGGAGATCATTTTGTACGACTGAAATGAAATACGCAGAGGGTAACATTAGACTAATAGTGGGAGAACGATTGTTATGTAAAGCCAAACTCACCACATTAACCAAATTGGCTGCTACAAATTACTTCTATTGATTTTCATTTTGCATAATATAACTACAGTAACTTGTTCTTACCTGCTCAAAGTTGACATTTCCACCTGGCCTGATGTCGTAATGTTTGCAGAACACATCGGCCAATAAGACGCTGTCGCTTTCTTCCACAGAGTCCGAGAGCAGACTGCGAATGTCTCCTTCCTCCCAGACGCAGAATGCGCCTTCCTTTTTGTGCTTGGCATCATGGGAAGGGAATGAATCAGCATCTTCAGCGCTGAAGAAACCACCTGCCTGTGGCATAAGGACAAAGGGTTAGCTGGTAAACATATCATGTGGACAGTAACACTTATCATTCTAAATATGACCGGTTACCAGCTACAATGTCATGTGATCTGTACCAAGTCCAATAAAACAATAGGGCCGGATAGCTCAGTTGGTAGAGCACTGGTATGATATTACGAGGTTGCAGTTTCGTATCGCGCTCCAGTAAAAATGTTTTAATAAGAATACCTTACTACTCAGATCCCTTGATACATATTGCAAAATAGAGCGAGCAACGTCTGCAAAGAACTCCTCCTTTGTGATCTGTTTGGGAAAAAAGAAAGAAGAAACAGAAAAATTTGACTGTTCATCTGAAGGCTGTTCATAAGTTTGGGAATTATACGGAAGTTTAAGGCTGGCAAGAGGAGGATTTCAGGCCCGAAGGACTGTGCCTGGGCAGGCTTTTCAATGTCTAGGCTCAACCAGTATAGTTTTATCTCCCTTAAATGGCATGTCCAACATTGGTAAAGGTTGAGCAGAGCAGCTGCAGGCTGTTCACAATTTGATCCGTTATGGAATAAAAATAAACCTGGGAAATTTTCAGCTAAATTGATAATAGGAAACAGTAGAAAACAGCGAATCGTTGCAATCATTATGCCAAATTGTCTCATTTTTGTTCTTTCCGAGATCAAAAATGATTTGGTGTTTGGTTTTACACTTTTCTGGATAAATACAGCATTCCAGGCAGAGGGTTGTTCACAGTATGTTTCTACCACAAGCATCTTTATACCCTGTAAAGTCATACGTCAATTTGTAAACATTTTTGTTTTGTTTGTTACCAATGTTGTACGTGACCTTTAACAGGGTGTCCAAACCAGCAAACAGGGAGTGTGAATGAAGTCAAGGTGTTGCTAACCACTAATCTAGGCAGTATGATTTGGGCTGAGACATATGAAGGCTGTATTATCTTTCCCTGTAAGTACCTGGTAAGCATCAAGGTAAGACACGGCCAGCTGACCCTGGTCATACAGCATCTTCTCAAAGTGAGGCACGTGCCAGAACTCATCTGTAGAGTACCGATGAAAACCCTGTAATCAAAGCAAACACAGGTTTACCAGTCAAAACAGTATGTGATGCATACTGCTCACAACTGGTACTCTGCTTCATTTTCTATGGATGGGGGAAAGCGTAAAGAAGGAAAACATGTTCCACGGCAAATTTCTGGAATTTTCCTGCAGCCGAAGGATGACTGTATAATTTTTACAGAACGACCCAATACATTTCTTTGGCCCAGCTTGAGAAAATCTTCGCCACAGTGAAACCCTGTCTAAACAAAAAGAAGACCAGACATTGCCGAGAGTTCCTACAGAAAGCACTTGAATAGCGCTCAGCACTTGTGCTAAAAATAGCACCGGATCTCAGACAAACATTGCAACCATGCAAACGTGTGTGCGTGTGCATGTACACTACGTGTGTGAGTCAATGTTTGTCTGACATCCGGGGATTTTGTGACGTCATTAGTGCGGGACGCTATTCACTGTCCACAAGAAACAGAGGAACAGGGATTATTGACTATTTGGTACACCTATGGCTCAGTTGGTGGAGCGCCTGTACGGTGTTCAGGTGGCCAGTTTAAATCCCGCTCCAGTCGATTTGTCTTTGTTCACTTTTCAATCACAAGAAAATCTGATTTATTTTCAGGCTATTTGCATAAGCTAGGCAGTAAGAGAAAGCCCAAACAGCCCAAGATTTGAATGCTAACTATGAAGTTACGATCACTGATGAAAATTATGATGAAACTGCCTGTTCTTAAACCTATTATATCAATCTTGTTCTTATAACCGAATGGACAAGGTGTGGAATCAGGATTATGAAAAATCTCCTGCAAAAAGAGATTTGTTGCCCATTCCTGCTATCTCTTCCTCCTTTGGAACGTCCTTAGCACCAGCCATAGTCCTGAACTTGGATCCAGCCTAACCTATCCTATGCAGCCACTCTACTGCCAAGACAAAAGCTACAATTTATGGCTATGGCTTGGTTAGCACATTATCTACATGCATTGAAGAAAAGGCCATGCCTAGTAACGTCATTTATGGCTATGGCTTGGTTAGCACATTATCTACATGCATTGAAGAAAAGGCCATGCATAGTAACGTCATTTATGGCTATGGCTTGGTTAGCACATTATCTACACACACTGAAGATAGGCCATGCACAGCAACATCCTTAGCAACAGCCATAGCCATTATAATTGGATCCAGCCTGATGCAGCCACCCTGGTGCTAAGACTAACCTGTGCTATGTGATCATACATTCCTCCCTTGGCCATGAACCTCAGTGTTTTCAGGCACATATCAAGTCCCTCTTTCCCCGTGCTTGTCTCCGGCCGACTGGCATAATGCCTGAACATGAAGTTGAAGTTGACTACAGGTGAGATACAAAAAAAAAGAGAAACATGACAGATTTTCACCTAACTCTGTCAAATTCAGACACAGTGGTAAAACAGTTTATTATATAAAATGGAGTATCACTCTTCTTCCTATGAGATAAAATTCTGGCCTAAAGAAGGGACTCGAAAAATACTATCTCTGATTGAGTGCCGGTACGGCATTTTGGAGATCGATGGTTTGAATCCCGCTCAAGTCCTTGTTCACTTTTCATTTATTCATTTTACTTACATTTGTATTAAAATGAAGGAGAAACTGGTATTTCAATCCTAGCTGGATCTTCCTCACTAGGATTGAAAAGTCAGGCCCTCCTAGCTACTCTACGCATTTTACGCAATGTATAATTATATCAATGCAAGTAATAAACAGCCGCAAATTGCTCATCAGCCAAAATAATGACCTGAAATTCATAAAATCCTTAGAGTTAGGAGGGCCTGACGCATTTCAATCCTAGCGGGATCTTTAACAAAGGCAAAGTGATAAAGATCCTGCTAGGATCGAAGCGCGTCAGGCCCTCCTGACCCTAAGCAATATATAATTATTTCAGTTTGATGAGCAATTTAATGAGCAGATTGGGGCAATTTATTGCTTGTATCGATTTGTATTTTGACTACACTGAATGAGATTCATTTCTAGTCTGTCTGCAAAACATTACATGGCATTCCATACAGGTGCCTTTCAATAGACCCACTAATAAGGTTCATTCATCAGGACTGGAATGCAGCATTAGTGCCGTACCTGGCTGGGGGAACTTTGGGGCGCCACCAAACCCACCATACTGGGGCTCGTAGGACTGTGCCAGCTGCCTGTAGCAAGTAGCAATGCAGGAGGTGGGAGACAAGGTGGCAGCACCGGGTAGAGCCTTAGAGGTTGTGGCCTTCTGAAGAGCTTCCAGGATCTTACTGGCTTGTTGCTTCATCTTGTCTGGGTCTTTATGCCACTAGTTCAGGGGAAATCAAGGAAAGTAGGAGATAAACTTTTACCATTGAGAGATCTTTAAGTGCCACACATAGTCCTAATATGGTTCTTAATTGAGTATTAGACTGTTCCAATTTGGAAGCTTCTCAAGCTTTTCCTTGGCAAGGAAGCAAGAGGGTAATGACACTAGGGCAATGAATGACCAGGGGCGTCAAGGTAATGACTAGGGGCACCAAGGAAATGATCAGGGGCACCAAGGCAATGACCAGTGGCACCAAGGCAATGATCAGGGGCACCAAGACAATGACCAGTGGCACCAAGGCAATGATCAGGGGCACCAAGACAATGATATGGGACACCAAAGTAATAACCAGGGACACCAAGAAAATTTACCAGGGCCATCAAGGCAATGACAAGGGGCACCAAGGTAATGATCAGGGACACCAAGGCAATGATCAGGGGCACCAAGGCAATTCTTCTGCATCACAACTCACCTGACTGACAATACTCTGTACAATTGTCCCAAATCCTGGCCGGCCGAAACGATCCTGCGGCGGAAAGTACGTTCCCCCAACAATGGGCTTGAGGTCAGGGGTCAGCCAAACGCTCATTGGCCAGCCGCCTCCTCCACTAGTTGCCTGCAAAGATGACATAAACAGCTCACAAATTAGGCTCCGATCCTACAAATGATGTCAGCTTTGTGTAAACATTTTCATATCCAGTTGATATACAGTTGATATGACCCAGCCAAAAAGGCCATTTATCAGCTGACATCAAAATGTGACAGGGAACCAGTGGCAATTAGGAAAATTTTTGGCTATGGCTTATAATTGCATACCGGTGTATGGAGAACAGCTGCAGCCTGTACCATACACTGTTGCATAAATGCAAGCCGTAGCCAAATAAATGGGTCACGGCTAAGCACTGAAAACATGCTAATCAAACAGGTTCCCCAGTCAAGAAATGTATAAGACGCATGTTGCACATGACTGGTACCTGGCTGTTAGCCTGAAAATTGCGCTAAGCATTTCATTCCATTCAAGCCCTGGGGCCAATTTCACAAATGCTTGGCGATCATCACTAAAGCCCAAATCGATCGCTAAATGGAGAATTGATGGCTACTTTGCGTAGCAATTTTCCATTTAGCGATGGATTTGGGCTTTAGTGATGATCACGGAGCGTTAGTGAAATCGATCGGCCCCTGATCACTTTGGCTTAGATAATTTCAGAGGAGTGAACTGGAGTTCTTCCAAAGTCGAGTTAAAAACGAAATGAAATTAAAAACGAAAATCACAAAGCCAGTATAATTTGCTCGTATGCTCATTTTGTTCCCAATCTCCTCTCCCATGGTCATTGCTTGTACCTGCACAAAGGTCATGTAGACCCGGTCAACGTCCGGCCTTTCCTCTCGGTCCACCTTGATGCTGACCATGTGCTCATTCATCAACGAGCCGATCTCCTCATTCTCAAATGTCTCGCGTTCCATCACGTGACACCAGTGGCACGTGGAATAACCGACTGCGGGTTGGAAACAAAATGCGCTTTTTAGAAGTTACATCTGCTACAAAAGCGGGCGCTGTTTGAAGTGCCAATTGGACCTAGGGCTGCCATTACAGAAGGGTCACCAGGGTCCAATTTCATGGAATCCGTTACAGCCTATCTTTGTGCTTACGGGCACTGCTACGTGAGAAATCTATTTCATGGAATCCGTAAGTAAGACTTTCGGTTTGTGAAGAATTTCTATGCTAACCTTGATTTTTTTTCCTGCTATATGCATTCTGCAGAAAGTCCTTGCTCAGCGTTGCAAGAGATAAAACTCTTCTGTGAAATATGCTAACCGAAAGCAAAAGAAGTCTGCTATCGTATTAAGGGAAGATTTTTTTTCATAGTAACGAATTCCATGAAATTAGGCCCAGGAGGGATTCAAATGTGAGAATGATCGGTTTGAGAGTTGGGAGGCAGGCCCACAGGTATTGAAACCTGCTGGAATCAGAACAGGGGACTGGGAACCCAATCCACAAATAGGATTCTAACCCTGATCATAGTGACAGGAAAAAGCAACCCAGGTTGAAGGTATAATACATGATTAGTGAAGGTCACAGAAGAGCACTCACACCTGTCTGATCCAACATGTTCATGAAATGATAAACATGTGAAAATTTGAGCTCAGTCTGACATCTGAGTCACGAGAAAATAGTGGACACCCAACTCAATTTTTCTTATATACATGTAAAGATCAAAACTATTTTCGGTCTTTGTTTTACTAATGTCTGGATAAAAACACCACTCCAGGTGGAAATATTTAATAACGGTATGTTTCTACCAGCACCATGAAAGCTATATGTAAATCTGTGAACATTTCTGTTTTGGTGTGTTACCAATCCTGTACTGTACCTTTAATTTCAAGGATTCTTTTGAATTGCAAAAAATGTAAAGAAGACAATCAAACAAAAATATATAAATATATACAAATAAATACAAAT
This sequence comes from Astropecten irregularis, assembly GCA_963971285.1. NCBI lineage: Eukaryota > Metazoa > Echinodermata > Asteroidea > Paxillosida > Astropectinidae > Astropecten > Astropecten irregularis. Next base: position 16,155,466 of record OZ020248.1, read on the forward strand.
ACTAACCTGAGAGAAAGATGAGTTTGTTCTCTGCTTTGGCCTTGTCAAAAGCTTCTTGGCCCCAAGGATACCTGGGAGAAAAATAGAGGGAAGAATTTCAAACCTGTAACTTTGAAGATTCTAAATATCTAAGTAGTTGTCTGCTTATTTTTGCTGCATTTCGCCAGAAATAATTGCATCTGGTAGTCCATTTCTTTCCAGGTTGACAAATTCCAAAAAGAAAATCAAGAAAAAACTAGACATTGTGGTTGTGGGAACAACCACTAGGTGTTCGGGGTCTCATTTCGTAGTTGAACTGTTATGTGAAGATGTTGGAACATATGTGATCAATTAATGGCATATTGAAAGACACTTACACTGCGTGACTGAAATACTGATCATGCTGATTGCTTTATTCGTACACTTAACAGGCAGCTGAACAGTATAGAAAATGGCTTCACCTTTAAAAAAAATTATATTCAATGCATATTATGCATCACAAACAACAAAAATCTAGTGGCCCTTGTGTCTTTTATTTCTACCTCCATGCTCTGATCCATAAACCAAAATTTAATTTTGTTCATCATTATTAGGACTTTCCTCAAACAATTTGATTTATGAGGTCTGAAAGAAATAAATCTCTACAGTTATCATTGTACATCAGTCATCAGATGTATCCTGAGTTCCTTTATCATTTGAGTGTGTCTGTTTAAAACTTTAGCTCATAAAATGATATGCTCCCCTTTGATTTTGTCTCCGTCATTTTCAAGCATTGATAGTATTACCCAGTTTTTCGATATTAATACCACTTGACCAGTTCATCAAACGTGTCAGCATAAGCTTTGACAAGAGCACTACTCCCAAAAGGATATTTCATGGAGTTGAAAAACACTATCCAATAATGAAAATCAATGTCAATCTTTCAACCCGATTCTCACGGTGGATGGGATAAAGTTAACTTTATAACAGCAGTCGTCTGTACATGCAACATCATCATTCAATTCTCAACGTGTTTTGCATCACAAGAGGGCGCTGTTGTAAGGACTCTATTCCAACAACAGAGAAACGATCATCGAGCTTGAACGTTAGGTGTTTATGCAGTTGATATATCACACATTGTATAATTATCGCCATCACAGACAACCAAATTTAAGTTTTAAAAAGTTTAAATCATGAAATGGAACGTTCATTGTCCGGGATTACATACATTGAATAAATTTATTCCAATATTTGAAAAAAATGTTCAATCACAATGGTGTACATCACCTTTAAAATATGCAATATTGTCATGACGATAACTTCCGGTTAGTTCATCACAGACAACTCAAAGTTTGCAGACATCATTCTATGCGGACAATGTAAATAGTTTGCAATTTTCATCGATGCACGTCACATGATTACTGAGTAAACAGTATTTGAATAATGACGTAAGTTCTCCTTTAAAAGAGCATAACTTCCGGTTGAATGACGTCACTACTTTCAAATTTCACAAACATGTCAAAGTGCATTTGTGCTTCACACCCACGAAATTTGGCAGAAATCCATTGTTTACTTTCGGATTACGTAATCACTGTATATCTTTAACCAACCGTAGAGGGCGCTATATAGCTCGCATGACGTCATCGTTTATATTTTCTGAAAGCCCAAGACCTTCTCTATCTTTTACCCCGCAGGGTTTTATGTGCCCAAATCCTTCCGTTTTCGAGTTATTTTGAGTCAAACTTCAACTTCCGGTAACACCGGAAGTGAAGGTCATTTGTACACAACATTGAATATATTAATTGTTGACATTCACGTGTTAAGTAACATATGTCAATCTCAAAATCATAGGTCATGTGGTTCTCAAGTTATTAAGTACCAAAGTTTTTCCTAAAAACGCGTGTAATTTGATACCCGATGACGTCATCATGACGTCAATCTTCTAAATACAACTTGACATCATGACCAAAGTTCCCACCAAGTTTCATGTCATTATCTTGTTCCTGTGACCAAGAAGTCCTGCTGACAAGTTTGGGAAGAAAAAAATAAAAAAAAGTAAAAAAAAAAAAAAAAACTAGACATTGTGGTTGTGGGAACAACCACTAGGTGTTCGGGGTCTCATTTCGTACTGGAACTGTTAAGAGAATGTTTGATGGAACGCGTGTATGGCATAATTATTGAAATACACTTAAGTTGACTGTGTGACTGAGCAAGTACTGATCATGCTGATTGCACAGTGTATTCGCACATGTACACTGACTGATAGCGTATAGAAAATCGTGTCACCTTTAAATAATGTAAAATTGCCCGAACGATAACGTCCGTTTAGTTAATCACAAACAACTGAAAATTTGCAGAAATCATCGAATGCGTACAGTGTAAACAATTTGCAATTTGCACTGATGTACGTCATGTAATTACTAAATAAACAGTATTTGAATAATTACATAGTATTTCCTTTAAAAACGCATAACTTCCGGTTGAATGACGTCATAGATTTCAAACTTCACACATATGTCAGGGTGCAATAGTGCTTCAAACTCACCAAATTTGGCGGAAATCCGTTGTTTACTTTTGGATTACGTAATCACTGTATATCTTTAATCCACCGTAGAGGGCGCTATACAGCCCGTATGACGTCATCGTTTATATTTTCTGAAAGCCTAAGACCTACTCTATCTTTTTGCCAAGCAATTGTATGTGCCCAAAACCTTTCCGATTTTGAGTTATTTTGAGTCAAAGTTCAACTTCCGGTAACACCGGAAGTGAAGGTCATTTGTACACAACATTGAATATATTAATTGTTTAGATTCATGTGGTGAGTAACATATGTCAATATCAAAATCGTAGGTCATGTGGTTCTCAAGTTATAAAGCACCAAAGTTTTTCCTAAAAACGCGTGTAATTTGATACCCGATGACGTCATCATGACGTCAGTCTTCTAAATACAACTTGACATCATGACCAAAGTTCCCACCAAGTTTCATGTCAATATCTTGTACCTGTGACCAAGAAGTCCTGCTGACAAGTTTGGGGAAAAAAAAATAAAAATAACTAGACATTGTGGTTGTGGGAACAACCACTAGGTGTTCGGGGTCTCATTTCGTAGTGGAAATGTTATTTGAACGTATGTTGGAACGTACAGTATGTGATCAATCGTCCCTCATTCAATGGAATATTAAAATACACTTCAACTGCGTGACTGAGCAAAATTAATACATGTACTACATGTACTGATTATGCTGATTGCAGTATTCGTACACTATGACTGATACCGTAAAATGACATCACCTTTAATATTGTATGGACAATAACTTCCGGTTAGTTCTTCACAACCAACTGAACATTTTCAGAAGTCATTGAATGCACACGATATAAATATATTGCAATTTTCACTGACGTGCGTCATGTAATTATCGAGTAAACAGTATTTGAATAATGATACGTCATCTTTCCTTTAAAAGCGCATAACTTCCGGTTGCATGACGTCACAAATTCCAAACTTCACACACATGTCGAAGTTCATTAGTAGTTCACAGTCACCAAATTTGGCGGAAATCCGTTGTTTACTTTTGGATTACGTAATCACTGCATATCTTAAATCCACCGTAGAGGGCGCTATACAGCCCGTATGACGTCATCGTTTATATTTTCTGAAAGCCCAAGACCTTGTCTATCTTTGAACCATTGAAGTTTTTTTGGCCTAAATCCTTCCGTTTTCGAGTTATTTTGAGTCAAATTTCAACTTCCGGTAACACCGGAAGTGAAGGTCATTTATACACAACACTGAATATATTAATTGTTAAGATTTACGTGTTGAGTAACATATGTCAATATCAAAATCGTAGGTCATGTGGTTCACAAGTTATAGAACACCAAAGTTTTTCCTAAAAACGCGTGTAATTTGATACCCGATGACGTCATCATGACGTCAATCTTCTAATAACAACTTGGCATCATGACCGAAGTTCCCACCAAGTTTCAAGTCAATATCTTGTAACCGTCATATAGAAGTCCTGCGGACAAGTTTGGGAAGAAAAAAAATGAAAAAAAAAAAAAAAAACTCTAACAATTACAATAGGTGTTCGGCTTGAACCCGAACACCTAAAAAAAAAAAAAAAAAAAACTCGAACAATAACAATAGGTGTTCGGCTTGAACCCGAACACCTAAAAAAAACTCGAACAATAACAATAGGTGTTCGGCTTGAACCCGAACACCTAAAAACGTCAAATTTTGTATGATAACACTCTGAGCTTGACTTGAACGCATGATATTGTCCAGTATTTGATATACAGTATTTGACTAATAGGCCACTGACATTTGCAGAGTCTTAGCCATATATGGTATACATCGATAATATCATACTTTGTTAAATTTGCATGGAGCAAGTGGAACACCATGGTCCACTGTGCACCATAAGAAAGCATATGCAGAAGCCTTTTATAAACCTCGGCTCGTTTCCGGCTCAGGTTCAAACTCCGGGTCCATTCTTTTTTAATCCATTTAAAATAAATTGTATCAAAATAGAGGCTTTTGGCAGTGGTTTGGAAGTAGATTCTCTAGCTTGAAAAAGGAAAACAGAGCTTCAGCTTCAATGAAAAACCACAACCTATGTTTTCGGCATGGCAGAGGCAGAGCCTGAGCCAGAGCCAGAGCCGAGGTTTGAAAAAGGCCCAAGGTTAACAAAGTATTGATGTCATTAGTTATTTTTAAACACTGAAATCCAGCCCAAGTTTGGATTACGGTATTTCTTGGATAATGGGATACTGACCAATCAACTGGGTTGCTGGCATGTTGTAAGAGGTATGGTGACTTCTCATTGGCTAGGCGATTTCTGTGGGATGTCTCTGCAGTGCCACCACTCGCCATTGTTCTCAAAACAGACCTTTGTATTGAAGAATCATAAACAAAAGCTTCATTATGAATATTACATGATTTTGGTAGGGAAATAGATAATATGCAAATTAAGCTTGCCCTTCACCGACTAAGATGAGCACTGTATACTCAGTGCTTGTGAGTACATGTGAAAAAATCATGTGCTGGCTCAGGTGGGACTCAGACCCACTAGTAAGCAGGAGGTCGTGGGTTCGAATCCCACCTGAGCCAGCACATGATTTTTTCACATGCACTCACAAGCACTGAGTATATAGTGCTCATCCATGTCGGTGAAGGGCAAGCCTAATTTGCATTAAAAGCTTCATTGTTAGTCCTTTGTCCACCATGGGTGGACCTACCTTACATCTGATGGACAAAGGAATTCAAGTACGAGAAACAAATTTAACACTGATTGGACTCAGCCACTGAAAAGCCAGGCCAGGCGCCAATTGCACTAACACTCTGTGATCAATGCTAAAGCCCAAATGCATCACTAAACGGCAAATCGATCATTACTTTGCATAACAAACTTTCCGTTTCCAAACAAACACTGAAAACAGTTTTGAGCTTGGGCTAAGATCAAAACCATTCTCTATGTTTTATAAGAAACATTGATTTGTTTTTTTTTGCTATTTTCTTGTGACTCAGATGTCCGATTGATCTCAAATTTTCACAGATTGTGTGTTACATTTTATGTACATGTTTTAGTTGGCAAAGTGTTTGAGTGCAGTTTTGTGACCATTACCAATCATGTATTAATACCTTTAATGTGTGATCTTCCTCTCAGTTTGTACATCATTTGTGTAATACAATGTGAGAAAAGGAAAAACCACGCTCTTCCCACACAAGCTGGGCTATAAATTGCTCACCGGAAACTCGTAAACTTGATGAAGTTTGTGGAAGACTGAGAAATTCTCAAGTTGACTTCATGTTCCAGCAATCGGTGGAACAGAAACCTCATCCCCGGCTTACTGCCCCAAAAAGAAAATGAAAATAGTTTAACAGGAAAAAAAATAATAACAAACTACCGGTAATAATAATGTAATAACAAAAAAAGGCACAGGTTGAATTTCACTGACTAACAATAAAATAAACCATACTAATCATAGCTGTGTTGTGGTCTAGTACCAAAACTCCAGTACCAACTTTTCAGAGTACACGCATTGCCTTTGATTTTTTATAACGTTGCCGCGGCGGCCATTTTAAAAAACAATTTGTGTGACCATGACTCCATGAGCCACACACGGCCGCCAAAAATGTGAGGAGCAGAACCACACAAAATGGCTGCCGCGTCGATGTGATCGTCTGGTTTTCGTCTGGAAAACATTGAATTTCATCACACAGAATGAATGTGAGTACAAATACATGTAAAGGGGATTGTGATAAGACGGGATCCACCAAAACCATTGATTATTTTAGCTCTTAATTTGAATTGGATCCAGGAACATTTGCTGAAAGTCAAAAGTATAATTTTTGAGGAGTTGAAGCTATTTAAGAGCTAAAATAATCAATGTGTTTTGGGGATCCCGCCTTATCACAATCCCCTACTTTAGTTTAGGGTAGTCCAACCCACTTACTGGGCCGTTACAGCTCCTAAATTTTTGACTTCATCCTTCGCACTTGACTAACTAAACAAGTAAGCAACATGCCATACTTGTAGCCTAGGTCTAAGTAGCCTAATCATGATGGAGTATAGCTGCAGTAACTGTAGCCCTATATTTCTCCTTGTTTACAATATGTCAGAATTGTAAACAAGGACTGCGCTTAGTAAAATATACGGGCCTAATGTTAGGGTTTAACACTTTACTGCAGCTAGATTGAGTAGATTAGAAACCTCAAAAATGCCTGGAATCAAGTCCAAAGATTCCATAAAAGAACATGCCTGCTTCTACATATGTCAAAGATGAACAAGTGGTACTTACGATTATTTTTTTTGTATTGCAATTTCGACAAATTTGTCGCATGTCAGTTCGAACATGCACAGATTTGTTGAAAACTCAATATGTTTGTACTGTACTGTACACTGAAAAAATCCTCACGCGCTTTAGCAATGAGTCCATGTACAGACCAATAAACGAAGTCTGGGAACTTGACCGTATGTCACTGGCTATTAAGGGCAAATATATCTACGACTGTTGTATGTTATAATTTGTCTTATGTAAACTAAAATGCCGTGTCGGTCCACGCGGGGTTCACACGCTTGACGTGACATAAAATAGTTATGATATAATTGCCTTAGCCAGTGATTTTTTTCAGTGTACATGTACAGACATAATAAATCTTCAACAAAACTGTGATTGGTCAAAACTAACCATAGTGGGGATTGTGATAAGAAGGGATCCCCAAAACACATTGATTATTTTACCTCAGCTTCTACTAAAAAAAAAGAAGATACTTCTGACTTCCAGCAAATGTTCCTGGGTCAATTAAAGCCTAGATTGAAGAAATTTAGATTTTAAAACTTTGCAGTTTTCTTACGCGCTTCTTGCAAACTCACTAGAAAACAGCCCGTATGATCGCCGTTGAGGCCATTTTATCTCAGTGGTCCGGTTACGGTACTGCGCTCACAGACCCAACAGATTGAGTCTCTAAGTGTCAGAGTAGAAACCAGACTATTCTATGAGGAGAGACCCAGCACATGTGAGGTTCTGAAAAAAACCGATGAGAAAGGTCGGCTCCGGCCAGTACTGAGGACTCCTGATGACCGCGCTAGAGTACCCTGGCCGGAACGTCGAGACCTTTCTTATGCGGTTCTTTTCAGAACCACACATACATAAAAGAGATTTTTAATGGTTACCGTTCTTCACCATGCAAAGCTTCAAATCATACCAGACTATTCTCGTCTGTGGCCGTCAGTGGCGTCGCCAAGGGGGGGCCAGGGGGGGGCCCCCCCCCCCCCCTGGAAAACCTCGTGCCCCCCCCCCCCCCCCGCGTGCCCCCATTTGAGATTTGGGTTGGTAAAAAAAATATATAATATATATTATTGTAGTGCCCCCCCCCCCCCCAACAATTGCTAGTGGCCACCTTGTGCCCCCCCTAAACTCAAAAGTCTGGTGACGCCACTGGCGGCCGTCTGTGCGGTAGACTTGGGGCCAAGTCTTTCTTAGTCCGCGCGATGATTGTCTCTTTTTTTCCCCGCAACTCTCGCGAAACCGCGCGAGACTCATGGCTACGGAGAGAGATCAGCTCTCGGCCTGGGACCGCTCAAAAAGAAAGACTTGGGAAACCTGTTTTAGACGCATATTCATTTATTCACGTATGGGCGTGCTTTGCATTACGGTTGCCGTAGAGACGGCCGTTAAGACGAGTCCATTTTATTTGAGGGTGTATACAATTTCAAATAAGGCAGCAGTGGTGAACTTACTACATGTACAAGTTTACATTGGACAGCATTTTCAAATTATGGTTTATGTTCAATATTTCAATTACTTAATAAGTTGAATGATTTAATAAATCATTAATTTTTGTATTAAGCTGGAACTAATTCTATTAGTTTAACATACGTGCATTAGTTCATGGAAATGAATAATCCCCACGGTAAATGTCAATACATTTTTTTAGCAAGTGTGTAGGTTAACATTTACCTGATGTTCGTAGGTCTACACTATAGCTACAGTTAGTAAGACGGACTTATAAGATATTCCTATTATGCACAAAGAAGATAAAAACAAACATATTATGCACATATTAATTTCACGACCCACAAGTTAAAAGTATCATTATCAAGGTCACACTGCAGCTATATACATGTAGCTAGATACGTGCGACGGCTGTGGTTGTGTATTCAACGTGAATCAGCACTGTGTACACGTGCAGGATGTAGCGTAGGCCTACATAATGAATATTCATATATTTAATAAAGATTGGCCAATCAGACGCGTCCGTACGATTTCGGCTAAAGAACCCATAGGCCGTGTTCAAAGTGAAAACAGGGGCGGATTGCAATAAAACGGTCTTAAATGTATGGTGTTCCAAAGACGACACACC
>OZ020248.1:16164486-16457886 GCA_963971285.1 Astropecten irregularis
ATATTATTGGCTTTTTCGCGGAAGCGAAAAGCCTTTGTTTTTGTTCTGTTTTTTTTTTTTTTTGGCTTTTTCGCGGAAGCGAAAAGCCTTTATTTTTGTTCTGTTTTTTGGCTTTTCCGATTTTAATCGGAAAAGGTATTGCGTTTGTTCTGATTTTTTTTTTTTTTGGCTTTTCCGATTTTAATCGGAAAAGGTATTGCGTTTGTTCTGATTTTTTTTTTTTTTCTTCTTCTTTTTCTTCTCCTCAAGTCTATGAGAATTTGTACACGATTGTTCTACGCTCAACTTTGGTCACTTTAAAACAGTCAATCTTAACCAAACTTGGTATAAATAAAGTCCATATAGCATAGATGTGCCCGCGTAAATTACGTCATGATGACGTCATCAGGTGTCACGTGACCAGCGATTTGAATTTAATAATCAAAATCTTTAAAAATCAACAACAAATCAACGGTTTGAGATATTAGGTTGATTCTTTCACCAAAAGTGATTGTTAGGCAAGGTCTTTCTTTGTGACACATAACTTGACCTCTTAGACCTCTACTTCCGGTCAAACAGGAAGTAGCTCCTCATTTAAAAGTGGTAAGAGCTAGGATCATGATTCTTTCACCAAAAGTGAATATTAGGCAAGGTCTTTCTTTGTGACACATTACTTGACCTCAATGACCTTTACTTCCGGTCAAACCGGAAGTTGCTCCTCATTTAAAAGTGGTAAGAGCTACAATCATGATTCTTTCACTAAATATCAATGTTAGGCAAGATCTTTCTTTGTGACACATCGCTTGACCTCTGTGACCTCTACTTCCGGTCAAACCGGAAGTTGCTCCTCATTTAAAAGTTTTTAGAGCTACAATCATGAATCTTTCACTAAATATCAATGATAGGCAAGATCTTTCTTTGTGACATATTGCTTGACCTTTGTGACCTCTACTTCCGGTCAAACAGGAAGTAGCCTGTCATTTAAAAGTTGTGAAAGCTACAATCATGATTCTTTCGCCAAATGTCAATGTAAGGGAAGGTCTTTCTAATGACACAATTCTGATTGAGAAGCAATTTATATCATATATGCGGAAAAGCCTTATGTGCTGTTTCCAACAGCCATAAACTCTAGTTGGCTTTTTCGCGCAAGCGAAAAGCCTTTATTTCTGTTCTGTTTTTTTTTTTTTTTTCTTCCTTCCTCTTCTTCCTCTTCTTCCTCTTCCTCTTCTTGTCGCCAAAATTCCCATAGACAAAGCACAGGGGCATTCTGCACCCCACTTTGGCTATTTTTAAACAACCGATTTTAACCAAACTTGGTCTGAAGGAAGTCCATATAGGGTAGTTGTCTCCCGAAACTTTTCATCATCATGACGTCATCAGGTGTCATGTGACCAGCGATTTGAATTTAATAATCAAAATCTTTAAAAATGTACAAAAAATCAACGGTTTGAGATATCAAGTTGATTTTTTCACTAAAAGTGATTGTTAGGCAGTGTCTTTCTCTGTGACACATTGCTTGACCTCTGTGACCTCTACTTCCGGTCAAACAGGAAGTAGCTCCTCATTTAAAAGTGGTAAGAGCTAGGATCATGATTCTTTCACCAATAGACAATGTTGGGCTAGGTCTTTAATTGTGACATATTGCTTGACCTCTGTGACCTCTACTTCCGGTCAAACCGGAAGTAGCTCCTCATTTAAAAGTGGTTAGAGCTAGGATCATGATTCTTTCACCAATAGACAATGTTAGGCAAGGTCTTTAATTGTGACACATTGCTTGACTTCTGTGACCTCTACTTCCGGTCAAACCGGAAGTAGCTCCTCATTTAAAAGTGGTAAGAGTTATGATCATGATTCTTTCACCAAAAGTGAATGTTAGGCAAGGTTTTTCATTTGTGTTACATTGCTTGACCTCTGTGACCTCTACTTCCGGTCAAACCGGAAGTAGCTCCTCATTTAAAAGTGGCAAGAGCTATGATCATGATTCTTTTACCAAAAGTCAGTGTTAGGCAAGGTCTTTCTGTGTGACACATTGGTTGACCCCTGTGACCTCTACTTTCGGTCAAACAGGAAGTAGCTCCTCATTTAAAAGTGGTAAGAGCTATGATCAGAATTGTTTCGCCAAATGTCAATGTTAGGCAAGGTCTTTTTTTGTCACACAATTCTAATTGACATGCAAATTATATCATATGCGGAAAAGCCTTATGTGCTGTTTTTAACAGCCATAAACTCTAGTATTTTTTTTGAGTTTGTTCTGTGGCCCATAGACTTTGTACACAGATTTTTCTGCGCGGCACTTTGGTTACTTTAAAACAGCCGATCTTAACCAAACTTGGCCTGAATGAAGTCCGTATAGGGTAGTTGTGCCCCGAAACTTTTCATCATCATGACGTCAAAACTTGATTTTATATGATTTTTTTAAAATATTGTATAGCCCGTTCACTTTGTACACAGATTACGTGAACGTGGTCGTTGTACAAAACGTAAAGCTCGATCAATTTCCCATACACTATGTACAGTGTACATGTAGGCCTACGTACGCAATTCACTGTGATAACATATACAATGCACATGTCCGATTCCGTGACACAAAACTACGTCGTTTACAACTTGCCATAGTTTGCACGTAATTCCTTTTATATATCATTAAATACCAGCACCAAATCTTAATCGAAATGCTCTCGATGTAGGTTGCTCTGAGTACGTGAAAATATTGGTCATTAAATAAAACATACGATTTAAACAACATAAATACAAGGCGCGTTCAGATGTTTGATTGCCTGGATTATATATGCCGTTTTTTCATTTACTTCCTTATCATAGTTGCCAGCAAAGCAGCGTAGATGCTGATTTTGAGCTGTGTTTTGACCAGACAACCACGCACGCGCAGCAATCTACTTATACCGTTTTCAATACGTAAGGTTGCACCCAAGTAAATAAACTCCCGCGGACAACAGTGATAAATCCCCAAACTTCAAAAATCGTTAAAAAATATACAGAACTCTCACAACCTTTCATTTTCTTTTCATTTTATGGTAGGGTGACGGTTGAATTTTTGAGTTATACTCATTCTCAGCTGACCACCCCTAAAAGAAGGTACGGATCACTCCAGTCAAAGAAGCCATTAAAAAAAAACATCCCTCTGTAAAGCGGCTGAAATAGACCCACTTTCTCACCCAATTGCATCAAAAATGGTCACAAATGGAAGCCCAGAGTCCAGGCAGGAGGTCCAGTGCCATATTTCTTCAATCCTTCATTTTCATAGCTTTCACAACTCTCTTATTTCAAATATATTGAGTGCTAAACTTTTATTCATGAGCTCGGCGGACCCATTTTGCCACTACATGTATTAACTTGGCTGCACCCGTAATGCAAGATTCAGTTTTCCGAGCGCACGGTTTTGAATAACGCCCTCTTTTGATTAAAACGAGAAATCATTTCCCGAAGACGATATCATTTATTTGCTGAATCAAACAACATCAGCGATGTGTATTTAATGTGAGAAATATTGTATATCATATGCGGAAAAGCCATGTGTTCTGTTTTCAACAGACACAACCTCTAGTATTTTTTTTGAGTTTGTTCTGTGGCCCATAGACTTTGTACACAGATTTTTCTGCGCGGCACTTTGGTTACTTTAAAACAGCCGATCTTAACCAAACTTGGTCTGAATGAAGTCCATATAGGGTAGTTGTGCCCCGAAACTTTTCACCATCATGGCGTCAAAACTTGATTTTATATGATTTTTAAAAAATATTTTATAGCCCGTTCACTTTGTACACAGATTACGTGAACGTGGTCGTTGTACAAAACATAAAGCTCGATCAATGTCCCATACACTATGTACAGTGTACATGTAGGCCCAGGTACGCAATTCACTGTGCATATGTCCGATTGCGTGACACAAAACGTCGTTTACCACTTGCCATAGTTTGCACGTAATTCCTTTTATATATTATTAAATACCAGCACCAAATCTTAATCGAAATGCTATCGATGTAGGTTGCTCTGTACGTGAAAATATTGGTCATTAAATAAAACCTACGATTTAAACAACATAAATACAAGGCGCGTTCACATGTTTGATTGCCTGGATTATATATGCCGTTTTTTTATTTACTTCCTTATCATAGTTGCCAGCAAAGCAGCGTAAATGCTGATTTTGAGCCGTGTTTTGACCAGACAACCACGCACGCGCAGCAATCTACTTATACCGTTTTCAGTACGTAAGGTTGCACCCAAGTAAATAAACTCCCGTGGACAACAGTGATAAATCCTCAAACTTCAAAAATCGTTGAAAAATATACAGAACTCTCACAGCTGTTCAAGTTGCACAGAAAAATGATGATGAACATGTAACCTTTCATTTTCTGTTCATTTTATGGTAGGGTGACCGTTGAATTTTGAGTTATACTCATTCTCAGCTGACCACCCCTAAAACAAGGTACGGATCACTCCAGTCAAAGAAGCCATTTAAAAAAAAAACATCCCTCTGCAAAGCGGCTGAAATAGACCCGCTTTCTCACCCAATTGCATCAAAAATGGTCACAAATGGAAGCCCAGAGACCGGGCAGGAGGTCCAGTGCCGTATTACTTAAATCCTTCATTTTCATAGCTCTTACAACTCTCTTATTTCAAATATATTGAGTGCTTAACTTTTATTCATGAGCTCGGCGGACCCATTTTGCCACTACATGTATTTACTTGGCTGCACCCGTATTTTCCGAGCGCACGGTTTTCAATAACGCCCTCACTTGATTAAAACGAGATGCTGCGGTGGTGTCAGTATTATTATTTTGTACACCGCCTATCGTCTTTTATTGAAATCATGGAAGACGGAAAGTCTTTTATATTAAATACCGGCACCACCATCTTAATAGGAATACTATCGATGTAGGTTGCGGAGTATTGTACGTCGTTTTACGGGTCGTGCCTCTTATACATGTGGAACTTAATACTTTGGAATAGTTGTATATGGAAAAACTGCAATGATCCATAGACTTTGCCTTTTTTTCAAGTGGCAATTTGACGTTTTACATATGAACAAATTAAAGTCACGTCCTTTCCCCTAGACTTTGTAGGCATCTTATCTTGTTCTATACGTGGCAATAAGTATAAGACTGAAGTTCAATATTCACAAAACGATTTCATATTCGCAAATGACTTTATATTTTCAAATGATATCATCTTCAAGAAATCATTTGAAATCATTTAAAATACCATATGCGGAAAAGCCATGTGTTCTGTTTTCAACAGACACAACCTCTAGTTTCTTCTTCTTTTTCTTCTCCTCAAGTCTATGAGAATTTGTACACGATTGTTCTACGCTCAACTTTGGTCACTTTAAAACAGTCAATCTTAACCAAACTTGGTATAAATAAAGTCCATATAGCATAGATGTGCCCGCGTAAATTACGTCATGATGACGTCATCAGGTGTCACGTGACCAGCGATTTGAATTTAATAATCAAAATCTTTAAAAATCAACAACAAATCAACAGTTTGAGATATTAGGTTGATTCTTTCACCAAAAGTGATTGTTAGGCAAGGTCTTTCTTTGTGACACATAACTTGACCTCTTAGACCTCTACTTCCGGTCAAACAGGAAGTAGCTCCTCATTTAAAAGTGGTAAGAGCTAGGATCATGATTCTTTCACCAAAAGTGAATATTAGGCAAGGTCTTTCTTTGTGACACATTACTTGACCTCAATGACCTTTACTTCCGGTCAAACCGGAAGTTGCTCCTCATTTAAAAGTGGTAAGAGCTACAATCATGATTCTTTCACTAAATATCAATGTTAGGCAAGATCTTTCTTTGTGACACATCGCTTGACCTCTGTGACCTCTACTTCCGGTCAAACCGGAAGTTGCTCCTCATTTAAAAGTTTTTAGAGCTACAATCATGAATCTTTCACTAAATATCAATGATAGGCAAGATCTTTCTTTGTGACATATTGCTTGACCTTTGTGACCTCTACTTCCGGTCAAACAGGAAGTAGCCTGTCATTTAAAAGTTGTGAAAGCTACAATCATGATTCTTTCGCCAAATGTCAATGTTAGGGAAGGTCTTTCTAATGACACAATTCTGATTGAGAAGCAATTTATATCATATGCGGAAAAGCCTTATGTGATGTTTCCAACAGCCATAAACTCTAGTTGGCTTTTCCGATTTCAATCGGAAAAGGTATTGCGTTTGTTCTGATTTTTTTTTTTTTTTGGCTTTTCCGATTTCAATCGGAAAAGGTATTGCGTTTGTTCTGATTTTTTTTTTTTTTTCTTCTTCTTCTTCTTCTTTTTCTTCTCCCCAAGTCTATGAGAATTTGTACACGATTGTTCTACGCTCCACTTTGGTCACTTTTAAACAGTCAATCTTAACCAAACTTGGTATAAATAAAGTCCATATAGCATAGATGTGCCCGCGTAAAATTCGTCATGATGACGTCATCAGGTGTCATGTGACCAGCGATTTGAATTTAATAATCAAAATCTTTAAAAATCAACAAAAAATCAACCGATTGAGATATTAAGTTCATTCTTTCACCAAATATCAATTTTAGGGAGGGTCTTTCTTTTTTACACAATATTTGACCTCTGTGACCTCTACTTCCGGTCAAACAGGAAGTAGCTCCTCATTTAAAAGTGGTAAGAGCTAGGATCATGATTCTTTCACCAAAGGTCAATGTTAGGCATGGTCTTTCTTTGTGACACATTACTTGACCTCTGTGACCTCTACTTCCGGTCAAACAGGAAGTAGCTCCTAATTTAAAAGTGTTAAGAGCTATGGTCATGATCCTTTCACCAATAGACAATGTTAGGCAAGGTCTTTCATTTGTGACACATAACTTGACCTCTGTGACCTCTACTTCCGGTCAAACCGGAAGTAGCTCCTCATTTAAAAGTGGTAAGAGCTAGGATCATAATTCTTTCACCAAATATCAATGCTAGGCAAGGTCTTTCTTTGTGACACATTACTTGACCTCTGTGACCCCTACTTCCGGTCAAACAGGAAGTAGCTCCTCATTTAAAAGTGGTAAGAGCTAGGATCATGATTCTTTCACCAAATAGCAATGTTAGGCAAGGTCTTTCTATGTGACATAATGTTTGACCTTTGTGACCTCTACTTCCGGTCAAACCGGAAGTTAGTTCTCATTTAAAAGTGGTAAGAGCTAAAATCGTGATTCTTTCACTAAATATCAATGTTAGGCAAGATCTTTCTTTGTGACACATAGCTTGACCTCTGTGACCTTTACTTCCGGTCAAACAGGAAGTAGCTTGTCATTTAAAAGTGGTAAGAGCTTTGATCATGATTCTTTTACCAAATGTCAATGTAACGGAAGGTCTTTCTTATGACACAATTCGATCTGATTGACAAGCAATTGATATCATATGCGGAAAAGCCTTATGTGCTGTTTCAAACAGCCATAAACTCTAGTTCTTCTTCTTCTTCTTCTTTTTCTTCTCCCCAAGTCTATGAGAATTTGTACACGATTGTTCTACGCTCCACTTTGGTCACTTTTAAACAGTCAATCTTAACCAAACTTGGTATAAATAAAGTCCATATAGCATAGATGTGCCCGCGTAAAATTCGTCATGATGACGTCATCAGGTGTCATGTGACCAGCGATTTGAATTTAATAATCAAAATCTTTAAAAATCAACAAAAAATCAACCGATTGAGATATTAAGTTCATTCTTTCACCAAATATCAATTTTAGGGAGGGTCTTTCTTTTTTACACAATATTTGACCTCTGTGACCTCTACTTCCGGTCAAACAGGAAGTAGCTCCTCATTTAAAAGTGGTAAGAGCTAGGATCATGATTCTTTCACCAAAGGTCAATGTTAGGCATGGTCTTTCTTTGTGACACATTACTTGACCTCTGTGACCTCTACTTCCGGTCAAACAGGAAGTAGCTCCTAATTTAAAAGTGTTAAGAGCTATGGTCATGATCCTTTCACCAATAGACAATGTTAGGCAAGGTCTTTCATTTGTGACACATAACTTGACCTCTGTGACCTCTACTTCCGGTCAAACCGGAAGTAGCTCCTCATTTAAAAGTGGTAAGAGCTAGGATCATAATTCTTTCACCAAATATCAATGCTAGGCAAGGTCTTTCTTTGTGACACATTACTTGACCTCTGTGACCCCTACTTCCGGTCAAACAGGAAGTAGCTCCTCATTTAAAAGTGGTAAGAGCTAGGATCATGATTCTTTCACCAAATAGCAATGTTAGGCAAGGTCTTTCTATGTGACATAATGTTTGACCTTTGTGACCTCTACTTCCGGTCAAACCGGAAGTTAGTTCTCATTTAAAAGTGGTAAGAGCTAAAATCGTGATTCTTTCACTAAATATCAATGTTAGGCAAGATCTTTCTTTGTGACACATAGCTTGACCTCTGTGACCTTTACTTCCGGTCAAACAGGAAGTAGCTTGTCATTTAAAAGTGGTAAGAGCTTTGATCATGATTCTTTTACCAAATGTCAATGTAAGGGAAGGTCTTTCTTATGACACAATTCGATCTGATTGACAAGCAATTGATATCATATGCGGAAAAGCCTTATGTGCTGTTTCAAACAGCCATAAACTCTAGTATTTTTTTTGAGTTTGTTCTGTGGCCCATAGACTTTGTACACAGATTTTTCTGCGCGGCACTTTGGTTACTTTAAAACAGCCGATCTTAACCAAACTTGGTCTGAATGAAGTCCATATAGGGTAGTTGTGCCCCGAAACTTTTCAGTATCATGACGTCAAAACTTGATTTTATATGATTTTTTAAAAATATTTTATAGCCCGTTCACTTTGTACACAGATTACGTGAACGTGGTCGTTGTACAAAACTTAAAGCTCGATCAATTTCCCATACACTATGTACAGTGTACATGTAGGCCTACGGACGCAATTCACTGTGTATAACATACAATGCACATGTCCGATTCCGTGACACAAAACGTCGTTTACAACTTGCCATAGTTTGCACGTAATTCCTTTTATATATCATTAAATACCAGCACCAAATCTTAATCGAAATGCTCTCGATGTAGGTTGCTCTGAGTACGTGAAAATATTGGTCATTAAATAAAACATACGATGTCAACAACATAAATACAAGGCGCGTTCAGATGTTTGATTGCCTGGGTTATATATGCCGTTTTTTCATTTACTTCCTTATCATAGTTTCCAGCAAAGCAGCGTAAATGCTGGTTTTGACCCGTGTTTTGACCAGACAACCACGCACGCGCAGCAATCTACTTATACCGTTTTCAGTACGTAAGGTTGCACCCAAGTAAATAAACTCCCGTGGACAACAGTGATAAATCCTCAAACTTCAAAAATCATTAAAAAATATACAGAACTCTCACAGCTGTTCAAGTTGCACAGAAAAATGATGATGAACATGTAACCTTTCATTTTCTTTTCATTTTATGGTAGGGTGACGGTTGAATTTTTGAGTTATACTCATTCTCAGCTGACCACCCCTAAAACAAGGTACGGATCACTCCAGTCAAAGAAGCCATTTAAAAAAAAAACATCCCTCTGCAAAGCGGCTGAAATAGACCCGCTTTCTCACCCAATTGCATCAAAAATGGTCACAAATGGAAGCCCAGACACCAGGCAGGAGGTCCAGTGCCGTATTTCTTCAATCCTTCATTTTCATAGCTCTCACAACTCTCTTATTTCAAATATATTGAGTGCTTAACTTTTATTCATGAGCTCGGCGGACCCATTTTGCCACTACATGTATTTACTTGGCTGCACCCGTATTTTCCGAGCGCACGGTTTTGATTAACGCCCTCTTTTGATTAAAACGAGAAATCATTTCCCGAAGACGATATCATTTATTTGCTGAATCAAACAACATCAGCGATGTGTATTTAATTAGAGAAATATTCTATATCATATGCGGAAAAGCCATATGTGCTGTTTTCAACAGCCATAAACTCTAGTTGGCTTTTCCGATTTCAATCGGAAAAGGTATTGCGTTTGTTCTGATTTTTTTTTTTTTTTCTTCTTCTTCTTCTTCTTTTTCTTCTCCCCAAGTCTATGAGAATTTGTACACGATTGTTCTACGCTCCACTTTGGTCACTTTTAAACAGTCAATCTTAACCAAACTTGGTATAAATAAAGTCCATATAGCATAGATGTGCCCGCGTAAAATTCGTCATGATGACGTCATCAGGTGTCATGTGACCAGCGATTTGAATTTTATAATCAAAATCTTTAAAAATCAACAAAAAATCAACCGATTGAGATATTAAGTTCATTCTTTCACCAAATATCAATGTTAGGGAGGGTCTTTCTTTTTTACACAATATTTGACCTCTGTGACCTCTACTTCCGGTCAAACAGGAAGTAGCTCCTCATTTAAAAGTGGTAAGAGCTAGGATCATGATTCTTTCACCAAAGGTCAATGTTAGGCTTGGTCTTTCTTTGTGACACATTACTTGACCTCTGTGACCTCTACTTCCGGTCAAACAGGAAGTAGCTCCTAATTTAAAAGTGGTAAGAGCTATGGTCATGATTCTTTCACCAATAGACAATGTTAGGCAAGGTCTTTCATTTGTGACACATAACTTGACCTCTGTGACCTCTACTTCCGGTCAAACCGGAAGTAGCTCCTCATTTAAAAGTGGTAAGAGCTAGGATCATAATTCTTTCACCAAATATCAATGCTAGGCAAGGTCTTTCTTTGTGACACATTACTTGACCTCTGTAACCCCTACTTCCGGTCAAACAGGAAGTAGCTCCTCATTTAAAAGTGGTTAGAGCTAGGATCATGATTCTTTCACCAAACATCAAAGTAAGGGAGGGTCTTTCTTTGAAACACATTGCTTGACCTCTGTGACCTCTACTTCCGGTCAAACCGGAAGTAGCTTCTCATTTAAAAGTGGTAAGAGCTAAAATCGTGATTCTTTCACTAAATATCAATGTTAGGCAAGATCTTTCTTTGTGACACATAGCTTGACCTCTGTGACCTTTACTTCCGGTCAAACAGGAAGTAGCTTGTCATTTAAAAGTGGTAAGAGCTTTGATCATGATTCTTTTACCAAATGTCAATGTAAGGGAAGGTCTTTCTTATGACACAATTCGATCTGATTGACAAGCAATTGATATCATATGCGGAAAAGCCTTATGTGCTGTTTCAAACAGCCATAAACTCTAGTATTTTTTTTGAGTTTGTTCTGTGGCCCATAGAATTTGTACACAGATTTTTCTGCGCGGCACTTTGGTTACTTTAAAACAGCCGATCTTAACCAAACTTGGTCTGAATGAAGTCCATATAGGGTAGTTGTGCCCCGAAACTTTTCACCATCATGACGTCAAAACTTGATTTTATATGATTTTTTAAAAATATTTTATAGCCCGTTCACTTTGTACACAGATTACGTGAACGTGGTCGTTGTACAAAACATAAAGCTCGATCAATTTCTCATGCACTATGTACAGTGTACATGTAGGCCTACGTACGCAATTCACTGTGTATAACATACAATGCACATGTCCGATTCCGTGACACAAAACGTCGTTTACACTTGCCATAGTTTGCACGTAATTCCTTTTATATATCATTAAATACCAGCACCAAATCTTAATCGAAATTATAGTCGATGTAGGTTGCTCTGTACGTGAAAATATTGGTCATTAAATAAAACATACGATTTAAACAACATAAATACAAGGCGCGTCCAGATGTTTGATTGCCTGGATTATATATGCCGTTTTTTTATTTACTTCCTTATCATAGTTGCCAGCAAAGATGCGTAAATGCTGATTTGGACCCGTGTTTTGACCAGACAACCACGCACGCGCAGCAATCTACTTATACCGTTTTCAGTACGTAAGGTTGCACCCAAGTAAATAAACTCCCGTGGACAACAGTGATAAATCCCCAAACTTCAAAAATCGTTAAAAAATATACAGAACTCTCACAGCTTTTCAAGTTGCACAGAAAAATGATGATGAACATGTAACCTTTCATTTTCTTTTCATTTTATGGTAGGGTGACGGTTGAATTTTTGAGTTATACTCATTCTCAGCTGACCACCCCTAAAACAAGGTACGGATCACTCCAGTCAAAGGAGCCATTAAAAAAAAAACATCCCTCTGCAAAGCGGCTGAAATAGACCCACTTTCTCACCCAATTGCATCAAAAATGGTCACAAATGGAAGCCCAGAGACCGGGCAGGAGGTCCAGTGCCATATTTCTTCAATCCTTCATTTTCATAGCTCTCACAACTCTCTTATTTCAAATATATTGAGTGCTTAACTTTTATTCATGAGCTCGGCGGACCCATTTGGCCACTACATGTATTTACTTGGCTGCACCCGTATTTTCCGAGCGCACGGTTTTGAATAACGCCCTCTTTTGATTAAAACGAGAAATCATTTCCCGAAGACGATATCATTTATTTGCTGAATCAAACAACATCAGCGAAGTGTATTTAATTTGAGAAATATTCTATATGCGGAAAAGCCATGTGTTCTGTTTTCAACAGACACAACCTCTAGTATTTTTTTTGAGTTTGTTCTGTGGCCCATAGACTTTGTACACAGATTTTTCTGCGCGGCACTTTGGTTACTTTTAAACAGCCGATCTTAACCAAACTTGGCCTGAATGAAGTCCGTATAGGGTAGTTGTGCCCCGAAACTTTTCATCATCATGACTTCAAAACTTGATTTTATATGATTTTTTAAAAATATTGTATAGCCCGTTCACTTTGTACACAGATTACGTGAACGTGGTCGTTGTTCAAAACATAAAGCTCGATAGTAGTATACAAAATAGGGGTTCTGGCACACCCCTAATGTTAGCACTCAAATACAAAGAAACCCCTTCTATTTCAAACGGAAATAGCGCGACGCCGCGCCTATGCCACAGGCAGTACGGTGTGCACAACCGGCGAGTCTCTCAAGTTTTCCGAAGATTTTCTGAAATATTAAAAATTTCTGGATAGATGTTGTTGTACACACCGTACTGACAGTACTGTCGCGGGCCCCATTATCCCCGCGATGTTTTACCAACCACTGTGAAACAGTAAATAGCGCGCCGCGTTGATGATTTATAAAGGAGCGTATTTTTGTTGATACCTGTAGATGACAAAAAATGCCGCCAGCCCACTAGCTCTAGCTGTCTACGCAATATGGCGGCGGGCGATCAGCTGATGTGCTCGATGTATGGAAAAGATTGAAGCAACCACATTTTATTTCGATGTAGGTTTGGCTGCAGCGAGCTCTTTCATTATTGAGGCCCGAGCCTCGGCCATGAGCTCGTTCTTTGACACTTCTCGAGCAGCTTCGCGAGTTTTTTTCTGGATATTGGCCTTCATTTGGCCATATCTCTCCACCTCGTCGAGTACGAGCTTAAACTCCTCGGGGGAGATGTGCCCATCGCTAAGCGCTTTTGAAATTAAATCCGTCACGCTGTTGAGCTTAGATAGGGCGAGGACGTGAATCTCGTCGTGTTTTTTGGCTTTTACTAGAAGCCGCCTGGAAACATATTTTCCAGCAAGTCCGGTCAGGCCACAAACGAGTGCAGCCGCCTCGAGCGCAACGACGACGGGTGCGGCTATGATCGTAGAGAGCAGGCCCACACCCGCCGCGCCCATTCCCATACTAGATGCGACCAATACTGTGTCAACACCATCAACGATGTTGAAAGCTCTTCTGTATTTTTTGTATAGCTTGGCTCTTTCATCTCTCTCGCGATCTAGGCGTCGCTCGAGGTTGCGGATTTCAGTAAGACGAAAGCTGGATCCCTCGTCTTGCTCGGGTAGCGTAGGATATATCGGCTCCGGCGGCGCCGTCGGCAGCTTAGGCATTTTCTCGAATTTCAAGAACTGCGATGACGGGTCTCTGACGGTTCCTCAATACCATACGTTCTTCATCAAACACACGTATATTTAATTCGTGTATATGTCCAACTTGTAATTTTTTATATATGGGAGCTGGATGGGTTATGTCTATAATACCACCGGCTGCGGCTGGGACTATCGCAAGTAGGGTCGAGGTAGAACTATCAGCATAATTAAAGCTGGTTGCGAGTTGGTCGAGATAAATATAAAACCACTTGTAGGGAAGAATTTGTACCGGCTTGTCTCCTGCATATCTCCCACCAATCCAGCCTTTTTCTTCAATACCAAAAATCCTGCGTAAATCTTTAGTGAGTTTTATCTCGATATCATCTAGGATAGTTAAAACAACCATACCAGTTGACTTGTTTAGTTCGAGAGTTAAACTAGGAACCTCTTCCGTGAAGAAATTTGATAGATCTTCAAAGGTATATAACCCATGTGGAACCATAATCTTATCATCGACACTAGGTTTAGCCCTAGAGCGAAGCATAACTTCAGCCGATGAACTCACGTTTTCATAACCAACCTCATAATGGAGTTCTCGGAGGGCGACATAGAGCTTGCCGCTTGTATTGTCTACAGGTGAATGGAGAGTCGTAGCATTTTCATGTTGTAGTTGAGTCAGTGTAATAAACATGATTGTATTATGGCGTAACTGTTTTTAGTTTAAAAAGCTAGGACGGCGGCGCTGTCGGTAGCTTAGGAATTTTTTCGAATCTCAAGAACTGCGGTTATGGATTTGTTATGGTTTTTTACTATCATACCGTCTTCATGTAACATACGTATATTCAATTCGTGTATGTGCCCAGTCTTTAATTTTTTATACATGGGGCATGGGGGGGTTATGTCTATAATACCACCGGCTGCGTATGGGACTATCGCAAGCAGGGTCGAGGGAGAGCTATCAATATAATTAGAGCTGGATGAGAGTTGGTCCAAATAAATATAAATCCAACGGGGGAGAATAAATTTCGCCGGTCTGACTCCCTCGTATGTGCTTTTTCCTCTAAACCAATCATCTTTATAAAGACCCAGAATCTGGATTAAATCATGACTGAACCAAAAGGTGTGCAATACTCCTCCATTTGGGGTTACGAGTGTGAGCAGACCAGTTTCCTTATTAATGTCGAGCGTTAGACCGGGAATCGCGTCCATTACAAATGTTGATAGCCGTTCAAACGTATACAACCCAGGAGGAACCGTAAATATTTTTTCTTTAAAACCATGATCAACACCAATTTCATGCGATCTCCACCTAAATTTAGCCGATGAACCCACGTTTTCATAGCCAACCTCATAATGGAGCTCTCTGAGAGCAACATGGAGCTTGCCGCCCGTATTGTCTAAAGGCGAATGGAGAGTCGTAGTTTTTTCATTTTGAAGATCAGCCAGTGTAATAAACATGATTGCTATATATTATGGCGCAAACGTTTCAGTTTAATAGCGATGCGAACTATCAGCCTGGGGTGCAGGCCGGCGTGGGGAGTGTACCGCAACTCGTCGTAGCCCACGTTCAGATAGTGCGATCTAGCATTCCCGGCGAGTTTGACGACAAATGGTTTGAGGCGCGGTACCCCGACGTGTTCGAGAAGTATCGTCTGCCGCGGGTGACCTCGGACAAAGTTGTCCAGGATTGGAGGTCAAGCCCTATGAAATTTTGGCAAAACAAGGTCAACTTTGCAGCGTGGTGCGCTACCACAGGGTGCGGTGTCTCTCTAGAGGACCATATTAACTCTGAGAACCCGATGGTGCGATCGCTCTATCGGTTTCATGCGTACTACCAGATACGCAGGATTATTGAGGAAATGCAAGTGCCGCTCCCACAGGACGACACGTGGGATGCATTTGACACCCCCTACAACCAGAGGGCGTATGAACGAATCTGCGCGGAGTTTGGTGTCTCTCCACATACCGACTGGCGACAAAAACGTAGCGAAAATAATGGGCTTGGAACACCATATCACTGGTATTATGGAAAGGTGCGACCTATCAAACAAGTGAGTGACATGATGAGAAATATCCTTGAACCGAGCAAACGTCTGACGTCAAATACATATCGGAAAGACCTCATGTCATTTTCAGCATCTGGTGTCGCAGGAAACCCATATGTTGTAGACTATATAGACCAAGGCGATGTTGGAGAAACGGCCTGGAGGACCTTTATACTCGGCAAGTCGGAGGGATTTACCCGGACCGGGGTTGAAAGAATCAACGATTCTATTCGCACATACGTCTGGGCCATCCTAGGCGCGCAGGCCCAGACCCGCACGAGCATCCTCGGCACTGACACCGCATTTGACGCCCAGAAACAGTTCTTGGCGAACGTTGAAGATGCAATCGCAAGTCCCGTGGACCTCCCGAGTGCGATAGCGCGCTACCAGGACGTGCTTCGATACGCCCGCTCTAAGGTAAACTTCGTGTTTGGGGTCGGGTTGTACATGGCTCCCGGCGACATGGAGCTGCAGATTGGAACCATTCAAGACTACAACAACGAGATAGTCATCGCGGGACCGAGGCAAAAAATAGGTGTCAACACCAATATAAACGCCTCGCGTCCATCACAGCCGAACGATATGGAGGGGCCAGCAGCAGGGCCAGCACGGTCAGTCGAGGCACCCGTTGCGATACAACCTACAACACAGTTGCATCTAGTCAAGGCGCCCGTTACCACACCAGCCCATGTGCCCGTTGAAATACAACAGGAGGTGCAAGCCCACTACGACGGGCTCACCGCACTGGTTGTTGTTGGTGTTGCTATTGGCCTCGGTTGGATCGCTTTACGCTAGCCAATCTCGCGCAATGACGAGCAACAGGCCGCCGATGGCAACCACGAGTGCCCACAGGTTTTCTGCGAGCCAGCCGGCAGTTTTACTCAAGAAGTTGAGGAGCCAAGATATAATGCTTCCGATGACGCCGGGTAGCGCAGCTGCGGCCTTTCCAGCTAGTGTGGCCAATAGGCGTCCGAGAGCCTGCAAGTGGTTTTTTACCCACTCTTTTATCCCCGGTGTGGGTGATGGTTGAGGTTTGGGAGATGGTTGAGGCTTGGGAGATGGTTGGGGCTTGGGGGATGGTTTAACACTAGCCCTACCGCCAGTCAAGGCGAGGACCAGAGTGCTGATGATGAAGCCCAGCGCAGTTATAATGCTGGCTATGGTGACGCCCTGTTCGCGGAACAGAGTCCGCAGCCGCTCGGCCAGGCTCGTGTCTTTGTCTAAGACCCTAGTTATAGTCTCCCGGATTTGGCGGACCTGCGATCGGAGTTGTAGGTTGAGGGTGTCGATGCTATCCTGGATTGCTGCGAGCTGCTCTTCTCCCTTTTGAATTTCACGCTCGATTTGGTCAGCTCTCTCACTCGTTCCTGAGCGCTCAAGATCTTTGCGAAGATGATCGATTGTAAGTTGGAGAGAAACTTTTTTGCTCTCTTGCACCGCTTTTGCGCCATGCAAAGTCTTCATAGCTTTGTCGAGTCCTAGAAGCTCTCTTGTAGGCAGGGTGTTGTTTTCCGCGAGATAAGAATCCATTAATAAACTAAGGTCACCAATGCTCGTATCATCATCATCATCGATTGTTTGGTCAGCCGTTTCAGCCTTTTCTCTCAATTCACTGAGCAGATCACGGGCCGGTGGGGCGCCATCGGGTGTCACTCCCAAGGCTCGGGCCAAGCTTACCCCATATCTCTCGATTGAAGCTCTGCTAAGAAAATTTCCTGAATTTTTTTTCCATGTCAATAGTTTCCAGTTACGACCCCACTTGACCCACAAATCTCTAGACTTAGATACTCGGAATTCGAGATTAGCCGGCCGTGCGTATTTTGACCGCTCCGCTTCGAATTCCGTCAAGACCTCGTCATGGACATCGCGAGATGCGAGGTTTCCTTCTTTAAGCTCGTCAGGCATATCTGTGCCACCTGCCCATGAGGGCGTGGTTGTCGGGGCTGAATACATGTTGTCAGAGTCGTCTATAAACCCTGTCTCTTCTTCATCTGGGCCGCGCAGGTCCTCAGGGTTACCAAAATCGCCCATTTCAAAGCCACCTTCCGCCATGTTGGAAGAAACCTGTATATTAAACGATGATAATGTGAGTGTTTAATATACAGGCAAAACCATGGCGTCGTCAAAGTATGGACGCAAACTGAATCCTTACCGAAGCCTAAAAGAACCGCTCGGGATCAAAGGCATCCGAAAGAGCGTGGTTGTACCCAACAACCCGTCTACCGTCGACCAGAATCAGCAGCTCCATGTCCGCTTTCCCAACCTCTCTGATCAAGATGTGATTGTTCCTGGAACGGCCCGCCTCGCATTTACCATCTCTCTGGACTCAACCGATGAAAACCGAACAGTTGTCCAGAATCTTGGGCGGGCGATTGTGAGAAAGACCACAATCAAAATAAGTGGCAATGAGATCATGTCTGTAGACGATAACGATATCATCAACTGCTATTCCGACCTGTGGAAAACAAAACGAGAGCGGCAGTCTAATGCCTATCAGGGTATTGACGAGGCAGCGGGCAACATGCTGAAACTGAGGGTGGATGCTGAAGACGGCGACGAATCCCAGACAGAAGACAAGGCCATCGCAGATGCTTATGGCAACCGATTCGCGATCCCGCTAGACTTTGAGTTACTGGAGTCCCATATGCCATTCTTTCAGTCAGCCTTTGGCGATCGATTGGAGTACGAGCTGACCTTCAACGAATACAGCCGCGTTATCAAAACAACTGGTGAAAACAAGGCCAAGGCCACCTACGCCATCGACAACATCTCTCTCGAGTTTGACACTGTGAGCGAGCCGAGCCTGGCCCGCATGATTCGCAGTCGGTATAATGGCCGGCTTGCCATCCTCTATGACCGCATATTGCGCATTCGCAGGGTTACCCTCAACAAGAGTGAGACTCTGTGGAATGTAAACCTGCTCAACGCCGCTCGAAGCTTGAAGGGAATACTCATGTTGTTTGAAGATGCGCAAGCGGCGTTTGGTCGAAACACAGAATCTTTCTACAATCCCAAGATTGAAAAAGTCGAGGTCACGATCGAAGGGGTGCCAAACCAGCTGTATTCCCAAGGAATGCGGGCGCACCAGCAGTGGGATGAGGCCAGGAAATATTTCGCCAGCGCCCCTTCGACAAAGCGCCACCCCGACGTCGCTGCAGTCGCCAAAGACCTTGGACTGGCCGATGTAAAAATAGGGGAGTACCTAACGAGCAAGTACGGGCTATGGCTGGATATGAGAACCAGCGACGACGACTCGCTGCACGGCAGTGGCCGTCGCATAGTGAGTGGAGAAATCACTATCCAAATCACCAAAAAGGCGGAAACGGCGGGCGCATTGAACATGTACCTGTACGTCATCATGGACTCGCAGATCAACATTGAAAATGGACGTTTTATCAACGCTCTGTACTAATGGTCACGCGATTATTTGCGGGCAGACTGGCTGCGGCAAAACGGTCTTTACCCTGGACCTCCTCGAGCTACCCAGCTCTCGTGGTGGTTACAGAGACACGTTTGCGCACATCGTCATATTATGCCCTACAGCGCGCTGGAACAAAAGTTACCACGAGCGGCGCTGGGTCTGGACCGACCCGGAGGTTTACATTGTCGACCCCGGCGACAAACTTCACGAATATCTGGGAGTTTTTTACTCGATATTTGCCTGTGAACCAACGTTGTACATCATTGACGACTGCTCGGCCAATAAAGCCCTGACAAAAAAGAAAGATGTGTTGTCAGAGCTTGCATTTTCGGGCCGCCATGCCTCTCAATCTGTGTGGGTCTTAACGCAGAAGTATAACTCGGTCCTTAAAGACCTCCGTGAGCAGACAAAGTGGATCGCTATCTTCCACTGCAAAGATAGGGATTCCTTCGAAGATTGCCTCCGAGAAAACGATGTAATCCCAACAAAAGAAGAGCGAGCTGCGCTAAGGAAACAGCTATCTGAAGCTAAACATGCTAAGCTCATACTAAAGACTGATCAGCCAGCTGCTTATCGGTTGTTAACATAAGCTTAACAACTGCTCAGCACTGCTGAACAACTGCTCAGCACTGCTCAACAACTGCTCAGCACTGCTGAACAACTATGTTGGAGCTTTGGATGCAGACGACAACGCTGATAGCAGTTGTTGCTAATTCTATTTTATTATGTTATCTTTTGTTGGAGTATGTTAGACTTAAGCGCGGAATGACATACGTGCGAAGTGCTGTTCGCAACATGGCAAACGCGGATGAATTAATCGACCAGCTGTTGGCCCAAGAGGGCGCCAAAGAGAAAAGCGCGGGTACCCCTGTAGCGACAACAATCGACCCAGTGGGACAAGAACAAAAACGAGCCCGTCTGGCGGCAATCGTAGCTGGTGGTACAGCACAGAAATACCTGGGCAAACAGCCGACTCTCGCACAAGTTGACGAGATGACCGATGACGAGGTCTCCAAACACTATGGACGCTATGAGGCACGCCTTGGGGCCTCAATGACAAAAACGCTCGGAGCTGCCGCGCTGCAGATGTATGCGATGTTAGCGGGCGGAGTTCTACCCATTCCGCCTGAAAATAGGCCCCAGCTTGTCGCAGACCTTTCCGAAGACCCCTTTGTTCAGCATGCACTGACTACTGCTTGCTGCGAGCTATATTATCGCTATGGGATTTACCTAGCTCCGATGACGGCGGCGATGACCACAGCTAAACACTGTCGATTTGGAGAGCAGGTATCTCTTACAAATACGGAAGATGGAGGAGACGACATTGAAATCGATGCCCCCGCAGGAGACGGCCCCGCAAGAGACGGCCCCGCAAGAACCTGCCCCGCAAGAACCTGCCCAGGGGGCGGCCCCTCCAACGCAAGAGAGGGTGACGAGTAAGAACCCGAAGAAAGTCGCGGCTGGTCAAAAGGGTGCGGCGGCCAAAAAAGCAAAACAAGAAGCGCTACTTAAACAGCTTCAAAAGGCCAAAGAGGGTCTCCAGCCATCTCAAACCACCCAGCCCGCCGAAACCGCTGAAACTGCGCCTGCTGGGACAGCGACTTTTCAGCCGCAGGGCTCATGGATAGCGTGTGCAGTCCTCGCAGCTGCCGCTGTTGGCGCCGCGCTATATGCGCAAAAATCCGGTCCCCCTGCTGCAAATAAAGACGCGCGGGCAAAAGCCGCCCCTGTCGAGGCAAGAAAAAATGTACTATTAGACGAACAATCTGACCCCTTTCATATGCAGTAACGCTGCTGCCACCATGTCTACTCCCAGTACAGACGGCAAACAGCTTGCCAATTTGGCATATCACTCCGCCGTTGTGAGTGGGCTCGCAATGGGGTACGCCACTCTTGGGAAAAAAATCACGAAAGGTGCTACGCCAAAATTGGACTTTGTGCCGTACGATGTCGGCATGGTCATTCTGGATGTGGGCCTGGCCATGGCCACCAAGGATATGCTCGTGAAGCAGGGGATACTCCCCGCTGACATATTGAAGTAAACGCTTTGTATAGTCGTGACAAGATGGCGTCTATAGCGATGCTTGTAGGTGGAGCATTGGTGAACGCGCTCGCGTTCTCAGGGTCAAACTTTCTCTTCTCGTCGTTAAGCGGTTCCAGCGAGGAGCGAAAACGACATGACCAAGCCATAGAACAACTCCAAGCTGCACAGGCCGAATGGTCGCGCAAGCGGGCTGAACGTCTTAACTGGATCAATGAAGAGCTGCGCCGCCAGGGACACGCCGTGCACACTTTCCGCGATGTTGATGAAGCCATCCGCCAATACAATCTTGTCACTGCTGGCAGCGGCGTTGTGCTAGCACAGGAACCGGAACCCAGGCTGTCAGATTTTTACCAACCATCGCCGGAGCAGCGCGATAGAGAAATCGCCTTTGTAGTCGTGGGACTGGGAGCCACTTCGGTCGCGGCCTATATGCTCACCAGGTGATTGCATCGGCAATCGAATTAAAAAAACTACCTGAGCGCGCGATGCGCGGAAGCCCGGCCTGTTGGAGACTGATCGGGTTGCTTAAATATCTCGCAAGGCATGGCCGCCAGTCCAATGTCTGCTCGCTTGGCAGCAAAGCTGTCTCGCATCTACTATAGCCCCCGCGGCTACTGGAAGGGATTATCGGCGATTAAAAACCTCTCGGCTGCTGCTAAGATCTCTGAAGAGGCTGCTCGGGCTTGGCTTAAAAAGCAGGCAATTTGGCAGATCTACCTCCCCGCTCCGAGGCACATTCCAAGACCAAAATTCGATGTAGCCGTGCCCAACGAGGTTCACCAAGCTGACCTGCTCTTTCTCCCCCGCGACCGCCTCCGTCGCAAGACGTACAAGTACGCACTCACCGTCGTTGACGTTGCCTCGCGCTATAAGGAAGCCGAGCCTCTGGCAACGAAGGAGGCCAAAGAAGTTGCCGACGCCCTGTCTCGCATTTACAAGCGAGGCCCGTTGAGGTGGCCCAGGCTGCTTCAGGTCGACCCTGGACGTGAGTTCATGGGTGCGGTCAATCAGCTGCTCGCGAAGCACAATGTCGAGGTCAGGCGAGGCCGTGTTGACATTCACCGAGACCAGGGAATCGTGGAGCGATTCAATCGGACCTTGGCTGAGCGGCTCTTTGGGTACCAATACGCTCAAGAGATGAGGCTTTCTGAGGGCCAAAGGTCGACTGAATGGGTGGCCCGGTTGCCCGCTGTAGTTGCTGCCTTAAATGGAGAAGTGACTCGGTTGACTGGTAAAAGACCGTCTGAGGCCATCAAGGCTAAAACGGTGACGCAAACGCCCTCCTCCGTCGTTCCAGGCCGCCCCGTTGGCTCTAGTGAGCAAAGGATCCCTTCAGACGTTGGTGTTCGCTATCTGTATCAGCCCGGCGAGCTGGAGGGCGGCCGCCGTCGCGCCACCGATCCAACGTGGTCCCTGGATGTGTACCGGCTCGGACGCTCGGTGACCAAGCCCAACGAGCCCGTGCTCTACTATTTGCTGGATGGACCTGCCCGTGGCTTTGTCCGGGAGGAGCTACTCGTGACGCCTCCTGATACCCAGCTACCGCCGGATGGGGTCCTCAAGCGCTAAGAGCTCGGCGATGAATTGGGTAATATCGAACCTGCCTACTAGCTCGTCTAGTAATTGGTTAATATCGAACATGCCTACAGGGATCGCATCTTTGTGTCCGTAGGCCAAGGTGCCAACCCCATTTTTCGCGATCCAGCGCTTGCTATCAAAGGGTGATAGAGATACTTTGTTCAGGCTCTGTCCATAGATGCGGTGGCGCTCGGACCGGAGCACATCCATGCTGTGGCGAAAAGTCTTTTTATCTAAGAGCGCTTCTTTATACTGCTCGTGGCGAATACGCTTCTTCACGGCGGACTTTTTCACACCTTTGGCCTTCTTTATGTTTCTGCCATCAGCCTCTAGGATTGAGTACATTTTGGGGCGCAGACCAACATATTCGGCGATAGGGCGCCCGGCGCACTCGTCTTTCATCTTACCTAGCACCTTTTTGTTCGTATTGCTGCGTAGTGGGTGCTCCTCGGGGTAGCCGGACGTGTCGTAGAGGTGTGCACGCTCTGTCATGTCTTGGTACACATCCTCAGTTTGGAGCTCGATAAGTAGGCTATCCGTGTCGGTGTAAAGGAGCTGACAGCGCTCTCCGTACTGACCCTTCATCTGGTTGTAGTAAAAGTCGTACATAAGGTGTTTGGAGAGGTCCAGGATGCTCATGCCAACGAACACCGGGCGATTGAGAACTAGTCTGCTCTTGTGGACCTGGATGGCCGCAAGGTCGTCATCAAAGATGTTTGCCCGCGCGAAGGCTGGGCTGGCGATGAGGCGCCTGAGTCTGTCCTCTTCATCGGCCCTGACGAGCTTCACATTGACCCGCTTGCGGAGGTTCTCCATGGTTTTGCCGAAGACGCTGTTGTTCATCAGCTTGTAGAGATCCTTCTCAAAGTCGCTGCTTGCTTTTTTCCGGAGTTCAGTGTTCATTCTGATATAGGGCTCCATCCAGGGGCTTTGATTAAAGGATAGAGCTCTGTGGACCTTTTTAAGGCGCATGCCCATCGACAGATAGAGTTGTAGGTTGCGGTAGTGAAGCACGTAGCGTTCCTTATTGCGAAGGTTGGGGACCAGCTTCTCAACCTCAGTGGGCGTCGCCCCGGCAACAAGAAGGTTGTGCTGATACTCCGACATCCACTCTTTTTGGACCACCATGCGCTCTGGGGCCAACGGATATGCATTGTGCGATTCGTGCAGCTCTTCCGGGTATTCGAGATCTACCTCCAGGATGTAGCCATTGGGGCTCTCTGCCGGGTGATCCGCTATACTTGCGGCGAGCCCATCGCAATCATCTATCCACCTAAAGCCGCCTGTGGGCAGGTGCTGGCTCATCGCCCAGCCATACAGGTTGTTGGCGTCGAGGTAGAGGATGTGGCTAAGTTCTTTAGAGGAGTCATATCCCTCGACTAGGGGATTGTTCGCTTTCGCGTACCTCCTCGAGACCATAGATATCCCGCCGCGCATCCCCTTTTCAATGAAGAGGTGCTGGTCATAGTCCGTCAGCAGATCTAACTCGATTCCCGTTTTCTTGAGCAATGCGTCCCAGGAGAGGCCGGGGCTCGTATAGTAGTTGGCGGGATCTAATCCATACTGTCGCAGGCATGTCTTTCGAAAGGTCTCAAAGACGTCCGCCAGAAGTAGGACGTCGGTGCGACAATATAGGTCGCTGTAATCTCCCAGGTTGCGGCATCCGAAGGTCTCCCAGACTTTTTGGGCATGGGCATAATCGACCGCGCTTATGCGTTCTTCAGAGAGTTTGCTGTAGAATGCCTCTTTAGGCGGGAGCGCTGGCTCTGCAAACCGCTCCCAGGAGTCCATGTACTCGTATGGATAGATGCCCTTGCGCAGCAGCAGCTCGCGCTTTTTTACGTCGGGCTCAAACTTGGTTGTAATATGGAATGCTTCGGGTTGGTTGGCCGCCGCGAGCTTGTCCAACGGGGCTAGCAGGAACT
Source organism: Astropecten irregularis (assembly GCA_963971285.1). Classification (NCBI taxonomy): domain Eukaryota; kingdom Metazoa; phylum Echinodermata; class Asteroidea; order Paxillosida; family Astropectinidae; genus Astropecten; species Astropecten irregularis. The sequence goes on from OZ020248.1 coordinate 16,189,272, forward strand.
GCGCACTATCGATGAAGCGGAGCTGCCCGAGGGAGAAGGAGATGTACTTCTCCGTGTTGTTGGGGATACACGATACCTTCCCCTCTACCTTCGATATCGCCTGCATGATCAGATGGGAGTCGTAGCCCCGAAGGTTGTGAAAGACAACTGGTATGGGCGTTGTCTTCGGGTTCAGCCTCAATTTGAGGTTACATGCGTTGTGGGCTGCCCCTCTGTATTTTCCAACGATGTGGCAGTGGTCTCTGACTCTATCACCAGCTAGGGGTTTCTCACACACATGGCAGGTTGTCGCGTTGTTGTAAGACTTCCAGTCCTCTCGGGTCATTCGCATGGCCTGGGGGTAGGTCAGCGTCGCCTTGATTTTTCTCTCTTCTTTCTGGAGCGCTTTGAGGAGGTGCTCCGCTGCATTCGGGCCTCTGTATTCCACGGGCGGTTGTGCCTGGCCGTCACAGCGGACGACTGTAAAACAGTAGCTGCACGCCTCGTGCTGCTGCGTCTTCCTGGTGTTACTCTTCGTTGGGTCGAGCTCAGGGCCCTCCAGTTTGGTTGTGAGGGCCTCAAAGTCGGCGTAGATGATAAATGGGGCTGGCAGCTGTTTTTGGTGGTTCTGAAATACCAACTTGTTTTTGCCCTCTTCAGGCATCTCTACTCTCACCGCCGTTTGCCCGATGCCACTGCACTCTGGCTTGTGGGCCTCCAGCAGGTCTTTTCTGGTGTAGCCGTGAAGACAGCGCTCGCAAAAGTGCTTGCGCCCTTTGTATTTGCTCTGATCGAATAGTAGGCGATTGAGATCTTTGATCCCGGTGTAGTGGGACTTCCCCGCCTTCTCGATCAGCAGCAGGTTGATCCGGGGACCTGGTTGCTTGCTGATGTGGTGGATAATAACGCCCTTGTCCCAGCCAAAGACGTTAATGGCTAGGTTGTTTAGTTTTTCGAACTTATCAATCATGGCGATGGTGACCGGAAATGTGATGCCATCGAGGTTGAGACCGTGATCTGTGGGATATTTGGAGGGCCTCTGCGGGTTTTTGGCTACAGGAAACAGAAGACAAAGAATGGCGTATAAAAAGCAACGGTCATCGTTGTTTTTCACATTGATAACAGCCTTCTTCTTTTTCACCTCTAGGGGTAGTGAGATATAGGATCTTCCCCTGAGGGGTTGATATCTGGCGATGTTCAGCCATAGAGTCATCACTCTGTCAACCACCCACCCAGAGCCCCTTTGTGTCCATTTCTCAAGGGCCTCCTGGACGACTGGGAAAGATCTGTCGAGCGCCTCCTTGATTTCACCGGTCTGAAGAAGCGGTTCCTGTTTGTGTCGAAACACAGGGTCTGTATACTCCTCGTGACCATCTGGCTTGTCTTTTCGAAGCTGGACCTTGAGGGCTAACTGGAACTTCACCCCTTTCAGATCCTTGATCTCATCCTCGAGCTTCTTGTGAATCTGTGGGCGCAGGCCTTCTAGGAGGGCTTGGGGGTCTGCTTCGAGGGTATGCCCCTGGGGGATGTTCAGCCCCCAACCCCGCAGAAAACCTCTCAGCTCAAATGAGAGCTGTCGGAAGACCAAATCGTCTTCTTGAAACAAACGAGCGGGCACTATGTCTCGCTCTATTTGCTCCTGTTGCGCGCGGTCATCTTCACGATTGGGACCCACCGGCGGTTGTACCTGTGGGTCGTGAGGATGCGGCACGCGATAACGCCGTGCAGCACGACGCTCGCTTTCGCGCTCTCTCTGTTCTGGAGTGCGCCGGGCCCTGCGCGCTCGCGCAAGGCTGTTTGCTCTTACGAGCTGTTCTGGGGTACGCCGCTCCCTTCGCTCTCGCGCGCGGCAGCTGTCGCGCTCTCTCTGTTCTGGAGTGCGCCGGGCCCTTCGCGCTCGCGCAAGGCTGTTTCGTCTCACTCGTGCTTCTTCAGCGCTCATCGGCATGGTGCGTGATGAGTGTATTCATATGGGACCACATTTCTCTAATTGAAAATCTTTATAGCTGCAAGACGTTTAAACTCTAATCTAAAGAGACGTTGCTTTTCACGCCAGACCTGCTTCCGAATGCAGTCAACACCACAGGCGCGGCACATAGCCAGGGTTGTTTTTACCCCTATCCCACAAACTTGACATGCATAAGTTGTCCTGCCTTTTCGAAGTCGAGCCAAGTGAATTTTGCAATGCTCAAAAAGGCAACTGCGACCACAAAGCTTCGTAGAGCCTAGAACGAGCCACTGACAATTGTTTTTACCCTTCATCATATGCTATAATATAATACCTTATAGGTATACCTATCATAACAGGTATGTTTAAATGGTTCAATAACCCATGCAGGAGTAGCCTTTAACCATACAATGCCTCTTCGGGCAAATGATTGGTGTTGGTGCTAATCATCAACGCGGCGCGCTATTTACTGTTTCACAGTGGTTGGTAAAACATCGCGGGGATAATGGGGCCCGCGACAGTACTGTCAGTACGGTGTGTACAACAACATCTATCCAGAAATTTTTAATATTTCAGAAAATCTTCGGAAAACTTTAGAGACTCGCCGGTTGTGCACACCGTACTGCCTGTGGCATAGGCGCGGCGTCGCGCTATTTCCGTTTGAAATAGAAGGGGTTTCTTTGTATTTGAGTGCTAACATTAGGGGTGTGCCAGAACCCCTATTTTGTATACTACTCTCGATCAATTTCCCATACACTATGTACAGTGTACATGTAGGCCTACGTACGCAATTCACTGTGATAACATACAATGCACATGTCCGATTCCGTGACACAAAACGTCGTTTACAACTTGCCATAGTTTGCACGTAATTCCTTTTATATATCATTAAATACCAGCACCAAATCTTAATCGAAATGCTATTGATGTAGGTTGCTCTGTACGCGAAAATATTGGTCATTAAAAAGAACATACGATGTCAACAACATAAATACAAGGCGCGTTCAGATGTTTGATAGCCTGGATTATATATGCCGCTTTTTCATTTACTTCCTTATCATAGTTGCCAGCAAAGCAGCGTAAATGCTGATTTTGACCCGTGTTTTGACCAGACAACCACGCACGCGCAGCAATCTACTTATACCGTTTTCAGTACGTAAGGTTGCACCCAAGTAAATAAACTCCCGCGGACAACAGTGATAAATCCCCAAACTTCAAAAATCGTTGAAAAATATACAGAACTCTCACAGCTGTTCAAGTTGCACAGAAAAATGATGATGAACATGTAACCTTTCATTTTCTTTTCATTTTATGGTAGGGTGACGGTTGAATTTTTCAGTTATACTCATTCTCAGCTGACCACCCCTAAAACAAGGTACGGATCACTCCAGTCAAAGAAGCCATTTAAAAAAAAAACATCCCTCTGCAAAGCGGCTGAAATAGACCCGCTTTCTCACCCAATTGCATCAAAAATGGTCACAAATGGAAGCCCAGAGTCCAGGCAGGAGGCCCAGTGCCATATTTCTTCAATCCTTCATTTTCATAGCTCTCACAACTCTCTTATTTCAAATATATTGAGTGCTTAACTTTTATTCATGAGCTCGGCGGACCCATTTGGCCACTACATGTATTTACTTGGCTGCACCCGTATCTCCCGAGCGCACGGTTTTGAATAACGCCCTCTTTTGATTAAAACGAGAAATCATTTCCCGAAGACGATATCATTTATTTGCTGAATCAAACAACATCAGCGATGTGTATTTAATTAGAGAAATATTCTACATCATATGCGGAAAAGCCATATGTGCTGTTTTCAACAGCCATAAACTCTAGTATTTTTTTTGAGTTTGTGCTGTGGCCCATAGACTTTGTACACAGATTTTTGTCCGCGGCACTTTGGTCACTTTGAAACAGCCGATCTTAACCAAACTTGGTCTGAATGAAGTCCATATAGGGTAGTTGTTCCCCGAAACTTTTCGTCATCATGACGTCAAAACTTGATTTTATATGATTTTTTTAATTATCAAACTAGCCCGTTCACTTTGTACACAGATTACGTGAACATGGTCGTTGTACTAAACATAAAGCTTGATCAATTCCCCATACACTATGTACAGTGTACATGTAGGCCTGCGTACGCAATTCACTGTTTGTAACATACAATGCACATGTCCGATTGCGTGATACAAAACGTCGTTTACACTTGCCATAGTTTGCACGTAATTCCTTTTATATATCATTAAATACCAGCACCAAATCTTAATCGAAATGCTATCGATGTAGGTTGCTCTGTACGTGAAAATATTGGTCATTAAATAAAACATACGATTTAAACAACATAAATACAAGGCGCGTTGAGATGTTTGATTGCCTGGATTATATATGCCGTTTTTTTATTTACTTCCTTACCATAGTTGCCAGCAAAGCAGCGTAAATGCTGATTTTGAGCCGTGTTTTGACCAGACAACCACGCACGCGCAGCAATCTACTTATACCGTTTTCAGTACGTAAGGTTGCACCCAAGTAAATAAACTCCCGTGGACAACAGTGATAAATCCCCAAACTTCAAAAATCGTTAAAAAATATACAGAACTCTCACAGCTGTTCAAGTTGCACAGAAAAGTGATGATGAACATGTAACCTTTCATTTTCTTTTCATTTTATGGTAGGGAGACCGTTGAATTTTTGAGTTAAACTCATTCTCAGCTGACCACCCCTAAAACAAGGTACGGATCACTCCAGTCAAAGAAGCCATTAAAAAAAAACATCCCTCTGCAAAGCGGCTGAAATAGACCCACTTTCTCACCCAATTGCATCAAAAATGGTCACAAATGGAAGCCCAGAGACCGGGCAGGAGGTCCAGTGCCGTATTACTTAAATCCTTCATTTTCATAGCTCTTACAACTCTCTTATTTCAAATATATTGAGTGCTTAACTTTTATTCATGAGCTCGGCGGACCCATTTTGCCACTACATGTATTTACTTGGCTGCACCCGTATTTTCCGAGCGCACGGTTTTGAATAACGCCCTCTTTTGATTAAAACGAGAAATCATTTCCCGAAGACGATATCATTTATTTGCTGAATCAAACAACATCAGCGATGTGTATTTAATTTGAGAAATATTTTATATCATATGCGGAAAAGCCATGTGTTCTGTTTTCAACAGACACAACCTCTAGTTGGCTTTTTCGATTTTAATCGGAAAAGGTATTGCGTTTGTTCTGATTTTTTTTTTTTTTCTTCTTCTTCTTCTTCTTCTTTTTCTTCTCCTCAAGTCTATGAGAATTTGTACACGATTGTTCTACGCTCCACTTTGGTCACTTTAAAACAGTCAATCTTAACCAAACTTGGTATAAATCAAGTCCATATAGCATAGATGTGCCCGCGTAAATTACGTCATCATGACGTCATCAGGTGTCATGTGACCAGCGATTTGAATTTAATAATCAAAATCTTTAAAAATCAACAAAAAATCAACGGTTTGAGATATTAGGTTGATTCTTTCACCAAAAGTGATTGTTAGGCAAGGTCTTTCTTTGTGACACATTACTTGACCTCTGTGACCTCTACTTCCGGTCAAACAGGAAGTAGCTCCTCATTTAAAAGTGGTAAGAGCTAGGATCATGATTCTTTCACCAAAAGTGAACGTTAGGCAAGGTCTTTCTTTGTGACACATTACTTGACCTCTGTGACCTCTACTTCCGGTCAAACAGGAAGTAGCTCCTCATTTAAAAGTGGTAAGAGCTACAATCATGATTCTTTCACTAAATATTAATGTTAGGCAAGATCTTTCTTTGTGACACATCGCTTGACCTCTGTGACCTCTACTTCCGGTCAAACCGGAAGTTGCTCCTCATTTAAAAGTGGTAAGAGCTAGGATTATGATTCTTTCACCAAAAGTGAACGTTAGGCAAGGTCTTTCTTTGTGACACATTACTTGACCTCGATGACCTTTACTTCCGGTCAAACCGGAAGTTGCTCCTCATCTAAAAGTGGTAAGAGCTACAATCATGAATCTTTCACTAAATATCAATGTAAGGCAAGATCTTTCTTTGTGACACATTGCTTGACCTCTGTGACCTCTACTTCCGGTCAAACAGGAAGTAGCTTGTCATTTAAAAGTAGAAAAGCTACAATCATGATTCTTTCTCCAAATGTCAATGTTAGGGAAGGTCTTTCTAATGACACAATTCTGATTGACAAGCAATTTATATCATATGCGGAAAAGCCTTATGTGCTGTTTCAAACAGCCATAAACTCTAGTATTTTTTTTGAGTTTGTTCTGTGGCCCATAGACTTTGTACACAGATTTTTCTGCGCGGCACTTTGGTTACTTTTAAACAGCCGATCTTAACCAAACTTGGCCTGAATGAAGTCCGTATAGGGTAGTTGTGCCCCGAAACTTTTCATCATCATGACTTCAAAACTTGATTTTATATGATTTTTTAAAAATATTGTATAGCCCGTTCACTTTGTACACAGATTACGTGAACGTGGTCGTTGTTCAAAACATAAAGCTCGATCAATTTCCCATACACTATGTACAGTGTACATGTAGGCCTACGTACGCAATTCACTGTGATAACATACAATGCACATGTCCGATTCCGTGACACAAAACGTCGTTTACAACTTGCCATAGTTTGCACGTAATTCCTTTTATATATCATTAAATACCAGCACCAAATCTTAATCGAAATGCTATTGATGTAGGTTGCTCTGTACGCGAAAATATTGGTCATTAAAAAGAACATACGATGTCAACAACATAAATACAAGGCGCGTTCAGATGTTTGATAGCCTGGATTATATATGCCGCTTTTTCATTTACTTCCTTATCATAGTTGCCAGCAAAGCAGCGTAAATGCTGATTTTGACCCGTGTTTTGACCAGACAACCACGCACGCGCAGCAATCTACTTATACCGTTTTCAGTACGTAAGGTTGCACCCAAGTAAATAAACTCCCGCGGACAACAGTGATAAATCCCCAAACTTCAAAAATCGTTGAAAAATATACAGAACTCTCACAGCTGTTCAAGTTGCACAGAAAAATGATGATGAACATGTAACCTTTCATTTTCTTTTCATTTTATGGTAGGGTGACGGTTGAATTTTTCAGTTATACTCATTCTCAGCTGACCACCCCTAAAACAAGGTACGGATCACTCCAGTCAAAGAAGCCATTTAAAAAAAAAACATCCCTCTGCAAAGCGGCTGAAATAGACCCGCTTTCTCACCCAATTGCATCAAAAATGGTCACAAATGGAAGCCCAGAGTCCAGGCAGGAGGCCCAGTGCCATATTTCTTCAATCCTTCATTTTCATAGCTCTCACAACTCTCTTATTTCAAATATATTGAGTGCTTAACTTTTATTCATGAGCTCGGCGGACCCATTTGGCCACTACATGTATTTACTTGGCTGCACCCGTATCTCCCGAGCGCACGGTTTTGAATAACGCCCTCTTTTGATTAAAACGAGAAATCATTTCCCGAAGACGATATCATTTATTTGCTGAATCAAACAACATCAGCGATGTGTATTTAATTAGAGAAATATTCTACATCATATGCGGAAAAGCCATATGTGCTGTTTTCAACAGCCATAAACTCTAGTTGGCTTTTTCGCGGAAGCGAAAAGCCTTTATTTTTGTTCTGTTTTTTTTTTTTCTTCTTCCTCTTCTTCCTGTCGCTTGAGTTACCATAGACTTTTTCTCTGCGGCACTTTGGCTACTTTTGAACTGCCGATTTTAACCAAACTTGGTGTGAAGGAAGTCCATATAGGGTAGTTGTCTCCCGAAAATTTTTAACATTATGACGTCATCAGGTGTCATGTGACAAGTGATTTGAATTTAATAATCAAAATCTTCAAAAATCTACAAAAAATCAACGGTTTGAGATATTAACTTGATTCTTTCACCAAAAATGATTGTTAGGCAGGGTCTTTCTTTGTGACACATTGCTTGACCTCTGTGACCTCTACTTCCGGTCAAACAGGAAGTAGCTCCTCATTTAAAAGTGGTAAGAGCTAGGATCATGATTCTTTCACCAAATATCAATGTTAGGCAAGGTCTTTCTTTGTGACACATTGCTTGACCTCTGTGACCTCTACTTCCGGTCAAACCGGAAGTAGCTCCTCATTTAAAAGTGTTAAGAGCTAGGATCATGGTTCTTTCACCAAAAGTAAATGTTATGCAAGGTCTTTCTTTGTGACATATTGGTTGACCCCTGTGACCTCTACTTCCGGTCAAACAGGAAGTAGCTCCTTGTTTAAAAGGGGTAAGAGCTAGGATCATAATTCTTTTACCAAAAGGCAATGTAAGGGAAGGTCGATCTTAATTAGCGGCAAAATTCTTATTGAAAAGGAATTTATATCATATGCGGAAAAGCCTTATGTGCTGTTTTCAACAGCCATAAACTCTAGTTTCTTCTTCTTCTTCTTCTTCTTTCTCCTCAATTTGTATTGACTTTGTACACAAATTTTGTCTGCGGCACTTTGGTCATTTTTAAACAGCCGATTTCAACCAAACTTGGTCAAAACAAAGTCCCCGTAGGGTAGTTGTGTGCGCAACATTTTCGCCATCATGACGTCATCAGGTGTCACGTGACAGTGTCTTAAAGGGGCAAACTTCAGACATCAATTATGAACGAACCCTAAGTCTGATTGAGTTGAAACTTGGTATGTATCTAAGTCGGGAAGTGTTATATCGAAAAATTGCAATGACGTCATCGTGACGTCATTCCCTGATTTTTTATGATTTATTGAAATTTTGGATCATTAAAGTTCTTTTAACGATATCTAGTAAACGAAACAAGATATCTTTGAATTTCTTTTTGATAATTCTTCAGCATGCACCATAAATGAACACTGCGTAGACAAAAAATCGGTGACGTCATCATGACGTCATAAAAAATGCAATTTTTATAACGCATAGCAGGAACGGCCAATCACCTTGAAAATTGGTAGGTTGGTAAAATGGAGGTTCGGAATCGTAATTATGAAGTTACGTCAAGACAGCTTCATTTGTTTATTTTTTATGATTTTTTAAAATATTTTTCACGCTAGCCCATTGACTTGTACGTGAAAATATTGGTCATTAAATGCAAGGCGCGGGCAATTGGTTGATTGCCTGTGTTATATATGCAGTATTTCTTTTCATTTCCTTATCATAGTTGCCAGCGGAAATACTGTTTTGACAAGACAACTACGCATGCGTAACAATCTACCTTTCAAGTAATGCATGAATCGAGCACACAGTTTTGAATGGCGCCCTCTTTGGATTAAACCAAGAAACTGTGGTGGTGTCATTATGTTATTTGAAAATCGACAAAAAATCAACGGTTTGAGATATTAAGTTGCTTCTTTCACCAAACGTGATTGTTAGGCAGGGTCTTTCTTTGTGACACATTGCTTGACCTCTGTGACCTCTACTTCCGGTCAAACAGGAAGTAGCTCATCATTTAAAAGTGGTAAGAGCTGTGATCATGATTCTTTCACCAATAGACAATGTTAGGCAAGGTCTTTCATTTGTGACACATTGCTTGACCTCTGTGACCTCTACTTCCGGTCAACCAGGAAGTAGCTCATCATTTAAAAGTGGTAAGAGTTGTGATCATGATTCTTTCACCAATAGACAATGTTAGGCAAGGTCTTTCATTTGTGACACATTGCTTGACCTCTGTGACCTCTACTTCTGGTCAAACATGAAGTAGCTTCTCACTTCAAAGTGGTAAGGGCTTTGATCATGATTCTTTCACCAAAAGTCAATGTTAGGCAATTTTTTTTGTGACACAATTCTAAATGACAAGCAATGTGTTCCATAAACCCGGCTGCAACTATTTGTTTAACTTTAGTTTTCTACATTGAAATAATTGATACTTTTAAACCACATGTCTTAAACTGACAAAATAAGTTATATACAATTTGAGAAATGTTCTATATCATATGCGGAAAAGCCATGTGTTCTGTTTTCAACAGACACAACCTCTAGTATTTTTTTTGAGTTTGTGCTGTGGCCCATAGACTTTGTACACAGATTTTTGTCCGCGGCACTTTGGTCACTTTGAAACAGCCGATCTTAACCAAACTTGGTCTGAATGAAGTCCATATAGGGTAGTTGTTCCCCGAAACTTTTCGTCATCATGACGTCAAAACTTGATTTTATATGATTTTTTTAATTATCAAACTAGCCCGTTCACTTTGTACACAGATTACGTGAACATGGTCGTTGTACTAAACATAAAGCTTGATCAATTCCCCATACACTATGTACAGTGTACATGTAGGCCTGCGTACGCAATTCACTGTTTGTAACATACAATGCACATGTCCGATTGCGTGATACAAAACGTCGTTTACACTTGCCATAGTTTGCACGTAATTCCTTTTATATATCATTAAATACCAGCACCAAATCTTAATCGAAATGCTATCGATGTAGGTTGCTCTGTACGTGAAAATATTGGTCATTAAATAAAACATACGATTTAAACAACATAAATACAAGGCGCGTTGAGATGTTTGATTGCCTGGATTATATATGCCGTTTTTTTATTTACTTCCTTACCATAGTTGCCAGCAAAGCAGCGTAAATGCTGATTTTGAGCCGTGTTTTGACCAGACAACCACGCACGCGCAGCAATCTACTTATACCGTTTTCAGTACGTAAGGTTGCACCCAAGTAAATAAACTCCCGTGGACAACAGTGATAAATCCCCAAACTTCAAAAATCGTTAAAAAATATACAGAACTCTCACAGCTGTTCAAGTTGCACAGAAAAGTGATGATGAACATGTAACCTTTCATTTTCTTTTCATTTTATGGTAGGGAGACCGTTGAATTTTTGAGTTAAACTCATTCTCAGCTGACCACCCCTAAAACAAGGTACGGATCACTCCAGTCAAAGAAGCCATTAAAAAAAAACATCCCTCTGCAAAGCGGCTGAAATAGACCCACTTTCTCACCCAATTGCATCAAAAATGGTCACAAATGGAAGCCCAGAGACCGGGCAGGAGGTCCAGTGCCGTATTACTTAAATCCTTCATTTTCATAGCTCTTACAACTCTCTTATTTCAAATATATTGAGTGCTTAACTTTTATTCATGAGCTCGGCGGACCCATTTTGCCACTACATGTATTTACTTGGCTGCACCCGTATTTTCCGAGCGCACGGTTTTGAATAACGCCCTCTTTTGATTAAAACGAGAAATCATTTCCCGAAGACGATATCATTTATTTGCTGAATCAAACAACATCAGCGATGTGTATTTAATTTGAGAAATATTTTATATCATATGCGGAAAAGCCATGTGTTCTGTTTTCAACAGACACAACCTCTAGTTGGCTTTTTCGATTTTAATCGGAAAAGGTATTGCGTTTGTTCTGATTTTTTTTTTTTTTCTTCTTCTTCTTCTTCTTCTTTTTCTTCTCCTCAAGTCTATGAGAATTTGTACACGATTGTTCTACGCTCCACTTTGGTCACTTTAAAACAGTCAATCTTAACCAAACTTGGTCTAAATAAAGTCCATATAGCAAAGATGTGCCCGCGTAAATTACGTCATGATGACGTCATCAGGTGTCATGTGACAAGCGATTTGAATTTAATAATCAAAATCTTTAAAAATCAATAAAAAATCAACGGTTTGAGATATTAACTTGATTCTTTTACCAAAAATGATTGTTAGGCAGGGTCTTTCTTTGGGACACATTGCTTGACCTCTGTGACCTCTACTTCCGGTCAAACAGGAAGTAGCTCCTTATTTAAAAGTGGTAAGAGCTAGGATCATGATTCTTTCACCAAATATCAATGTTAGGCAAGGTCTTTCTTTGTTACAAATTGGTTGACCCTTGTGACCTCTACTTCCGGTCAAACAGGAAGTAGCTCCTCATTTATCATGATCATATCATGGCTCATGAATGCAAAACCATAATTATCGACACCACAAACATATAGGGCTGGTAAGGTATTCCAGAGATCGCTGGTTTAAATGCTGCTCAAGTCAATTTTTCTTAATTCACTTTTCATTAATTAATTTGTTATTAGATTAGTGACGGGTAAGAATTATTTCGACAGCACCGTACGCGTTGTGGGACCGGTACCACGCGAAATGTAAAGTGCGCCCTCATGTGAGAGAAAAGCAAAGGAAATTATTCATTATTGTACATGATACGACGTACGGCCTGTGACGTGTTTTATTTCTCGTAATGTGCTGGCACATAATAATTATTCAGTCCATTAATTGTCTTTATCATCTCAGTACAGACAAAATATTTATAAACCTATGATCTTGTTGTGCTAAATGTTGACAAATTTCTTCCTCTGTTTTTATGACATTATTTTCTTCTTGGTTGGCATCATAAAAGACGAAGGCCAAATAATAAACAAAGAAATAAAAATTCTTTTCACGTTTTGCAAAATGACTTGTATTTTATTGCAACATAATTACAACTTTTTAATACGTGGTTTTATATTCATAGTTCATTGAAAACACCAAATCATCAGTCACATCATTAGAAACAATTGGAGTGACTGACACGACAGGTTTACGTTATTTAAAAACGATATTTCCATGTATATTATATGATATTAATTACATAGAATTAAGACAGACGAAAGTATTTAAAGACTAACAAAAAACAATTAATATACATCGATAAGACAGTTTATAATCCATTCAATGAAAAAGCAAAAAACCACAATGTCATTATGTGCATTAAAAACAAGCAGAGATATAAAAATCATTCTCTTAAAGGTAATTGTATTCACAGTATCCTAGAGAGCGCTGTATTGTCGATTTTTTTTTTCTATCTTTCAGTTCTACAGTAGGGAATGATTAAGTTAGAGGACGTTCCATTCCTACGTTTTCTGTCAGTATTTGTTTTTTGAGGGGGAAGCATATTTCTGTACTTGTCAGATTTCATTAGTTTTGTTCCAAAGATTAACAGAAGGTGATTTCTTCTACTTTGTAATGAGGATATGCCTAGTAGTTGTAGAGCGTTTGAGTAAATGTGATAGTTCTGATAGCCAAGTATAATTCGGCAAGCACGTTTTTGAACTGCTTCTATTCTGTTAGATAAAATGCCGGTAATGGAACTGTGCCAAACCTAACATGCATACTCAAGACTCGATCTTATGTAACATATGTCAACAGAAACTAGGTCGATCAGTTAAGGGAGCATTACATTTTTTCAATATCGACAAAGTATATAATCTACGCGATGCTCTAGACACAATTTCAGCTATGTGGCTTTCCCCTTTGAGGTCACTCTGTATAATAATCCCCAGCCCAGGAGTTTTATTTGAGTTGCCTCATTAATGATAATTGAGTTGAGAGTGAAGGTTTGGTTTGGCAGGTCCCGTTTCAAAAAACTTATTTTCATTACATTACATTTAGCCGGCTAAGGCAGGACACCATTATTAGAACACCACTTGGCCAACTCATCTAGATGGATTTGTAGCCCCGGTTGTTCATCATACTTAACTACTTCCCCAAGGGTTAGGTCATCCAAATATATCCATCGTCTGTGAGTTCCCATTGCAGCGTCATTGACAAGGAGAAGAAAAAGAATTGGGCCCAATTTGGTACCTTCAGGGACACCGCAAGAAATAGTTTTCACGGTGGAGACATAGCTGTTCAGTTTTGTGTTCTGAGTACAGTTAAGAAGTCACAGACAATGGGAACAGTGGATTGTCTTACTCCCAGCTCAATGAGTTTTCTTATGACCACATTATGATTTACACGATCACAGGCCTTAGTAAAATCTATATAGTGAAGAGGAATGCGTATCTATTTTGTTTGTCCAAGCCTTCTTGAATGAAATTCAACATATCGGCAAGATATGTACCGTAGAACTACCTTTAACAGACATGTGTCTGCAGATCTATAATTCACATTCAATCATTATATTTCATTAGTAAAACCCTATTCTGAAAATTGCAGAGGGATGATTTTTTCTGACATTTACATGCATATAGTTTCATAATTATGAATACATTATGCTCTGAAGATTATTACAAATATCACTTCACATATTATGGGTTGAGTGTGTAAACCTGCCTTCCACTCCAGCATGTGACATTTGACAAGTGTATGAAAATTACTAATCATGTGATAAATTTGTTCTGCACATAGTCTTTTACTGGTTTCATCAAGACAATACATTAAGTGCATTCTTTGTGAAATACTGAGTGAAAGTAACATTGATAAAGAAGCATGATGAGGGTATTCAACTTAACTTGTCTGCATGCATCATATTACATGTAACAATCTATAAATGCTTCTTTTAGTAGGAAGGAACAACGGAGGGTACTTTTCCCATTTTTAATAAAATCCTTTGATCAAGACACATGGCGTAAGAGAGCAGTACATGTATATAGATTTTGTCACAGTACACACAGCTTTTCTCCTTCAGTTTCCATAAAAAAGTACTAGTCACGTTTTTCTTCAAATTATAGGTAATGATAAGTAAAACAACCTTTTGCATCACATGTACAAAGTAGGAATGTTGTAGTGGCATTAGTCATGTTAGTAGAAATTGTGGCCTATTTACAAATGGGTTAAATGTAACATTTGGTACATGATTGGGAAAAGTTCTAAAAGTGAACTGTTTACATAATTAATGGGAGCTGCTGCCAAAACTATTCCGAACATAAAATACATGAAGACACTGCTGTTCAGCCTTGGATGACATTACATGTATTACTAATTACTTATATGGAATTACTTATATGGGATTTTTCAGCAAAATCTTTTCGAAAATAACTTGTCTTTACTTCTTCAAAGCAGGTTCAAAGCAAGTACAAATAACATGATAAGAATGGTGCATATTGTGTCCTACATGAGTTGACATGACAAAATTGACCACACACTGAAAAATGGTCATGTATTCGTTTACATGTCCCTGCTGAGTGTATCAATCACTATCGTACGTGATCACATGTTGACCATGCAGTGAAGAATGGTCATGTGACATGTCCCTGCTGAGTGTATCAGTCATTATCCCGATGACAAATTGACCACGCAGTGAAGAATGGTCATGTGACATGTCCCTGCTGAGTGTATCAATCACTATCCCGATGACAAATTGACCACGCAGTGAAGAATGGTCATGTGACATGTCCCTGCTGAGTATATCAGTCACTATCCCGATGACAAATTGACCGCACAATGAACAATGGTCATGGGTTGACATGTCCCTGCTGAATGTATCGGTCACTATCCCGATGACAAATTGACCATGCAGTGAAGAATGGTCATAGGTTGACATGTCCCTGCTGAGTGTATCGGTCATTATCCCGATGACAAATTGACCATGCAGTGAAGAGTTGTCATGGGTTGACATGTCCTGCTGAGTGTATCGATCATTATCCTGATGACAAATTGACCACGCAGTGAAGAATGGTCATGTGTTGACATGTCCTGCTGAGTGTTCCACCCACTATCCCGATGGATGTTAGCTGCCAATGCTTTTGACTGATGATTGTTGTTCTGAAGGACATCTAGGACTCTAAAATGTAAAAATGCAAAATGACAAGAATAAATAAAGAGACAGGAGATAATGTGAAAGTAACAGTGAAGTTGCTGTTAAAATGCAATTTATGCTTATTAGTTTTGTCATCATAAAGTGCAATATTTGTATTGGTGACAAAAAATATTTTGACAAAAATGTATATTTTGCTTAAAATGTGTCCTTGTTTCTCTTTCAACCTTTTTGCAGGAATTTTGTTTGTGTTTATTAGGGCAAATTAAAAGTATAATTTTTAATATTGTACAATATTGATTATTTCAAAAAAGTTCCAACAGATATTCTTAAAAAACATTTGAACCATTAACAGCCAACATACCTGAAATTATCATGCCCTTTGTGAGAGTATCTGCCACAGCCAAGATGGGAAGAGTGGCTATGGGTTGACATCGCCCTGCTGAGTGTATCAGCATGGAGCTAGGCCACTATCCTGATGACTAGATGACCATCTGGTGAGTAGTCGCCATGGTTTGACATGGCCCAGCAGTGGCCATGCATGCTTTGACATGGCCCAGCAGTGGCCATGCATGCTTTGACATGGCCCAGCAGTGGCCATGCATGCTTTGACATGGCTGTGCCTAGTGTCATTGTGATGACCACAAGATGATTGTACATGGTTTGACATACATCTGTGGAGTATATAAAAATATTCGTTCATTAGTTCACATTCCCAATTGAAAAACTATGTGCAACCTATCAGCGCTGAAACCTCTTTACAGTGAAACAAGTACACAAGTTTTGAATATACATGCAATTGCACTCTATTCTATACTACTATTTCATCTTTGAATAATAATTATAAAAATCAAATAACCACAAGGAAATTGACTGAATAATAATTCATTGACATGTATAACAACATCTGTAGAAAACATAACATAGTGATACAAAAACCTTATTATATAACTTGTTTTGATTTCATGTTCAACTCATATATCTCTAACTCATAAATATATTGAATAGTGAATAAAGAAAAATTGACTGGAGCAGGATTCGAACTATTGGGGTCACCATCAATGTAGGGCTGGATGGCTCAGTTGGTAGAGCGCCTGTACGGTATTCAGGAGGTCGCTGGTTCGAATCCCGCTCCAGTAAATTTTGCTTTGTTCACTTTTCAATGACTTAAAATTCAGTAAGTTTCCCTTGTGGTTATTTGATGATTAATATATTGTAAAAGCCAATCAGGTCATGTTGATTAAAATTTGCATCTTCAAATAATATTTTATCAACATGTACAACAATTTGCATGATACAAGTACCTTATTATATTATATCAATTTCATGTTCAATGCATATCTCTCATACTAAATACACAATACTGATGGTACATTTTCATCTTCAAACAATGACTTGAGTACATTTACATAGAAAATATCACATATTGATACATACACCTTCATGATAACTGTAATAAGTAGGAATTACAGTTGCACATACTGATTCTATATTTCTTACATATACATGATCAATCAATGTCCCATTCTCTGTTGTTGCATCAGTCACACATTGTTTATATCCATGCTCACACATTAATTTCTCAATCTGTGAATGCTGTTTGAAAATATCTTCATTAAAATCACCTATGACAATACATCTGTTAGATACTTTATGAAGTTCATCAAGTAAATGTTTCATGTTGGTAATAAACTCATTCATTGAAAATGATGCTGGACGATAAATTGTTACCAAAGAATATGACATTTCACAAATTACTTGTATTGCAATATACTCCAAGTTGTGTACAGGTAAGATCAGTCTACTGAATGTCTTGTTCCTTCTACCATACACAGCAACACCTCCATGACACTGTTTGCTTAACATCTGAGTAATATTACATGAATTATTATATGAAGCAATTCTGACTTGATCATAGCATTTGAAATCACTTAGTTCTGTCTCACAGTCAAACTCATTCTCACTCCATGTTTCTGTCAGACAAATGAAATCTGCTGACATCATATCAATATTACATTTCAAGTCTTCAAAGTGTTCTTTCAAACCTTGGATGTTATGCATCATGATTACAGTGCCATTTGATGGTAGTGTTCTTACATTAGGTTCTTCAATAAATTGAATCATATTAGTCAATGAATCCTTTACTGATTTATTGCAATAAACAAACTTTTCATTAAACCCTTCAATCACAAGTCCATTTAGAGATGTTACTCTGCTTAGTGCTACATATGCTTGACCTGCTGAAAATGTCCGTTCAAGAGATACCACTGCTCTGTCTGTAGTCACTCCTTGTACTTTATGTACTGTACAGGCCCATGCTAATTTCAATGGAAATTGTCGCCTTATCCACTGTTTGCTTATATGTTCTTCTTCTCTTTGTATTCTAATAAATCCATCATTTTTCCTTTTCACTTTGGATCCAACACTCTTGCTATCAAATAGAATATGTATGTATTCAGGGGTAGATTCATCAGGTGACAAAATTATTTCACAAACAGTTCCAAGTACTCCATTAACAAGTCCATCTGAAACATCAAGATTTTTAGACAGCATTACTCTAGCACCAGTACCTAGCCACAATGATTCAGGCAAAGTTGTACGCACTGATTTTTGAGGTATTTTCACTTGGCTTGTCTTTTTATGGGACTCTTTCTGGAAATCATTTGCTAAAATACAGAAATAATCACTGCACTTTGCAAACAGTATCTTCTTATTGTATTCATCAACCTGTTTATTACATGGAAATATATGTAACGCATCATCCCACTCTTCTCCAGTTTCTCGTGATTGTAACATTGCCACATCTTCATCCAATAACTTATCCTGCTTAGCTCTGACACGTATTCTATTCAAAGTTTCAGCAAACTGCATATCATCCTTTTGTCTCATAATTTCCGTCAACTCTACTTTCTTAAAACAATCATTCCACAGATCTACTGTAATATCTTTCTGATACAACGATTTCCCTTTGACTGGAGGTAACTGATAAAAATCACCAACAGCTAAAATGCTCACTTTTCCAAATGGCTTGAGATCACGAGTTTGCTTAATCTGACGCAGACGTCCATGAATGTAACACAACATCTTATGATCAACCATTGATATTTCATCAATAATGACAATCTGAAGATCTTGTAATTCATTCCTTAAAGTATTCAATTTTTCCTCACCTAAAGGTTGATATGGCAAACGTGCATCAGTAGGGATTGACAACGCACTGTGAATTGTACTTCCATTGATATTAAAAGCTGCAACTCCAGTAGGTGCAGTTATCATTACAGACACATTATCAGGATTATGAACCATTCTTGTAAACAGTCTTGTTGCTTCGTAATGTATTGATTTAACCAAATGACTTTTCCCAGTTCCAGCTCCACCAGTGATAAACACATGAAATGGTTCAGGGTTTTTGCCTTGTACCTTCTGTAAACACCAGTCACGAATCTTATTAAACACTTTCCTTTGCTGTACATTCAATGACCTCAATAATCTCAGTGCATCTTGATTTGATATTCTCGCTGAATGTGGCTCAATATTACACACTTTATCTTTCTTGTCAGATTGTAGGTCAGGAATATCCAAATCATCATCTTCTGATAATACTGGCTCACGCTCTGCCTCACATTCCAGTCTTTCCTGCTCAGATATTGGGGAGATCATAGCCCATGCATCTTCTTGCATACCATGTTTTTCTACGTATTGTTTAGCTGCTTCAAGAGCCTCAGCATTCTTCTCATATTTTGACCGATGATTTTCCACAACAACACTCACAGATTTCATTTGGTTATTTATACAAACAGAACCATTCCTGTAAAATTGTTCATAATTATCAAACTGTGGTGGCTTCAGTTGAGCATCAACACGATATGGAAGAAACAATTGCAATATACTGTGGTAATATTTCTCTGGATATTTAGTCACTGAAAACCTTGGATATCTTATGACTGCTGGATCAGTTCTTGTACGTTTCTGTATGTGGCCAAGACCATGTTTCAATGCATACACTGGTGACTTTCTTGATTTGTTACATGTACCTGCATTATAAATAATTCTGTACTCTGAACTAAATGTTGCGAGACACATGTCATTAAATTCATCAATATCTGGCCTTGCTTTATAACGATCAACTCTATTAGTCATAAAAATATCATCATCTTCACATTTGTTCTGAATTACACTCAATGGCAAACTCATTCGAACTGGATTTTCACCAACAGGTATAAACTCCACTTTTCTAGAACCTTCTTTCAATCTCAGACCACAAACACGAAACACTGCTTCCTGAGCTGATAATTCTCTATTGTGTAAATACACACATCCAATTTCCTTCATACTCTGTCTAGCATCTAAATTCCCCTTTTTGGCCTCATTCTGCGCATGTGCTAACAACTCTCCCAATTCTCTTTCTGACTTTGACATGTATGACACTACGTATGCTGCACAGGCATATGCATCAGTGATATATTGAATATCCATATTAGCATTCCAGGCTCTTATTAAATCAGGATTATACAGATTCACCCATACATCTTGAGGCTCTCTCTTTAAAACAATACTAGATTTCCTGCTCAAAACATCATTAGCCTTTTCAAAATCAGTCTGTGTAATACTAATTCTTTGAAATAATTCAGATGTGGACATGTGTTGATTCTTGTCATCTTGGATTGCATTCCATACTGACTGCAATAATTCCTTGGCTGCTTTGCGTTTCATTTCATCATTACTAATGGATGTACTTTCTTCAGGATTATATTCATCATCCTCACTTTCTTCATCATCACAGCCATCAGCTGAATCATGACTGGCAATAAATGTTCTATTAGACGGTGGTCTTGGAAAATTAAATCTACATTCAGAACCCTTCTTTTTACAAGACTTGGTATGTTTCCTACTATGTTGCTGCACATGACTGATTATTTCATTCAATTCCTCATCTTCTTCCTGAGTTGGTAACTTGCAACTGATATATTTATCAATAAAATTTATTACATCAGCATCATCATCTTCTTCCAATTTTGGAGCATTCTCAATCCAAAACAGACAATGTGTGTGTGGAGATCCTCTTTGCTGAAATTCTACTCGGTAAAAATAGTCATTGACTCTCCCAATTGGTTCTGCACTAGACATGATAACATCTTTCAAAAATGTGTGAAATCGATTCTCAAACATTCTAGCAACAGTCACTGGATTGCTTCTCAATACTGTACACTTATCATTCCAATCTAAGTCTTCAATATTTCTGAAATCCCCTTGTTGTCTCAATATTGTATTAATAACTTCAGGCCATCTCATATCAGCAGCAGAAAATGAGCAAAACCATGTTGGTATTCCAAGTTGTCTAATCATAGCCATGACATCTCTCTGAGTTGATTGCCAATATGACGGTGTACCTCTAATTGGTTTCAAAAATTTATATCCACTATCAGACTGCAAAATATCATTCAATTGATCTCTATCCTTAATCATGCTAGAATTCACACTTTGACCACAATGCATTTCCCCCGAACTCTGACGCATAGCAATTGAAACACCAGACATCACCTTTTCAATTTCTGATAAATACTGGGCATAAAAGATATACTGAGTACATTTGGCAAATCTATTATCTGCATTCATCAACCTATTATGAAAATATCTCAAGCGTGTCAGCTTTCCATCACGTTTATCATCAAATATAGGTGAGCCTACTGGGAATAATGCTGGAAAACATTTGGCCTCATTACCTTTCTCCATTAATACTCTAACTGGATTGTTTCCTTCACAAGGTGCAACACAAAATACATCATCAAAGTATTGATCAAGCACTTCTTGTCCAATATCTATAGGCTGTAAGCATGTATCAAGTGGAATACCACACAAACGATCTTCATCTGTTTCTTCATCACTTACACTAGATTCATCAGATTCATGTACCACTTCATCTTCGTCATGTTCTTCATCATTCACATCATCTAACAGGGGATCACTCCAATCACAATTGATTTCAATATCTTTATACCATGCATTGTTCTGCTTAAGATAGCTTAATGCAGTTTCCACATGTTCCTTGGTGACAAACTGATATTGATAATATCCTTTGTAGGTTAGCTTTCTTTTTAATTTGATTCGAATTAACTGATTTTCATTTCTGCATCTTGGCAATGCTGTCACTGTTTCTGTAATATTAGATGGTACACATACAACAGGACCGTGTATTCCATTCTGTCCACCTTTCGGCAAGGCTACCATTTTCATGAATGGTATATTAATTGCAATGAGATGCTCTTCTAATATATTCAAACAATCCAATTCTTGTGGAATGTCTATTACTTCTAAATTATTTGTACATGCTTCTGCTGGAATTTTTTTCTGTAGTAATGTTCTATGACATGTGTAACATATCCATAATCTAGACCTGCTTGATTTTGATACAAGACATTCATTTCCGCACTCTTTTGTACAAATACACCTATGTAAATATTTGTCAGATATACAACCTATACTGCTGTATTTTTCTTTATTGCACCTAATAACTTGTCTTTTAAACAAAAGTTTACAACAGACTGCACAAACATACTCAGGTCCTGTTGACACTGATTTCTTCCAATTTTGTATAACATTCCTCATGTTCCTTGCATGTTGAATCTTTTTATTTCTTGTTCTTATATTCCTCTGCTTAATTTTCATACGATAATTTGCATCATGGCGATACTTGCGTTTCAGACTTGTTATCAAATTCACTTTGTACACATGATTACTCCAATACTTTTTCTTGATAGAGTTAACGACAGCATTTCTATATATTCGGTTACTATGATACTTATTTTTCGCACGATTAATTGTTTTCTGCCTATATGTAGCATCTCTATAATACCTGGCTACTGTACTAGTAATCTTTTCTTGTCTATGCACAATATCATTACGATACTTGTTTTTTCCACTATTAATCTTCTTTTTTCTGTACACACTATCCTCATGATATTTAGTTTTCTCACTATTGACCTTTTTTTTTCTGTGCGCAATGTCTGTATGATACTTAGTTTTCTCACTATTAATCTTTCTGCTTCTGTGGACATTATCTGTATGATACTTAGTTTTCTCACTTTTAATCTTTCTGCTTCTGTGGAAGCTATCGGTATGATACTTAGTTTTCTCGCTATTAACCTTTTTTACTCTATGTGCAATGTCAGTATGATACTTAGTTTTCTCACTATTAATCTTTCTGCTTCTGTGGACATTATCTGTATGATACTTAGTTTTCTCACTATTAACCCTTTTTTCTTTGTGTGCAATGTCTGTATGATACTTCTTATTTAACAATTTCTTCTTCTTTTCACCACTTTCTACATATTTCTTCTTCTCATATTCAAGTTTATTTTCTCTGAATTCTTTACAATTGTAATATTTCTGTCTTTTTGCATAACTTTGTTTTTCCTTGTACGTAGTATACTCCTCTGCAACTTTTGCATTTTTTGTTTTATTATATCTTTCTCTTGCTCTATCTCTTTGCAATTTCTGTTTCAATTTCACATTTACACGTTTACGTCCCTTTTGCTTACACTGAGGATGTGTCGGCTTATCTTCCTTTCTAGCATCACATTGACTTACATGAACATTACTGGGTGGGTCTGTACAAGTAGCCTGAGACAACAAATCTCTGTTACAATACATTTCACAATTGTCACCTGCATTACTTGAAACAAGCCCATGAACATTCACAACTAAATCATAATGAACTTCATTTCTATGATACAAATAAATTCCACAATTTGACAATCTCTCAGTATTGCTGAATGAACGAGAAAACAAATACCACTTATTTGCCTCACTATATGTGTATAAATCAACACCCAACATGTCAGCCATTACTATGATTTCTACTTCTGTTGCCCATGTACCATTATGAAACAACCTCTGCCTAGCCACATAATCTTGCACTGTAGAAAAACCTTCTCTTAAGAAACACTTAAATTTATCAGCATATTTCAGCAAATGATTTACAGTAAGAGTTCTCACATGTCTATGATTTCCTTCAGTTCCTGATATAGCACAAGAAATAGCTCTAAAGAAACAGTTCCCATCACCTTTTATCTTCTTTACAGTGTCAGGTCTTCCCATTTTCTCACATCTTGTGGAAATCTCATCAGTATTCACACATACTTTCCTAATCCCAAAATGTTGACACAATTTTATCTTCATCTCTTTAGTAAGTGGCAAAAAGTTCAAAGGAACTGGTTCAGTAACTTGTATTATTTCTAAATCATTATCACTCTTGTTACCATTACTTAATTCATGATCAAAACCAGTGGCATTTACATCATCAAACAAAACACTGTGTGCTGTATCTTCTTCATCACCATAATTTCCTTCATTGTTTAGGGCATTATTACTTTCCATTGTCTCATTTAAACATTGATTTTCAACACCTTGTGTACAACTACTGGTGCAAGCACTGTTACAACTGTCAATGTGTTGATCACTACAGATACTGAGGTCATGACTAATGCAAATATTAACACCTGTAATTTCAAATTGCTCACTATCAGACAGATTCATAGAATGTCCAAGTTCAGTACAATACCTGTACACACCTTGCCATGTTGATGAACGGAGCAAAATACTTGTTCCATCTTGAACTTGACGGCCATGAACACTTCTGGAATGTGAATCAAATACATAATACATTCCAACGTGGGAAATCACTGCAAAAGTATTTCCATGAAAACATATGAAACATGCTTGATATTTCTGAATTGTTTGTTCTATAGCTAGTTTCAGTGAAATCATGTTGAACTCTGCCAAAGTTGAATCCTGTTCATTGAATGTTCCTACAACAGGTTCCGCATAATTCATGCTAAAGTTGTTTGCATACACATTCAAATCAGTTGGTAATTCATTGATAAGCAGATAATCATTATTCATAGTTGAGCTTCGCTGCAAAAATCCATACAGTTCATTGCCAGTGTTAAGCACATTGTCCATGTCATTCCTTCCCCAATTATTCATACATTTTATCTGACTTTTCATAATTGCACTCAAGGACATGGCCACACATTGCTTTCCAATATTTCTTCCAAACCGTACATCTCCTTGATGACAACTGCCTTGTGCAACAATTGATTGATCAACTTGTCTACTATTCACTGTCTGACAACACTGTATCTTAGCAGGCTTTACCACATCATTAGACTGCATTTCATTCATCTTATTCTTCAAATCTGCATCAACCTTTCTCTTTCTCCTGCTATTTGGATGTATTCCTGTCACGTTAATTTTGCTGGCATTATTTACAGATCTAATTCCAGTTCTCTTGACATCATTTTTAGTGCCATCCTTGTTTCTGCTGTGACTTTCTGTTTGTCTAGTGTCATCAGTGTGGGG
The DNA here is from genome assembly GCA_963971285.1 of Astropecten irregularis. Taxonomy (NCBI): domain Eukaryota; kingdom Metazoa; phylum Echinodermata; class Asteroidea; order Paxillosida; family Astropectinidae; genus Astropecten; species Astropecten irregularis. The sequence continues at coordinate 16,214,040 of OZ020248.1, forward strand.
TAAGGATTTCTCACTTTGACGTCTCTCACACTTTTGTGGACACACTCTGGGCTGTGATTGTTTATCTGTACATTTCTCCTTTTCACTTGAAGTATCAGGTGAAATTGTTTTCCTCTTTCTGAAGAAGTAACCACCACTCTGTTGTCTAATTGACTGTTTACCAGTACTTAGTTTAACATACCCATTTCCTGTCTTTGGTGTATCATTCCTTCTGTTCTCCTTGTCAGACACTTCATCAATAGGTCCACCTGAACACTGGTCTACTGCACTGTAAGGCATATCAAACTGATTCTCATCTGTACAAATACCAAAATTGTGAAACAAACTGTCAGAGTAATTACTATGTCCACATTTACAACAAACCCAAGTGAATGTCTTACCAGTCAAATATTCCTTAATGTTCAAAATACCTGTGCAAGTCGTATGAAACCACACACAACATTTATCACATTGTATCTTCCTTTTGCTACACCCATCACTTTTATCACAAAGCCAACACACATTGCCATTATCACTTTCTGTTTCCAGGTCCTTGACTTTCTCCTCTCTTACTTGACAGGTCTTTCTATTCTTGCCTCCTTTCATAACTTTGGACATTTCACAGACATTCTTTCCTCTCCTTCTGTTTACAGTCTGTCTTACATGAATAACTTTGCTAATACATCTTCTTGTATGACAAAATGTAGATTTCATTACTTCTTCATGTACTTGTCTGTCCTTCTTAGACATACGCTGCTCAATTGATTTCCCATTTCTTCTGTAATTATACATCACATGTTTCTTGGCCTTTCTTGTCATTCTTACTCGCTTTGGAACCGTGTATCCAGTTGTTTGACACCTCCGATTCATTGTGTGTTGACGACACTTCCAACTATTTGAACATGTACATGTTGCTATCACTTGTCTCTTCAATGTACGAGGACTCTTCTGCTTCAATGGTATTGTAAATACACCTTTCACATGCTTAGTACACTTCTTATACCTCATATACCTCAACCCACAGCCTTTCATATGTATCACCTTGTGGCTCATATCACAGCTCGTATCATGTCTCACCTCATGACTCATATCACAGCTTGTATCATGTCTCACCTCATGACTCATATCACAGCTTGTATCATGTCTCACCTCATGACTCACATCACAGCTTGTATCATGTCTCACCTCATGACTCATATCACAGCTTGTATCATGTCTCACCTCATGACTCATATCACAGCTTGTATCAAGGCTCACCTCATGACTCATATCACAGCTTGTATCATGTCTCACCTCATGACTCATATCACAGCTTGTATCATGTCTCACCTCATGACTCGTATCACAGCTTGTATCATGTCTCACCTCATGACTCATATCACAGCTTGTATCATGTCTCACCTCATGACTCATATCACAGCTTGTATCATGTCTCACCTCATGACTCGTATCACAGCTTGTATCATGTCTCACCTCATGACTCATATCACAGCTTGTATCATGTCTCACCTCATGACTCGTATCACAGCTTGTATCATGTCTCACCTCATGACTCATATCACAGCTTGTATCATGTCTCACCTCATCACTCATATCACAGCTTGTATCATGTCTCACCTCATGACTCATATCACAGCTTGTATCATGTCTCACCTCATGACTCATATCACAGCTTGTATCATCGCTCACCTCATGACTCATATCACAGCTTGTATCATGTCTCACCTCATGACTCATATCACAGCTTGTATCATGTCTCACCTCATGACTCGTATCACAGCTTGTATCATGTCTCACCTCATGACTCATATCATGGCTTACCTCATGACTCACATCACAGCTTGTATCATGTCTCACCTCATGACTCATATCACAGCTTGTATCATCGCTCACCTCATGACTCATATCATGGCTTACCTCATGACTCACATCACAGCTTGTATCATGTCTCACCTCATGACTCATATCACAGCTTGTATCATGTCTCACCTCATGACTCGTATCACAGCTTGTATCATGTCTCACCTCATGACTCGTATCACAGCTTGTATCATGTCTCACCTCATGACTCATATCACAGCTTGTATCATCGCTCACCTCATGACTCATATCATGGCTTACCTCATGACTCATATCACAGCTTGTATCATGTCTCACCTCATGACTCATATCACAGCTTGTATCATGTCTCACCTCATGACTCATATCACAGCTTGTATCATGTCTCACCTCATGGCTCACATCACAGCTTGTATCATCGCTCACCTCATGACTCATATCACAGCTTGTATCATGTCTCACCTCATGACTCATATCATGGCTTACCTCATGACTCACCTCATGACTCATATCACAGCTTGTATCATGTCTCACCTCATGACTCATATCATGGCTCACCTCATGACTCACCTCATGACTCATATCATGGCTTACCTCATGACTCACCTCATGACTCACATCACAGCTTGTATCATGTCTCACCTCATGACTCATATCATGGCTCACCTCATGACTCACCTCATGACTCATATCATGGCTTACCTCATGACTCACCTCATGACTCACATCACAGCTTGTATCAAGGCTCACCTCATGACTCACATCACAGCTTGTATCATCGCTCACCTCATGGCTCGTGTCACAGCTTGTCTCATAGCTTTTCTTATAACTCATTTGTTCAACACATTTCTTTATACCATGACATAAACGCTTTACATTATGACGAAAGCTAACGAGCCTTCTATTTCCGAGCTTCATTTTGAGGTTCATTTTGAGGTTCATTCTGAGGTTCATTTTGAGGTTCATTGTTATCTTTGGTTTATTCACATGGCATGTATGGCTGTTGCTGATAGCAAGCACTGGTGCCTGGTTCTCAGCAACGTCCTCAAGCAAGAGTGCTCGAGTCACAAGCCCAGAGTGGACTTGAGTGGGAAAGGAAAGGAAAGAGGAATAGAGAGAAAGAGAGCGGACATGAGAACTAACACAAGAACAGCTTAGGAAAGAAAGACTAGACAAGTCAGAAAGAAACATGCAAGTGTTGGAGGAAACGTACATTCCTCCAACGGGCCTCCTCATCTTCAGGATCCCCATATCATCCTTCACTGTCTTAGCTTGCTGGAGTCGCTGGTACTTGGGCATTTTTCCTGAAAACAAATTGAAAAGAAAAACAGAAACATATAAGGTCAGTAGACAAAACACATAAAAGGGATGTTTTCCTAACCCACTCTACTGACTGTTGCAAGATGGCCCAGATATTAGTGGTTGCATTTCATGTCATTTTTATTCATTTGTATTTTTCAGGTTCAACTGCTTCAGTCAGTGGTTTGTTCTTCTTTAAATTACTTCAATCAATATTTTCAGTTTCAGTTCCCGTTCTGGTTTATTTTGTGTTTTGATACAAAATAAGCCGGAACATTCCCCTTTGGGAGATTCCTGAAGTTTTGTTGCTACAATGAATAAATTGATCCTTCGGAAATAGCAGTAATAATACAGTAATGTCTGCTTTCATAGCTTCTGACTGAAAACCAAAAAAGGTACAATTTAGGACGCTGCCAATGTAGGGCTGGACAATGCAGGTCAGTCAAAAGCTGGTTCAGTAACCAGGAGGTTGCAGGTTCAAGTCCTCCTTCAGTCAGATTTCTTGGCTCTTCTTGACTTAAGCAAATGCCGTCAACTTCCGTAGTTGTTTATTACAAAGCATATTCATATACATGTACTACCTTGTTCAAGGTTTTTCATAATTTTTGTTAACAAGTTACTGTACAAAGACACTGTTTGATTTCCTCTATACTGAAATGCTGTTCAAGTGACATACACAAGTGACATAAATGTCCAAGTATAGTATAAAATGCAGATATTACTTCAAAACACCAATACATAATCAGAACAAAAAAATAACTTTTGTGTACTGGACAAGTGCAAAAAAGTACAAGAATTCATCATGATTTTCATAATTATCTTATTAAGAACATTGGCATTGACAGACTCAATCAAACAAATCAATAACAGAAATATACACCATTGACTAAAAATCCTTCAATTTACATAAAATGTTGAATATGATTCAAACACAAGTGAGATACGTAGCCACTGGTTATAAACCCAACAGTCAAAAAGTGTGCTACAGCACAATAATGTACAGGTATGAAGGACATAATGTTTACGTAAAAAAAGGAAAAATAAGTAAATATGCAGACGTCCTAAATTAATGAGGAGTCCTTTCTCCATGATTATACTGAACATTAATTAATAAAACAATTATTGAATTAATTGTTATCATCCATGTTTAATTTATGACATAAATGAATGGCTAGGCCACCCATGGATGGATAGATTCAAATTGAGGCAAAACTATACAAGATCATACAAACTACTCCACATAGGCAGGCGCGGTTTTACGGGGGGGCTAGGGGGGGCTACACCCCCCAAAAAATTTTGTCTAGCCCCCCAAAAAAATGCAAGTGAAAAAAAAAATTCTTGAAAATACTGGATTTTTTCAGTTATTCAGCGCCAATTACATAAAAAACGCGTTGTGTGGGCTATAATGTGCATGTTTTTCGACCCCTAATAAGACATAACAGAAGCGAGTGTTAGAAGAACCCAAAATATTAGGTCTTCCAGCCCCCCAAAAAAATAATGGCTCTTCTAGCCCCCCCAAAATTTTGACTCTAGAACCGCGCCTGCACATAGGCAATAATCCATACTGACCATAGCTATAGCATGACCATGTTCACAATACTAATCCCCAACAAGTTCCTAACGTTAGCCTTTGCATCAAATTATTTGTTAACCGAAATCCTCTTCAAACATATTATGGCAATCGCAACAGACGCTAGTTTATAAAGACTTAGATAGTACATGTACCTCGCACTACTCACTGAAATATACACAAAAACAAACATTTTTATTTCATGAAGCATTCATAACCTTACTTACTTGGCGTGGTGAAAAAACACTATTGTCATGAATAGATTGTTCTCCTCCAAGCTGTAGATAGTAAACACTCTCATTGAGACAGGATACACGACCAAAATGCACCCCGAAGTAAGCCCGTGTCCCAATTCTATGGCTGCGGCTGGAAATTACGCACGTACCTATAGAAGCCACTAGCCATTGACTGCAGACGTCGGAACGCGGCCTAAGACATGCGCAGAACGGTGGTTGTTGTACGGAAGCCGAATTGTGTCAGTTGATCTCTCAAGTTTTGTTTTATACATCGCGCGCGTGGATTATGCATAATATCCGTCGGCCGCAATAGTCGCTATCGGATGAATGAATTTTTCTAGCCTAAAAGCATACGATTTTTTAAAAAGCTCCTCATTCAAAAGTGGTAAGAGCTAGGATCATTCATGATTCTTTCAACAAAAGTCAATGTTAGGCAAGGTCTTTCCTTAATTGTGACACAAACCATGGAGCTATTTATAGCTCCATGCACAAACACAACCAAAAGTTACGTGACTTAAGATTAAAGGTGCACTCTTCTATAACTTGAAAGCTTCAAAGGTTGTGACGATTTTTTTATATCATAATGCGGAAAAGCCATGTGTTCTGTTTTCAACAGACACAACCTCTAGTATTTTTTTTGAGTTTGTTCTGTGGCCCATAGACTTTGTACACAGATTTTTCTGCGCGGCACTTTGGTTACTTTAAAACAGCCGATCTTAACCAAACTTGGTCTGAATGAAGTCCATATAGGGTAGTTGTGCCCCGAAACTTTTCACCATCATGGCGTCAAAACTTGATTTTATATGATTTTTAAAAAATATTTTATAGCCCGTTCACTTTGTACACAGATTACGTGAACGTGGTCGTTGTACAAAACATAAAGCTCGATCAATGTCCCATACACTATGTACAGTGTACATGTAGGCCCAGGTACGCAATTCACTGTGCATATGTCCGATTGCGTGACACAAAACGTCGTTTACCACTTGCCATAGTTTGCACGTAATTCCTTTTATATATTATTACATACCAGCACCAAATCTTAATCGAAATGCTATCGATGTAGGTTGCTCTGTACGTGAAAATATTGGTCATTAAATAAAACATACGATGTCAACAACATAAATACAAGGCGCGTTCAGATGTTTGATTGCCTGGGTTATATATGCCGTTTTTTCATTTACTTCCTTATCATAGTTTCCAGCAAAGCAGCGTAAATGCTGGTTTTGACCCGTGTTTTGACCAGACAACCACGCACGCGCAGCAATCTACTTATACCGTTTTCAGTACGTAAGGTTGCACCCAAGTAAATAAACTCCCGTGGACAACAGTGATAAATCCTCAAACTTCAAAAATCATTAAAAAATATACAGAACTCTCACAGCTGTTCAAGTTGCACAGAAAAATGATGATGAACATGTAACCTTTCATTTTCTGTTCATTTTATGGTAGGGTGACCGTTGAATTTTGAGTTATACTCATTCTCAGCTGACCACCCCTAAAACAAGGTATGGATCACTCCAGTCAAAGAAGCCATTTTCACAAAAAAAACCATCCCTCTGCAAAGCGGCTGAAATAGACCCACTTTCTCACCCAATTGCATCAAAAATGGTCACAAATGGAAGCCCAGAGACCGGGCAGGAGGTCCAGTGCCGTATTTCTTCAATCCTTCATTTTCATAGCTCTCACAACTCTCTTATTTCAAATATATTGAGTGCTTAACTTTTATTCATGAGCTCGGCGGACCCATTTGGCCACTACATGTATTTACTTGGCTGCACCCGTATTTTCCGAGCGCACGGTTTTGAATAACGCCCTCTTTTGATTAAAACGAGAAATCATTTCCCGAAGACGATATCATTTATTTGCTGAATCAAACAACATCAGCGATGTGTATTTAATTTGAGAAATATTTTATATCATATGCGGAAAAGCCATGTGTTCTGTTTTCAACAGACACAACCTCTAGTATTTTTTTTGAGTTTGTTCTGTGGCCCATAGACTTTGTACACAGATTTTTCTGCGCGGCACTTTGGTTACTTTAAAACAGCCGATCTTAACCAAACTTGGCCTGAATGAAGTCCGTATAGGGTAGTTGTGCCCCGAAACTTTTCATCATCATGACGTCAAAACTTGATTTTATATGATTTTTTTAAAATATTGTATAGCCCGTTCACTTTGTACACAGATTACGTGAACGTGGTCGTTGTACAAAACATAAAGCTCGATCAATTTCCCATACACTATGTACAGTGTACATGTAGGCCTACGTACGCAATTCACTGTGATAACATACAATGCACATGTCCGATTCCGTGACACAAAACGTCGTTTACACTTGCCATAGTTTGCACGTAATTCGTTTTATATATCATTAAATACCAGCACCAAATCTTAATCGAAATGCTATCGATGTAGGTTGCTCTGTACGCGAAAATATTGGTCCTTAAAAAAAACATACGATTTAAACAACATAAATACAAGGCGCGATCAGATGTTTGATTGCCTGGGTTATATATGCCGTTTTTTCATTTACTTCCTTATCATAGTTGCCAGCAAAGCAGCGTAAATGCTGATTTTGACCCGTGTTTTGACCAGACAACCACGCACGCGCAGCAATCTACTTATACCGTTTTCAGTACGTAAGGTTGCACCCAAGTAAATAAACTCCCGCGGACAACAGTGATAAATCCCCAAACTTCAAAAATCGTTGAAAAATATACAGAACTCTCACAGCTGTTCAAGTTGCACAGAAAAATGATGATGAACATGTAACCTTTCATTTTCTTTTCATTTTATGGTAGGGTGACGGTTGAATTTTTGAGTTATACTCATTCTCAGCTGACCACCCCTAAAACAAGGTACGGATCACTCCAGTCAAAGAAGCCATTTAAAAAAAAAACATCCCTCCGCAAAGCGGCTGAAATAGACCCGCTTTCTCACCCAATTGCATCAAAAATGGTCACAAATGGAAGCCCAGACACCAGGCAGGAGGTCCAGTGCCGTATTTCTTCAATCCTTCATTTTCATAGCTCTCACAACTCTCTTATTTCAAATATATTGAGTGCTTAACTTTTATTCATGAGCTCGGCGGACCCATTTGGCCACTACATGTATTTACTTGGCTGCACCCGTAATGCAGGATTCAGTTTTCCGAGCGCACGGTTTTTAATAACGCCCTCTTTTGATTAAAACGAGAAATCATTTCCCGAAGACGATATCATTTATTTGCTGAATCAAACAACATCAGCGATGTGTATTTAATTTAAAAAAATATTCTATATCATATGCGGAAAAGCCATGTGTTCTGTTTTCAACAGACACAACCTCTAGTATTTTTTTTGAGTTTGTGCTGTGGCCCATAGACTTTGTACACAGATTTTTGTCCGCGGCACTTTGGTCACTTTGAAACAGCCGATCTTAACCAAACTTGGTCTGAATGAAGTCCGTATAGGGTAGTTGTTCCCCGAAACTTTTCGTCATCATGACGTCAAAACTTGATTTTATATGATTTTTTTAATTATCAAACTAGCCCGTTCACTTTGTACACAGATTACGTGAACATGGTCGTTGTACTAAACATAAAGCTCGATCAATTCCCCATTCACTATGTACAGTGTACATCTAGGCCTACGTACGCAATTCACTGTTTGTAACATACAATGCACATGTCCGATTGCGTGATACAAAACGTCGTTTACACTTGCCATAGTTTGCACGTAATTCCTTTTTTATATCATTAAATACCAGCACCAAATCTTAATCGAAATGCTATCGATGTAGGTTGCTCTGTACGTGAAAATATTGGTCATTAAATAAAACATACGATTTAAACAACATAAACACAAGGTGCGTCCAGGTGTTTGATTGCCTGGATTATATATGCCACTTTTTTATTTACTTCCTTGTCATAGTTGCCAGCAAAGCAGCGTAAATGCTGATTATGAGCCGTGTTTGACCAGACAACCACGCACGCGCAGCAATCTACTTATACCGTTTTCAGTACGTTAAGGTTGCACCCAAGTTAATAAACTCCCGCGGACAACGGTGATAAATCCCCAAACTTCAAAAATCGTACAAAAATATACAGAACTCTCACAGCTGTTCAAGTTGCACAGAAAATTGATGATAAACATGTAAACTTTCATTTTCTTTTCATTTTATGGTAGGGTGACCGTTGGATTTTTGAGTTTTACTCATTCTCAGCTGACCACCCCTAAAACAAGGTACGGATCACTCCAGTCAAAGAAGCCATTAAAAAAAAACATCCCTCTGCAAAGCGGCTGAAATAGACCCACTTTCTCACCCAATTGCATCAAAAATGGTCACAAATGGAAGCCCAGAGTCCAGGCAGGAGGTCCAGTGCCGTATTTCTTCAATCCTTCATTTTCAAAGCTCTCACAACTCTCTTATTTCAAATATATTGAGTGCTTAACTTTTATTCATGAGCTCGGCGGACCCTTTTGGCCACTACATGTATTTACTTGGCTGCACCCGTAATGCAGGATTCAGTTTTCCGAGCGCACGGTTTTGAATAACGCCCTCTTTTGATTAAAACGAGAAATCATTTCCCGAAGACGATTTCATTTATTTGCTGAATCAAACAACATCAGCGATGTGTATTTAATTTGAGAAATATTTTATATCATATGCGGAAAAGCCATGTGTTCTGTTTTCAACTCAGACACAACCTCTAGTATTTTTTTTGAGTTTGTTCTGCGGCCCATAGACTTTGTACACAGATTTTTGTCCGCGGCACTTTGGTCACTTTGAAACAGCCGATCTTAACCAAACTTGGTCTGAATGAAGTCCGTATAGGGTAGTTGTTCCCCGAAACTTTCGTCATCATGACGTCAAAACTTGATTTTATATGATTTTTTTAATTATCAAACTAGCCCGTTCACTTTGTACACAGATTACGTGAACGTGGTCGTTGTACAAAACATAAAGCTCGATCAATTTCCCATACACTATGTACAGTGTACATGTAGGCCTACGTACGTAATTCACTGTGTATAACATACAATGCACATGTCCGATTGCGTGACACAAAACGTCGTTTACAACTTGCCATAGTTTGCACGTAATTCCTTTTATATATCATTAAATACCAGCACCAAATCTTAATCGAAATGCTATCGATGTAGGTTGCTCTGTACGCGAAAATATTGGTCATTAAAAAAAACATACGATTTAAACAACATAAATACAAGGCGCGATCAGATGTTTGATTGCCTGGGTTATATATGCCGTTTTTTCATTTACTTCCTTATCATAGTTGCCAGCAAAGCAGCGTAAATGCTGATTATGAGCCGTGTTTCGACCAGACAACCGCGCACGCGCAGCAATCTACTTATACCGTTTTCAGTACGTAAGGTTGCACCCAAGTAAATAAACTCCCGTGGACAACAGTGATAAATCCTCAAACTTCAAAAATCGTTGAAAAATATACAGAACTCTCACAGCTGTTCAAGTTGCACAGAAAAATGATGATGAACATGTAACCTTTCATTTTCTTTTCATTTTATAGTAGGGTGACCCTTGAATTTTTGAGTTATACTCATTCTCAGCTGACCACCCCTAAAACAAGGTACGGATCACTCCAGTCAAAGAAGCCATTAAAACAAAAAAACATCCCTCTGCAAAGCGGCTGAAATAGACCCACTTTCCCACCCAATTGCGTCAAAAATGGTCACAAATGCAAGCCCAGAGTCCAGGCAGGAGGTCCAGTGCCATATTTCTTCAATCCTTCATTTCAATAGCTCTCACAACTCTCTTATTTCAAATATATTGAGTGCTTAACTTTTATTCATCAGCTCGGCGGACCCATTTTGCCACTACATGTATTTACTTGGCTGCACCCGTAATGCAGGATTCAGTTTTCCGAGCGCACGGTTTTGAATAACGCCCTCTTTTGATTAAAACGAGAAATCATTTCCCGAAGACGATAATTATCATTTATTTGCTGAATCAAACAACATCAGCGATGTGTATTTAATTTGAGAAATATTTTATATCATATGCGGAAAAGCCATGTGTTCTGTTTTCAACAGACACAACCTCTAGTTGGCTTTTTCGATTTTAATCGGAAAAGGTATTGCGTTTGTTCTGATTTTTTTTTTGGCTTTTCCGATTTTAATCGGAAAAGGTATTGCGTTTGTTCTGATTTTTTTTTTTTTTTCTTCTTCTTCTTTTTCTTCTCCTCAAGTCTATGAGAATTTGTACACGATTGTTCTACGCTCCACTTTGGTCACTTTAAAACAGTCAATCTTAACCAAACTTGGTATAAATAAAGTCCATATAGCATAGATGTGCCCGCGTAAAATACGTCACGATGACGTCATCAGGTGTCACGTGACCAGCGATTTTAATTTAATAATCAAAATCTTTAAAAATCAATAACAAATCAACGGTTTCAGATATTAAGTTGATTCTTTCACCAAAAGTGGTTGTTAGGCAGAGTCTTCCTTTGTGACACATTACTTGACCTCTGTGACCTCTACTTCCGGTCAAACAGGAAGTAGCTCCTCATTTAAAAGTGTTAAGAGCTATGATCATGATTCTTTCACCAAAAGTCAATGTTAGGCAATATCTTTCTATGTGACACATTGCTTGACCTCTGTGACCTCTACTTCCGGTCAAACAGGAAGTAGTTCCTCATTTAAAAGTGTAAGAGCTAGTATCATGATTCTTTCACCAAATGTCAATCATGTGAACCCAGGGCCTATACTTTTACACATTGTTTGACATATGTGACCTCGATCTTCTTGCGGTCAAACAGGAAGTAGCTTAATTATTTAAAAGTGGTAATAACTATCGTGATTCTTTTACCAAATGTCAATTTTTAAGTCATTGAAAAGTATTTCGGAGATGGTTCGAATTTAAATTTTCTTTGTTCACTTTTCAGTGACTTCAGTTACCCTTTTGATCATATCATGGCTTATGAATGCCAAACCATAATTATCGACACCACCAACATAGGGCAGGTAAAGTATTCCAGAGATCGCTGGTTCAAATGCTGCTCAAGTCAATTTTTCTTAATTCATTTTCATTAATTTGTTATTAGATTAGTGACGGGTATGAATTATTTCGACAGCACGGTACGCGTTATGGGACCGGTACCACGCGAAATGTGAAGTGCGCCCTCATGTGAGAGAAAAGCAAAGGAAATTATTCATTATTGTAAATGATACGACGTACGGCCTGTGACGTGTTTCATTTCACTTACGGGTGCATTCGTTTAGCTCCCCCGGGTCAGCCCTTTTTGGGAATGGTCGTGTTGTACTGTACAAAATAAGCGAGAGAATGCGGACGAGGTTGACTGGTGTCGACCTGGGTGAGCTAAACGAATGCACCCATGTGCTGGCATCACATAGCAATTATTCAGTCCATTAATTGTCTTTATCATCTCAATACAGACAAAATATTAAAAAACCTATGATTTTGTTATGCTAAATTTGGACAAATGTCTTCCTCAGTTTTTTATGACATTTCTTCTTGGTTGGCATCATAAAAGACGAAGGACAAATAATAAACCAAGAAATTGATATTAGTTTTCACGTTTTGCAAAATGACTTGTATTTTATTGCAACATAATTACAACTTTTTAATACATGGTTTTATATTCATGGTTCATTGAAAACACCAAATCAACAGTCACATCATTAGGAACAATTGGAGTGACTGACACGACAGGTTTACATTATTTAAAAACGGTTCAGTTCTACAGTAGGGAATGACTCAAGTTAGAGGACGTACCATTCCTACATTTTTTGTCCGTATTTGTTTTTTGAGGGGGAAGCATGTTTCTGTACTTGTCAGATTTTATTAGTTTTCTTCCAAAGCTTAACTCAAGGTGATTTTTTTCTACTTTATAATGAGGAAATGCCTAGTAGTTGTAGTGCGTTTGAGTAAATGTGATAGTTCTGATAGCCAAGTATAATTCGGCAAGCACGTTTTTGAACTGCGTCTATTCTGTTAGATAAAATGCCGGTAATGGAACTGTGCCAAACATACTCAAGAATTGATCTTATAAACATGTGTCAACAGAAACTAGGTCGATCAGTTAGGGGAGCATTACATTTTTTCAATATCGACAAAGTATATAATCTACGCGGTGCTCCCCAGCCCAAGAGTTTCATTTGAGTTGACTCATTAATGATAATTGAGTTGAGAGTGAAGGTTTGGTTTGGCAGGTCCCGTTTCAAAAAACTAATTTTCATTACATTACATTTAGCCGGCTTAGGCAGGACACCATTATTAGAACACCACTTGGCCAACTCATCTAGATGGATTTGTAGCTCCGGTTGTTCATCATACTTTACTACTTCCCCAAGGGTTAGATCATCCACATATTTCCATCGTCTGTGAGTTCCCATTGCAGCGTCATTGACAAGGACAAGAAAAAGAATAGGGCCCAATTTGGTACCTTCAGGGACACCGCAAGAAATAGTTTTCACGGTGGAGACATAGCTGTTTAGTTTTGTGTTCTGAGTACAGTTAAGAATTCACAGACAATGGGAACAGTGGATTGTCTTACTCCCAGGTCAATGAGTTTCTTATGACCACATTATGATTAACACGATCAATGGCCCTAGTAAAATCTATAGTGAAGAGGGATGCCTATCTATTGGGTTTGTCCAAGCCTCGTTGAATGAAATTCAGCATATCGACAAGATAATGTACCGTAGAACTACCTTTAACAGACATGTGTCTGCAGATCTATAATTCACATTCAATCATTATATTTCATTAGAAAACCCTATTCTGAAAATTGCAGAGGTATGATATTTTCTGACATTTACATGCATATAGTTTCATAATTATGAATACATTATGCTGTGAAGATTATTACAAATATCACTTCACATATTATGGGTTGAGTGTGTAAACCTGCCTCACTCCAGCATGTGACATTTGCCAAGTGTATGAAAATTACTAATCATGTGATCAATTTGTTCTGCACATAGATTTTTACTGGTTTCATCAAAACAATACATTAAGTGCAATCTTTGTGAAATACTGATTGAAAGTAACATTGATAAAGAAGCATGATGAAGGTATTCAACTTTACTTGTCTGCATGCATCATATTACATGTTACAACCTATAAATGCTTCTTTTAGTAGCAAGGAACAACGGATGGTACTTTTCCCATTTTTAATAAAATCCTTTGATCAAGACACATGGCCTAGTGAGCAGTACATGTATATAGATTTTGTCACAGTACACACAGCTTTTCTCCTTCAGTTTCCATAAAAAAGTACTAGTCACGTTTTTCTTCAAATTATAGGTAATGATAAGTAAAACAACCGTTTCCATCACATGTACAAAGTAGAAATGTTGTAGTGGCATTATAGTCAAGTTAGTAGAAATTGTGGCCTATTTACAAATGGGTAAAATGTAACATTTGGTACATGATTGGGAAAAGGTCTAAAAGTGAACTGTTTCCATAATTAATGGAAGCTGCTGCCAAAACTTTTCCGAACATAAAATACATGAAGACACTGCTGTTCAGCCTTGAATGACATTACATGTATTACTAATTACTTATATGGAATTACTTATATGGAATTTTTCAGCAAAATCTTTTCTAAAATAACTTGTCTTTACTTCTTCAAAGCAGGTTCAAAGCAAGTACAAATAACATGATAAGAATGGTGTATATTGTGTCCTACATGAGTTCACTTGACAAAATTGACCACACACTGAAAAATGGTCATGTGTTTGTTTACATGTCCCTGCTGAGTGTATCAGTCATTATTTCCAATGCCAAATTGACCACGCAGTGAAGAATGGTCATGTGACATGTCCCTGCTGAGCGTATCAGTCATTATTCCAATGCCAAATTGACCACGCAGGGAAGAATGGTCATGTGACATGTCCCTGCTGAGCGTATCAGTCACTATACCAATGGCAAATTGACCACGCAGTGAAGAATGGTCATGTGACATATCCCTGCTGAGCGTATCAGTCACTATACCAATGGCAAATTGACCACGCAGTGGAGAATGGTGATGGTTTGACATGTCCCTGCTGAGTGTATCAGTCATTATCCCGATGACAAATTTACCACACAGTGAAGAATGGTGATGGTTTGACATGTCCCTGCTGAGTGTATCACCCACTATCCCGATGGATGTTAGCTGCCAATGCTTTTGACTGATGATTGTTGTTCTGAAGGACGTCTAGGACTCTAAAATGTAAAAATGCAAAATGACAAGAATAAATAAATAGACAGGAGATAATGTAAAATGAAGGTAAGTTTGCGGTGACACCATGTAATCTCTTCTGTGAGAGTGTGCGGTTCTGAGAAGAACCGTAGGTATTAACTCGACGTTCCGAACAGTGTGCTCTGTTCGTCCTCAGGAGAATGAGGACGAACAGAGCACACTGTTCGGAACGTCGAGTTAATACCTACGGTTCTTCTCAGAACCACACACTCTCACAGAAGAGATTACATGGTGTCACCGCAAACTTACCTTCATTTTAGTACATCCACCATGCATAGCTTTAAGTCTTACTTAGGAGATAATGTGAAAGTAACAGTGAAGTTGCTGTTAAAATGCAATTTATGCTTATTAGTTTTGTCATCACAAAGTGCAATATTTGTATTGGTGTATTTAACAAGGACACATTTTGACAAAAATATATATTTTGCTTAAAATGCGTCCTTGTTTCTGTTTCAACTTTTTTGCAGGAATTCTGTTTGTGTTTATTAGGGGAAATTTAAAGTATAATTTTTAATATTGTTACAATATTGATTATTTCAAAAAAGGTCCAACAGATATACTTAAAAAACATTTGAACCATTAACAGCCAACATACCTGAAATTATCATGCCCTTTGTGAGAGTATCTGCCACAGCCAAGATGGGAAGAGTGGCTATGGGTTGACATCGCCCTGCTGAGTGTATCAGCCACTATCCTGATGACTAGATGACCATCTGGTGAGTAGTCGCCATGCTTTGACATGGCCCAGCAGTGGTCATGCATGCTTTGACATGGCCCAGCAGTGGTCATGCATAGTTTGACATGGCCCAGCAGTGGTCATGCATAGTTTGACATGGCCCAGCAGTGGTCATGCATGCTTTGACATGGCCCAGCAGTGGCCATGCATAGTTTGACATGGCCCAGCAGTGGTCATGCATAGTTTGACATGGCCCAGCAGTGGCCAGGCATGCTTTGACATGGCCCAGCAGTGGCCAGGCATGCTTTGACATGGCCCAGCAGTAGTCATGCATGCTTTGACATGGCCCAGCAGTGGCCATGCATAGTTTGACATGGCCCGGCAGTGGCCATGCATAGTTTGACATGGCCCAGCAGTGGCCATGCATGTTTGAAATGGCCCAGCAGTGGTCATGCATAGTTTTACATGGCCCAGCAGTGGCCAGGCATGCATAGTTTGACATGGCCCAGCAGTGGCCAGGCATGCTTTGACATGGCCCAGCAGTGGCCATGCATAGTTTGACATGGCCCAGCAGTGGCCAGGCATGCTTTGACATGGCCCATTAGTGGCCATGCATAGTTTGACATGGCCCAGCAGTGGCCAAGCATGCTTTGACATGGACCAGCTGTGGTCATGCATGTTTGACATGCCTGTGCCTAGTGTCATTGTGATGACCACAAGATGATTGTGTGTGGTTTGACATACATCTGTGGAGTATATTAAAATAATCGTTCATTAGTTCATATTACCAATTGAAAAACTATGTGCAACCTATCAGCGCTGAAACCTCTTTACAGTGAAACTAGTACACAAGTTTTGAATATACATGCACTCTATTCTATACTATATTCATCTTTGAATAATAATTATAACAATTAAATGACCACAAGGAAATTGACTGAATAATAATTCATTGACACGTATGTATAACAACATATATGTAGAAAACATAACATATAGTGATACAAAAACCTTATTATATAACTTGTTTTGATTTCATGTTCAACTCATATATCTCTAACTCATAAATATATTGAATAGTGAACAAAGAAAAATTGACTGGAGCAGGATTCGAACCAGTGACCTCCTGAATACCGTACAGGCGCTCTACAAACTGATCCATCCAGCCCTACATTGGGATGTAGGGATGGAAGGCTCAGTTGGTAGAGCGCCTGTACGGTATTCAGGAGGTCGCTGGTTCGAATCCCGCTCCATTTAATTTTGCTTTGTTCACTTTTCAATGACTTAAAATTCAGTAAGTTTCCCTTGTGGTTATTTGATGATAAATATATTGTAAAAGTCAATCAGGTCATGTTGATTAAAATGTGCATCTTCAAATAATATTTTATCGACATGTACAACAATTTGCATGATACAAGCACCTTATTATATTATATCAATTTCATGTTCAATGCATATCTCTCATACTAAATATGCAATACTCATGGTACATTTTCATCTTCAAACAATAATTTGAGTCAATTTACATAGAAAATATCACATATTGATGCATACACCTTCATGATAACTGTAATAAGTAGGAATTACAGTTGCACATAATGATTCTATGTTTCTCACATATACATGATCAATCAATGTCCCATTCTCTGTTGTTGCATCTGTCACACATTGTTTATATCCATGCTCACACATTAATTTCTCAATTTGTGAATGCTGTTTCAAAATATCTTCATTAAAATCACCCATTACAATACATCTGTTAGATACTTTATGAAGTTCATCAAGTAAATGTTTCATGTTGGTAATAAACTCATTCATGGAAAATGATGCTGGACGGTAAAGTGTTACCAAAGAATATGACATTTCACAAATTACTTGTATTGCAATATACTCCAAGTTGTGTACACGTAACATCAGTCTACTGAATGTTTTGTTCCTTCCACCATACACAGCAACACCTCCATGACACTGTTTGCTTAACATCTGAGTAACATTACATGAATTATCATATGAAGTGCTTCTGACTTGATGATAGCATTTGAATTCACTTAGTTCTGTCTCACAGTCAAACGCATTCTCACTCCATGTTTCTGTCAGACAAATGAAATCTGCTGACATCATATCAATATTACATTTCAAGTCTTCAAAGTGTTCTTTTAATCCTTGGATATTATGCATCATGATTACAGTGCCATTTGATGGTAGGGTTCTTACATCAGGTTCTTCAATAAATTGCATCATATTATTCAATGAATCCCTTACTGATTTATTGCAATAAACAAACTTTTCATTAAACCCTTCAATCACAAGTCCATTTAGAGATGTTACTCTGCTTAGTGCTACATATGCTTGACCTGCTGAAAATGTCCGTTCAAGAGATACCACTGCTCTGTCTGTAGTCACTCCTTGTACTTTATGAACTGTACATGCCCAAGCTAATTTCAATGGAAATTGTCGTCTTATCCACTGTTTGTTTATATATTCTTCTTCCCTTTGAATTCTAATAAATCCATCATTTGTTGCACTTTTCCTTTTCACTTTGGATCCAACACTCTTGCTATCAAATATAATATGTATGTATTCAGGGGTAGATTTATCAGGTGACAAAATTATTTCACAAACAGTTCCAAGTACTCCATTAACAAGTCCATCTGACACATCAAGATTTTTAGACAGCATTACTCTAGCACCAGTACCTAGCCACAATGATTCAGGCAAAGTTGTACGCACTGATTTTGGGGGTATTTTCACTTGGCTTGTCTTTTTATGGGACTCTTTCTGAAAATCATTTGCTATAATACAGAAATAATCACTGCACTTTGCAAACAGTATCTTCTTATTGTATTCATCAACCTGTTTATTACATGGAAATATATGTAAAGCATCATTCCACTCTTCTCCAGTTTCTCGTGATTGTAACATTGCCACATCTTCATCCAATAACTTATCCTGCTTAGCTCTGACACGTATTCTATTCAAAGTTTCAGCAAACTGCATATCATCCTTTTGTCTCATAATTTCTGTCAACTCTACTTTCTTAAAACAATCGTTCCACAGATCTACTGTAAAATCTTTCTGATACAACGATTTCCCTTTGACTGGAGGTAACTGATAAAAATCACCAACAGCTAAAATGCTCACTTTTCCAAATGGCTTGAGATCACGTGTTTGCTTAATCTGTCGCAGACGTCCATGAATATAACACAACATTTTATGATCAACCATTGATATTTCATCAATAATAACAATCTGAAGATCTTGCAATTCATTCCTCAAAGTATTCAATTTCTCCTCACCAAGTGGTTGATATGGCAAACGTGCATCAGTGGGTATTGACAGAGCACTATGAATTGTACTTCCATTGATATTAAACGCAGCAACTCCAGTAGGTGCAGTTATCATTACAGACACATTATCAGGATTATGAACCATTCTTGTAAAGAGTCTTGTTGCTTCATAATGTATTGATTTAATCAAATGACTTTTCCCAGTTCCAGCTCCACCAGTGATAAACACATGAAATGGTTCAGGGTTTTTGCCTTGTACCTTTTGTAAACACCAGTCTCGAATCTTATTAAACACTTTCCTTTGCTGTACATTCAATGACCTCAATAATCTCAGTGCATCTTCATTTGATATTCTTGCTGAATGTGGCTCAATATTACACACTTTATCTTTCTTGCCAGATTGTAGGTCAGGAATTTCCAAATCATCATCTTCTGATAATACTGGCTCACGTTCTGCTTCACATTCCAGTCTTTCCTGCTCAGATATTGGTGAAATCAAAGCCCATGCATCTTCCTGCATACCATGTTTTTCTACGTATTGTTTAGCTGCTTCAAGAGCCTCAGCATTCTTCTCATATTTTGACCGATGTTTTTCCACAACAACACTTACAGATTTCATTTGGTTATTTATACAAACAGAACCATTCCTATAAAATTGTTCATAATTATCAAACTGTGGTGGCTTCAGTTGAGTATCAACACGATATGGAAGAAACAATTGTAATATACTAAGGTAATATTTCTCTGGATATTTAGTCACTGAAAACCTTGGATATCTTATGACTGCTGGTTCAGTTCTTGTACGTTTCTGTATGTGACCCAGACCATGTTTCAATGCATATAGAGGTGACTTTCTTGATTTGTTACATGTACCTGCATTATAAATAATTCTGTACTCTGAACTAAATGTTGCGAGACACATGTTATTAAATTCATCAATATCTGGCCTTGCTTTATAACGATCAACTCTATTAGTCATGAAAATATCATCATCATCTTCACATTTATTCTGAATTACACTTAGTGGCAAACTCATTCGTATAGGATTTTCACCTACAGGTATAAACTCCACTTTTCTAGAACCTTCTTTCAACCTCAGACCACAAACACGAAACACTGCTTCCTGAGCTGATAATTCCCGATTGTGTAAATACACACATCCAATTTCCTTCATACTCTGTCTAGCATCTAAATTCCCCTTTTTGGCCTCATTCTGCGCATGTGCTAACAACTCTCCCAATTCTCGTTCTGACTTTGACATGTATGATACTACGTATGCTGCACAGGCATATGCATCAGTGATATATTGTATATCCATATTAGCATTCCAGGCTCTTATTAAATCAGGATTATACAGATTCACCCATACATCTTGAGGCTCTCTCTTTAGAATAATAGTAGATTTCCTGCTTAAAACATCATTAGCCTTTTCGAAATCAGTCTGTGTAATATTAATGCTTTGAAATAATTCAGATGTTGACATGTGTTGATTCTTCTCATCCTGGATTGCATTCCATACTGACTGCAATAATTCCTTGGCTGCTGTACGTTTCTTTTCATCATTACTAATGGATGTACTTTCTTCATGATTATATTCATCATCCTCACTTTCTTCATCATCACAGCCATCAGCTGAATCACGACTGGCAATAAATGTTCTATTAGATGGGGGTCTTGGAAAATTAAATCTACATTCAGAACCCTTCTTCTTACAAGACTTGGTATGTTTCCTACTATGTTGCTGCACATGACTGATTATTTCATTCATTTCCTCATCTTCTTCCTGTGTTGGTAACTTGCAACTGATATATTTATCAATAAATTTTATTACGTCGGCATCATCATCTTCTTCCAATTTTGGAGCATTCTCAATCCAAAATAGACAATGTGTGTGTGGAAATCCTCTTTGCTGAAATTCTACTCGGTAAAAATAGTCCTTGACTCTCCCAATGGGTGCTGCACTAGACATGATAACATCTTTCAAAAATGTGTGAAATCGATTCTCAAACATTCTAGCAACAGTCACTGGATTGCTTCTCAATACTGTACACTTATCATTCCAATCTAAGTCTTCAATATTTCTGAAATCCCCTTGTTGTCTCAATATTGAATTAATAACTTCAGGCCATCTCATATCAGCTGCAGAAAATGAGCAAAACCATGTTGGTATTCCAAGTTGTCTAATCATAGCCATGACATCTCTCTGAGTTGATTGCCAATATGACGGTGTACCTCTAATTGGTTTCAAAAATTTATATCCACTATCTGACTGTAAAATATCATTTAATTGATCTCTATCCTTAATCATGCTAGAATTCACACTTTGACCACAATGCATTTTCCCTGAACTCTGACGCATAGCAATTGATACACCAGACATCACCTTTTCAATTTCTGATAAATACTGGGCATAGAATATATACTGAGTACATTTGGCAAATCTGTTATCTGCATTCATCAATCTATTATGAAAATATCTCAAGTGTGTCAGCTTTCCATCACGTTTATCATCAAATATAGGTGAGCCTACTGGGAATAATGCTGGAAAACATTTGGCCTCATTACCTTTCTCCATTAATACTCTAATTGGATTGTTTCCTTCACAAGGTGCAACACAAAGAACATCATCAAAGTATTGATCAAGCACTTCTTGTCCAATATCTATAGGCTGTAAGCATGTATCAAGTGGAATACCACACAAACGATCCTCATCTGTTTCTTCATCACTTACACTGGCTTCATCAGATTCATGTACTAAGTCATCTTCATGTTCCTCATCATTCACATCATCTAACAGGGGATCATTCCAATCACAATTGATTTCAATATCTTTATACCATGCATTGTTCTGCTTAAGATAGCTTAATGCAGTTTCCACATGTTCCTTGGTCACAAACTGATATTGATAATATCCTTTGTAGGTTAGCTTTCTTTTTAATTTGATTCGAATTAACTGATTTTCATTTCTGCATCTTGGCAATGCTGTCACTGTATCTGTAATGTTAGATGGTACACATACAACAGGACCGTGTATTCCATTCTGTCCACCTTTCGGCAAGGCTACCATTTTCATGAATGGTATATTAATTGCAATGAGATGCTCCTCTAATATATTCAAACAATCCAATTCTTGTGGAATATCTATCACTTCTAAATTATTTGTACATGCTTCTACTGGTACTTTTTTCTGCAGTAATGTTCTATGACATGTGTAACATATCCATAATCTAGACCTACTAGATTTTGATACAAGACATTCATTTCCACACTCTTTTGTACAAATACACCTATGTAAATATTTGTCAGATATACAACCTATACTGCTGTATTTTTCTTTCTTGCACCTAATAACTTGTCTTTTAAACAAAAGTTTGCAACAAACTGCACAAACATACTCGGGTCCTGTTGACACTGATTTCTTCCAATTTTGTATAACATTCCTCATGTTCCTTGCATGTTGAATCTTTTGATTTCTTTTTCTTATATTCCTCTGCTTAATTTTCATACGATAATTTGCATCTTGACGATACTTGCGTTTCAGACTTGTTATCAAATTCACCCTGTACACATGATTACTCCAATACTTTTTCTTGATAGAGTTAACGACAGTATTTCTATATACTCGGTTACTATGATATTTTGTTGTTATTGAGTATTTTGCACGGTTAATTGTTTTCTGCCTATATACAGCATCTTCATAATACCTGGCTTTTGTACTATTAATCTTTTCTTGTCTATGCACAATATCATTATGATACTTGTTTTTTTCATTATTAATCTTCTTTTTTCTGTACACACTATCCTCATGATATTTAGTTTTCTCACTATTGACCTTTCTTTTTCTGTGTGCAATGTCTGTATGATACTTAGTTTTTTCAGTGTTAATCTTTCTGCTTCTGTGGATGCTATTTGTATGATACTTGGTTTTTTCACTATTAACCCTTTTTTCTTTGTGTGCAATGTCTGTATGATACTTCTTATTTAACAATTTCTTCTTCTTTTCACCACTTTCTACATATTTCTTCTTCTCATATTCAAGTTTATTTTCTCTGAATTCTTTACAATTGTAATATTTCTGTCTTTTTGCATAACTTTGTTTTTCCTTGTACGTAGTATACTCCTCTGCAACTTTTGCATTTTTTGTTTTATTATATCTTTCTCTTGCTCTATCTCTTTGCAATTTCTGTTTCAATTTCACATTTACACGTTTACGTCCCTTTCGCTTACACTGAGAATGTGTCGGCTTATCTTCCTTTCTAGCATCACATTGACTTACATGAACATTACCGGGTGGGTCTGTACAAGTAGCTTGAGACAACAAATCTATGTTACAATACTTTTCACAACTGTCACCTGCATTACTTGAAACAAGCCCATGAACATTCACAACTAAATCATAATGAACTTCATTTCTATGATACAAATAAATTCCACAATCTGACAATCTCTCTGTATTGCTGAATGAACGAGAAAACAAATACCACTTATTTGCCTCACTATATGTGTATAAATCAACACCCAACATGTCAGCCATTGCTATGATTTCTACTTCTGTTGCCCATGTACCATTATGAAACAACCTCTGCCTAGCCACATAATCTTCCACTGTAGAAAAACCTTCTCTTAAGAAACACTTAAATTTATCAGCATATTTCAGCAAATGATTAACAGTAAGAGTTCTCACATGTCTATGATTTTCTTCAGTTCCTGATATAGCACAAGAAATGGCTCTAAAGAAACAGTTCCCATCACCTCTAATCTTCCTTATATTATCAGGTCTTCCCATGTTCTCACATCTTGTGGAAATCTCATCAGTATTCAAACGTACTTTGCTCAACCCAAATTTCTGACACAATGTAATCTTCCTGTTTTTAGTCAGTGGCAAAAAGTTCAAAGAAACTGGTTCAGTAACTTGTATTATTTCTAAATCACTTTCACTCTTCTTATCACCACTTAATTTAGGATCAAATTCTATATTATGCATGCTATCTGACAAAACACTGTGTGATGTACTTGCTTTGACTCCATAAATTCCTTTATTGTTTTGAATTTCATTAGTTTCCACTGTCTCATTTAAACATTGAGTGTCCACGCCTTGTGTGCAACTGCTGGAACAAGCACCTTTAGTGTTGTCAACATGTTGTTCACTACAGATACTGATGTCATGACTAATGCAAATATTAACACCTGTAATTTCAAATTGCTCACTATCAGACAGATTCATAGAATGTCCAAGTTCAGTACAATACCTGTACACACCTTGCCATGTCAAAGAACGCTGCAAAATACTTGTCCCATCTTGAACTTGACGGCCATGAACACTTCTGGAATGTGAATCAAATACATAATAAATTCCACCGTGGGAAATCACTGCAAAAGTATTTCCATGAAAACATATGAAACATGCTTGATATTTCTGAATTGTTTGTTCTATAGCTAGTTTCAGTGAAATCATGTTGAACTCTGCCAAAGTTGAATCCTGTTCATTGAATGTTCCTACTACAGGTTCCGCATAATTCATGCTAAAGTTGTTTTCATACACATTCAAATCAGTTGGTAATTCATTGATAAGCAGATAATCATTATTCATAGTTGAGCTTCGCTGCAAAAATCCATACAGTTCATTGCCAGTGTTAAGCACATTGTCCATGTCATTCCTTCCCCAATTATTCATACATTTTATCTGACTTTTCATAATTGCACTCAAGGACATGGCCACACATTGCTTTCCAATATTTCTTCCAAACCGTACATCTCCTTGATGACAACTGCCTTGTGCAACAATTGATTGATCAACTTGTCTACTATTCACTGTCTGACAACACTGTATCTTAGCAGGCTTTACCACATCATTAGACTGCATTTCATTCATCTTATTCTTCAAATCTGCATCAACCTTTCTCTTTCTCCTGCTATTTGGATGTTTTCCTGTCACGTTAATTTTGCTGGCATTATTTACAGATCTAATTCCAGTTCTCTTGACATCATTTTTAGTGCCATCCTTGTTTCTGCTGTGACTTTCTGTTTGTCTAGTGTCATCAGTGTGGGGTAAGGATTTCTCACTTTGACGTCTCTCACACTTTTGTGGACACACTCTGGGCTGTGATTGTTTATCTGTACATTTCTCCTTTTCACTTGAAGTATCAGGTGAAATTGTTTTCCTCTTTCTTAAGAAGTAACCACCACTCTGTTGTCTAATTGACTGTTTACCAGTACTTAGTTTAACATACCCTTTTCCTGTCTTTGGTGTATCATTCCTTCTGTTCTCCTTGTCAGACACTTCATCAATAGGTCCACCTGAACACTGGTCTACTGCACTGCAAGGCATGTCAAACTGATTCTCATCTGTACAAATACCAAAATTGTGAAACAAACTGTCAGAGTAATTACTATGTCCACATTTACAACAAACCCAAGTGAATGTCTTACCAGTCAAATATTCCTTAATGTTCAAAATACCTGTGCAAGTCGTATGAAACCACACACAACATTTATCACATTGTATCTTCCTTTTGCTACACCCATCACTTTTATCACAAAGCCAACACACATTGCCATTATCACTTTCTGTTTCCAGGTCCTTGACTTTCTCCTCTCTTACTACACAGGTCTTTCTATTCTTGCCTCCTTTCATAACTTTGGACATTTCACAGACATTCTTTCCTCTCCTTCTGTTTACAGTCTGTCTTACATGAATAACTTTGCTAATACATCTTCTTGTATGACAAAATGTAGATTTCATTACTTCTTCATGTACTTGTCTGTCCTTCTTAGACATACGCTGCTCGATTGATTTCCCATTTCTTCTGTAATTATACATAACATGTTTCTTGGCCTTTCTTGTCATTCTTACTCGCTTTGGAACCATGTATCCAGTTGTTTGGCACCTTCGAGTCTTTCGAATTCTCTGTTGACGGCACTTCCAACTATATGAACATGTACATGTTGCTATCACTTGTCTCTTCAATGTACGAGGACTCTTCTGCTTCAATGGTATTGTAAATACACCTTTCACATGCTTAGTACACTTCTTATACCTCATATACCTCAACCCACAGCCTTTCATATGTATCACCTTGTGGCTCATATCACAGCTTGTATCATGTCTCACCTCATGACTCATATCACAGCTTGTATCATGTCTCACCTCATGACTCATATCACAGCTTGCATCATGTCTCACCTCATGACTCATATCACGGCTTGTATCATGGCTTACCTCATGTCTCACCTCATGACTCATATCACAGCTTGCATCATGTCTCACCTCATGACTCATATCACAGCTTGTATCATGTCTCACCTCATGACTCATATCACAGCTTGTATCATGTCTCACCTCATGACTCATATCACGGCTTGTATCATGTCTCACCTCATGACTCATATCACAGCTTGCATCATGTCTCACCTCATGACTCATATCACAGCTTGTATCATGGCTTACCTCATGTCTCACCTCATGACTCATATCACAGCTTGCATCATGTCTCACCTCATGACTCATATCACAGCTTGTATCATGTCTCACCTCATGACTCATATCACAGCTTGTATCATGTCTCACCTCATGACTCATATCACAGCTTGTATCATGGCTTACCTCATGACTCACATCACAGCTTGTATCATTGCTCACCTCATGACTCACATCACAGCTTGTATCATTGCTCACCTCATGACTCACATCACAGCTTGTATCATTGCTCACCTCATGACTCACATCACAGCTTGTATCATGGCTCACCTCATGGCTCGTGTCACAGCTTGTCTCATAGCTTTTCTTATAACTCATTTGTTCAACACATTTCTTTATACCATGACATAAACGCTTTACATTATGACGAAAGCTAACGAGCCTTCTATTTCCGAGCTTCATTTTGAGGTTCATTTTGAGGTTCATTCTGAGGTTCATTTTGAGGTTCATTGTTATCTTTGGTTTATTCACATGGCATGTATGGCTGTTGCTGATAGCAAGCACTGGTGCCTGGTTCTCAGCAACGTCCTCAAGCAAGAGTGCTCGAGTCACAAGCCCAGAGTGGACTTGAGTGGGAAAGGAAAGGAAAGAGGAATAGAGAGAAAGAGAGCGGACATGAGAACTAACACAAGAACAGCTGAGGAAAGAAAGACTAGACAAGTCAGAAAGAAACGTGCAAGTGTTGGAGGAAACGTACATTCCTCCAACGGGCCTCCTCATCTTCAGGATCCCCATATCATCCTTCACTGTCTTAGCTTGCTGGAGTCGCTGGTACTTGGGCATTTTTCCTGAAAACAAATTGAAAAGAAAAACAGAAACATATGAGGTCAGTAGACAAAACACATAAAAGGGATGTTTTTCTAACCCACTCTACTGACTGTTGCAAGATGGCCCAGATATTAGTGGTTGTATTTCATGTCATTTTTATTCATTTGTATTTTTCAGGTTCAACTGCTTCAGTCAGTGGTTTGTTCTTCTTTAAATTACTTCAATCAATATTTTCAGTTTCAGTTCCCGTTCTGGTTTATTTTGTGTTTTGATACAAAATAAGCCGGAACATTCCCCTTTGGGAGATTCCTGAAGTTTTGTTGCTACAATGAATAAATTGATCCTTCGGAAATAGCAGTAATAATACAGTAATGTCTGCTTTCATAGCTTCTGACTGAAAACCAAAAAAGGTACAATTTAGGACGCTGTCAATGTAGGGCTGGACAATGCAGGTCAGTCAAAAGCTGGTTCAGTAACCAGGAGGTTGCAGGTTCAAGTCCTCCTTCAGTCAGATTTCTTGGCTCTTCTTGACTTAAGCAAATGCCGTCAACTTCCGTAGTTGTTTATTACAAAGCATATTCATATACATGTACTACCTTGTTCAAGGTTTTTCATAATTTTTGTTAACAAGTTACTGTACAAAGACACTGTTTGATTTCCTCTATACTGAAATGCTGTTCAAGTGACATACACAAGTGACATAAATGTCCAAGTATAGTATAAAATGCAGATATTACTTCAAAACACCAATACATAATCAGAACAAAAAAATAACTTTTGTGTACTGGACAAGTGCAAAAAAGTACAAGAATTCATCATGATTTTCATAATTATCTTATTAAGAACATTGGCATTGACAGACTCAATCAAACAAATCAATAACAGAAATATACACCATTGACTAAAAATCCTTCAATTTACATAAAATGTTGAATATGATTCAAACACAAGTGAGATACGTAGCCACTGGTTATAAACCCAACAGTCAAAAAGTGTGCTACAGCACAATAATGTACAGGTATGAAGGACATAATGTTTACGTAAAAAAAGGAAAAATAAGTAAATATGCAGACGTCCTAAATTAATGAGGAGTCCTTTCTCCATGATTATACTGAACATTAATTAATAAAACAATTATTGAATTAATTGTTATCATCCATGTTTAATTTATGACATAAATGAATGGCTAGGCCACCCATGGATGGATAGATTCAAATTGAGGCAAAACTATACAAGATCATACAAACTACTCCACATAGGCAGGCGCGGTTTTACGGGGGGGCTGGGGGGGGGGGGCTACACCCCCCACAAAATTTTGTCTAGCCCCCCAAAAAAATGCAAGTGAAAAAAAAAATTCTTGAAAATACTGGATTTTTTCAGTTATTCAGCGCCAATTACATAAAAAACGCGTTGTGTGGGCTATAATGTGCATGTTTTTCGACCCCTAATAAGACATAAACAGAAGCGAGTGTTAGAAGAACCCAAAATATTAGGTCTTCTAGCCCCCCAAAAAAATAATGGCTCTTCTAGCCCCCCCCAAATTTTGACTCTAGAACCGCGCCTGCACATAGGCAATAATCCATACTGACCATAGCTATAGCATGACCATGTTCACATACACTGAACCACAACAACATAACATTAACAATTAGACATTACTCAGGAAGCATAAGTTAGTCATCGTCTAGTCCGAGTAACTTGGACCCTAAAAATCGCCTTTTTTAACATTTGGACATGGTCTGGCGATAGTAGGGTCCAAGTACCTTGTTTGCATTTTGCCTGCAAGAGCTCCATTTTGCAATGTTTTGCCTCTACCCTGAGTCAAAATCCTGTGATTTCACCTCCAAAACGACCCCAAAATTTCTCATGCGGCCAGCTATGGACCAAGGAAGAATTGGAGATTCCAATAATGACAAGGTTTACTCACATTTTTTGAAGAAAAGATCATTTTTTCCATAAAAATGGGCACAGAGACCTCCTATTCCTGAGCACAGTGTCAGTTGGCTGAGCTGCCATGTTTAAATGCACATAGTGCATAGCATTGTATGGTTACCAGCTTTAGATGCACTGCATGCTGCATGCACTGAATGGTAACCGGGTACCAGTGTACAATTTGAAAACATGGCAGCCAACTGACACTGTGCTCAGGAATATGAGGTCTCTGTGCCCATTTTTATGGAAAAAATGATCTTTTCTTCAAAAAATGTGAGTAAACCTTGTCATTATTGGAATCTCCAATTCTTCCTTGGTCCATAGCTGGCCGCATGAGAAATTTTGGGATCGTTTTGGAGGTGAAATCACAGGATTTTGACTCAGGGTAGAGGCAAAACATTGCAAAATGGAGCTCTTGCAGGCAAAATGCAAACAAGGTACTTGGACCCTACTATCGCCAGACCATGTCCAAATGTTAAAAAAGGCGATTTTTAGGGTCCAAGTTACTCGGACTAGTCATCGTCACAATACAAATCCCCAACAAGTTCCTAACGTTAGCCTTTGCATCAAATTATTTGTTAACCGAAATCCTCTTCAAACATATTATGGCAATCGCAACAGACGCTAGTTTATAAAGACTTAGATAGTACATGTACCTCGCACTACTCACTGAAATATACACAAAAACAAACATTTTTATTTCATAAAGCATTCATAACCTTACTTACTTGGCGTGGTGAAAAAACACTATTGTCATGAATAGATTGTTCTCCTCCAAGCTGTAGATAGTAAACACTCTCATTGAGACAGGATACACGACCAAAATGCACCCAATTCTATGGCTGCGGCTGCAAATTACGCACGTACCTATAGAAGCCACTAGCCATTGACTGCAGACGTCGGAACTAGTCTGGTTCCCTGCCCAAAGATTCCCTGACGTCTCTTATTAAAAATCTTAGGTCAGGTATCGGCTACGGTTAAAAATAGAACATGACACAGCTGTCATGTCTGCGCAGGCGCGGAAGCTAGTTTTAGCGTTTACCGAGAATCAATTTTAGCATTCATTTTTGCACTTTTGTAAGCACATGCAATTTTATCTGGACAGAATAAGAAGTCAAAGGGTGGGAAAAAAACCATACAACAAACTCCTCAAAAGTGCATGATAGGAAAAGTGCTCTGTTGTATGTGAACAATAAATATGCTCTATTAGGGCTAACTGTATATGTAGCCGGAATGAAACATATTTACATGAGGTGTCTTTTCCTGAAATACGTGACCTCGCGTGACCTGTCGAAAATAGCCGAAAGTCAACGTTACTATCCGAAGTTGCACGAAAACGAGTTCGTAATGTTTCGGATTTTTCCGTAAAAGACCAAAACTTGGTCTTTTTGGTCACGTGACCCTCCAGTACACGTAGCCGATACCGGACCCTATATTTGACAGACAATAGTCTGGCGCTTTTGCGGTCCGGGAACCAGACTAACGTCGGAACGCGGCCTAAGACATGCGCAGAACGGTGGTTGTTGTACGGAAGCCGAATTGTGTCAGTTGATCTCTCAAGTTTTGTTTTATACATCGCGCGCGTGGATTATGTATATATATCCGTCGGCCGCAATAGTCGCTATCGGATGAATGAATTTTTCTAGCCTAAACGCATACGATTTTTTTAAAAGCTCCTCATTCAAAAGTGGTAAGAGCTAGGATCATTCATTATTCTTTCAACAAAAGTCAATGTTAGGCAAGGTCTTTCCTTAATTGTGACACAAACCATGGAGCTATTTATAGCTCCATGCACAAACACAACCAAAAGTTACGTGACTTAAGATTAAAGGTGCACTCTTCTATAACTTGAAAGCTTCAAAGGTTGTGACGATTTGTTTTATATCATAATGCGGAAAAGCCATGTGTTCTGTTTTCAACAGACACAACCTCTAGTTTTTTCTTCTTCTTCTTCTTCTTCTTTTTCTTCTCCTCAAGTCTATGAGAATTTGTACACGATTGTTCTTCGCTCCACTTTGGTCACTTTGAAACAGTCAATCTTAACCAAACTTGGTCTAAATAAAGTCCATATAGCATAGATGTGCCCGCGTAAATTACGTTATGATGACGTCATCAGGTGTCATGTGACAAGCGATTTGAATTTAATAATCAAATTCTTTAAAAATCAATAAAAAATCAACGGTTTGAGATATTAACTTGATTCTTTTACCAAAAATGATTGTTAGGCAGGGTCTTTCTTTGGGACACATTGCTTGACCTCTGTGACCTCTACTTCCGGTCAAACAGGAAGTAGCTCCTCATTTAAAAGTGGTAAGAGCTATGATTATGATTCTTTCACCTATAGACAATGTTAGGCAAGGTCTTTCTTTGTTACACATTACTTGACCTCTGTGACCTCTACTTCCGGTCAAACAGGAAGTAGATCCTAATTTAAAAGTGGTAAGAGCTATGATCATGATTCTTTCACCAAAAGTGAATGTTAGGCAAGGTCTTTCTTTGTGATACATTGGTTGACCCCTGTGACCTCTACTTCCGGTCAAACAGGAAGTAGCTCCTCATTTAAAAGTTGTAAGAGCTATGATCTTGATTCTTTCACCAATAGACAATGTTAGGCAAGGTCTTTCATTTGTGACACATTGCTTGACCTCTGTGACCTCTACTTCCGGTCAAACAGGAAGTAGCTCCTCATTTAAAAGTGATAAGAGCTATGATCATGATTCTTTCACCAATAGACAATGTTAGGGAAGGTCTTTCATTTGTGACACATTGCTTGACCTCTGTGACCTCTACTTCCGGTCAAACAGGAAGTAGCTCATCATTTAAAAGTGGTAAGAGCTGAGATCATGGTCCTTTCACCAAAAGTCAAAGTTAGGCAAGGTCTTTCTTTATGAAACATTGCTTGACCTCTGTGACCTCTACTTCCGGTCAAACATGAAGTAGCTTCTCATTTAAAGTGATAAGGGCTTTGATCATGATTCTTTCACCAAAAGTCAATGTTAGGCAATTTTTGTTTGTGACACAATTCTAATTGACAAGCAATGTGTTCCATAAACCCTGCAACTAAATGTGTTAAACTTTAGTTTTCTGCATTGAAATAGTTGATACTTTTAAACCACATGTCTTAAACTGACAAAATAAGTGATACAATTTGAGAAATATTCTATATCATATGCGGAAAAGCCATGTGTTCTGTTTTCAACAGACACAACCTCTAGTATTTTTTTTGAGTTTGTTCTGTGGCCCATAGACTTTGTACACAGATTTTTCTGCGCGGCACTTTGGTTACTTTTAAACAGCCGATCTTAACCAAACTTGGTCTGAATGAAGTCCATATAGGGTAGTTGTGCCCCGAAACTTTTCACCATCATGACGTCAAAACTTGATTTTATATGATTTTTAAAAAATATTTTATAGCCCGTTCACTTTGTACACAGATTACGTGAACGTGGTCGTTGTACAAAACATAAAGCTCGATCAATTTCCCATACACTATGTACAGTGTACATGTAGGCCTACGTACGCAATTCACTGTGTATAACATACAATGCACATGTCCGATTGCGTGACACAAAACGTCGTTTACAACTTGCCATAGTTTGCACGTAATTCCTTTTATATATCATTAAATACCAGCACCAAATCTTAATCGAAATGCTATCGATGTAGGTTGCTCTGTACGCGAAAATATTGGTCATTAAAAAAAACATACGATTTAAACAACATAAATACAAGGCGCGATCAGATGTTTGATTGCCTGGGTTATATATGCCGTTTTTTCATTTACTTCCTTATCATAGTTGCCAGCAAAGCAGCGTTAATGCTGATTTTGACCCGTGTTTTGACCAGACAACCACGCACGCGCAGCAATCTACTTATACCGTTTTCAGTACGTAAGGTTGCACCCAAGTAAATAAACTCCCGTGGACAACAGTGATAAATCCTCAAACTTCAAAAATCGTTGAAAAATATACAGAACTCTCACAGCTGTTCAAGTTGCACAGAAAAATGATGATGAACATGTAACCTTTCATTTTCTTTTCATTTTATGGTAGGGTGACCGTTGAATTTTTGAGTAATACTCATTCTCAGCTGACCACCCCTAAAAAAAGGTACGGATCACTCCAGTCAAAGAAGCCATTAAAAAAAAAACATCCCTCTGCAAAGCGGCTGAAATAGACCCACTTTCTCACCCAATTGCATCAAAAATGGTCACAAATGGAAGCCCAGACACCAGGCAGGAGGTCCAGTGCCGTATTTCTTCAATCCTTCATTTTCATAGCTCTCACAACTCTCTTATTTCAAATATATTGAGTGCTTAACTTTTATTCATGAGCTCGGCAGACCCATTTTGCCACTACATGTATTTACTTGGCTGCACCCGTATTTTCCGAGCGCACGGTTTTGAATAACGCCCTCACTTGATTAAAACGAGATGCTGCGGTGGTGTCAGTATTATTATTTTGTACACCGCCTATCGTCTTTTATTGAAATCATGGAAGACGGAAAGTCTTTTATATTAAATACCGGCACCACCATCTTAATAGGAATACTATCGATGTAGGTTGCGGAGTATTGTACGTCGTTTTATGGGTCGTGTTAATCTTATACATGTGCAACTTAATACTTTGGAATAGTTGTATATGGAAAAACTGCAATGATCCATAGACTTTGCCTTTTTTTCAAGTGGCAATTTGACGTTTTACATATGAACAAATTAAAGTCACGTCCTTTCCCCTAGACTTTGTAGGCATCTTATCTTGTTCTATACGTGGCAATAAGTATAAGACTGAAGTTCAATATTCACAAAACGATTTCATATTCGCAAATGATTTTATATTTTCAAATGATATCATCTTCAAGAAATCATTTGAAATCATTTAAAATACCATATGCGGAAAAGCCATGTGTTCTGTTTTCAACAGACACAACCTCTAGTATTTTTTGGCTTTTTCGCGGAAGCGAAAAGCCTTTATTTTTGTTCTGTTTTTTTTTTTTCTTCTTCTTCTTCTTCTTCCATTTTGATTTCCCATAGACTTTGCACAGGGGCATTCTACCCACCAGTTTGGTCAGTTTTAAACAACCGATTTTAACCAAACTTGGTCTGAAGGAAGTCCATATAGAGTAGTTGTCTGCCGAAACTTTTCGTCATCATGACGTCATCAGGTGTCATGTGACAAGCGATTTGAATTTAATAATCAAAATCTTCAAAAATCAACAAAAAATCAACCGTTTGAGATATTAACTTCATTCTTTCACCAAAAGTGATTGTTAGGCAGGGTCTTTCTTTGTGACACATTGCTTGACCTCTGTGACCTCTTCTTCCTGTCAAACAGGAAGTAGCTCCTCATTTAAAAGTGGTAAGAGCTTTGATCATGATTCTTTCACCAAAACTCAATGTTAGGCAAGGTCTTTCTTTGTGACACATTGATTGACCTATGTGACCTCTACTTCCGGTCAAACAGGAAGTAGCTCCTCATTTAAAAGTGGTCAGAGCTAGGATCATGATTCTTTCACCAAATGTCAATGATAGGCAAGGTCTTTCATTTGTGTTTCATTGCTTGACCTCTGTGACCTCTACTTCCGGTCAAACAGGAAGTAGCTCCTCATTTAAAAGCGGTAAGAGCTAAAATCATGATTCTTTCACCAAATGTCAATGTAAGGCAAGGTCTTTCATTTGTGTTACATTGCTTGACCTCTGTGACCTCTACTTCCGGTCAAACAGGAAGTAGCTCCTCATTTAAAAGCGATTTGAATTTAATAATCAAAATCTTCAAAAATCAACAAAAAATCAACCGTTTGAGATATTAACTTCATTCTTTCACCAAAAGTGATTGTTAGGCAGGGTCTTTCTTTGTGACACATTGCTTGACCTCTGTGACCTCTACTTCCTGTCAAACAGGAAGTAGCTCCTCATTTAAAAGTGGTAAGAGCTTTGATCATGATTCTTTCACCAAAACTCAATGTTAGGCAAGGTCTTTCTTTGTGACACATTGCTTGACCTCTGTGACCTCTACTTCCGGTCAAACAGGAAGTAGCTCCTCATTTAAAAGTGGTCAGAGCTAGGATCATGATTCTTTCACCAAATGTCAATGTTAGGCAAGGTCTTTCATTTGTGTTACATTGCTTGACCTCTGTGACCTCTACTTCCGGTCAAACAGGAAGTAGCTCCTCATTTAAAAGCGGTAAGAGCTAAAATCATGATTCTTTCACCAAATGTCAATGTTAGGCAAGGTCTTTCATTTGTGTTACATTTCTTGACCTCTGTGACCTCTACTTCCGGTCAAACAGGAAGTAGCTCCTCATTTAAAAGCGGTAAGAGCTAAAATCATGATTCTTTCGCCAAATGTCAATGTTAGGGAATGTCTTTCTTAGTGACACAATTCTAATTGACAAGCAATTGATATCATATGCGGAAAAGCCTTATGCGCTGTTTCCAACAGCCATAAACTCTAGTTGGCTTTTCCATGTTCAATGGAAAAGGTATTGTTTTTGTTCTGATTTTTTTTTCTTTTCTTCTTCTTCTTCTTGTCGTATGAATTCCTATAGACAAAGCACATGTGCATTCTAGGTGCCACTTTTGCCACTTTTAAACTGCCGATTTTAATCAAACTTAGTCAAAACAAAGTCCCCACAGCGAAGTTGGTTGCCGAAACTTTTCGTCATCATGACGTCATCAGGTGTCACGTGACAGTGTCTTAAAGGGGCAAACTTCAGACATCAATTATGAACGAACCCTATGTCTGATTGAGTTGAAACTTGGTATGTATCTAAGTCGGGAAGTGTTATATCGAAAAATTGCAATGACGTCATCATGACGTCATTCCCTGATTTTTTATGATTTATTGAAATTTTGGGTCATAAAAGTTCTTTTAATGATATCTAGTAAATGAAACAAGATATCTTTGAATTTCTTTTTGATAATTCTTCAGCATACACCATAGATGAACACTGCATAGACAAAAATTCAGTGACGTCATCATGACGTCATAAAAAATGTGATTTTTATAACACATAGTAGGAACGGCCGATGGCCTTGAAAATTGGTACATTGGTGAATTGGAGGTTCGGGGTTGTAATTATGAAGTTACATCAAGACAGCGTCATTTTTTTTTTTTTTATGATTTTTTGAATATTTTTCACGCTATAGCCCATTGACTTGTACAGGGCAAACAGGAAGTAGCTCCTCATTTAAAAGTGGTAAGAGCTAGGATCATGATTCTTTCACCAAATATCAATGTTAGGCAAGGTCTTTCTTTGTGACACATTGCTTGACCTCCGTGACCTCTACTTCCGGTCAAACAGGAAGTAGCTCCTCATTTAAAAGTGGTTACAGCTATGATCATGATTCTTTCACCAAAAGTGAATGTTAGGCAATTTCCTTCATTTGTGTCACATTGCTTGACCTCTGTGACCTCTACTTCCGGTCAAACAGGAAGTAGCTCCTCATTTAAAAGTTGTAAGAGCTAGGATCATGATTCTTTCAGCAAAAGTAAATGTTAGGCAAGGTCTTTCCCTGTGACACAAACATGACCAAGTCAAGTGACTTCAGATTAAAGGTGCACTCTTCAAAAGTATAAAGTTTAATATCTTAATCAAATGTTTTTTTGTGTATAATGTTTTGAAAAAATTTTAATATCATAAAACGGAAAAGCCATGTGTTCTGTTTTCAACAGACACAATATCTAGTATTTTTTTTGAGTTTGTTCTGTGGCCCATAGACTTTGTACACGTTTTTTTCTGCACCCCACTTTTGTCACTTTTAAACACTCGATCGTAACCAAACTTGGTCTGCATGAAGTCCATATAGGGTAGTTGTCTCCCGAAACTTTTCATCATCATGACGTCAAAACTTGATTTTATATGATTTTTTAAAAATATTTTATAGCCCGTTCACTTTGTACACAGATTACGTGAACGTGGTCCTTGTACAAAACATAAAGCTCGATCAATGTCCCATACACTATGCCAGTGTACATGTAGGCCCAGGTACGCAATTCACTGTGCATATGTCCGATTGCGTGACACAAAACGTCGTTTACCACTTGCCATAGTTTGCACGTAATTCCTTTTATATATTATTAAATACCAGCACCAAATCTTAATCGAAATGCTATCGATGTAGGTTGCTCTGTACGTGAAAATATTGGTCATTAAATAAAACATACGATGTCAACAACATAAATACAAGGCGCGTTCAGATGTTTGATTGCCTGGATTATATATGCCGTTTTTTCATTTACTTCCTTATCATAGTTTCCAGCAAAGCAGCGTAAATGCTGGTTTTGACCCGTGTTTTGACCAGACAACCACGCACGCGCAGCAATCTACTTATACCGTTTTCAGTACGTAAGGTTGCACCCAAGTAAATAAACTCCCGTGGACAACAGTGATAAATCCTCAAACTTCAAAAATCATTAAAAAATATACAGAACTCTCACAGCTGTTCAAGTTGCACAGAAAAATGATGATGAACATGTAAGCTTTCATTTTCTGTTCATTTTATGGTAGGGTGACCGTTGAATTTTGAGTTATACTCATTCTCAGCTGACCACCCCTAAAACAAGGTATGGATCACTCCAGTCAAAGAAGCCATTTTCACAAAAAAAAACATCCCTCTGCAAAGCGGCTGAAATAGACCCACTTTCTCACCCAATTGCATCAAAAATGGTCACAAATGGAAGCCCAGAGACCGGGCAGGAGGTCCAGTGCCATATTTCTTCAATCCTTCATTTTCATAGCTCTCACAACTCTCTTATTTCAAATAAATTGAGTGCTTAACTTTTATGAATGAGCTCGGCGGACCCATTTTGCCACTACATGTATTTACTTGGCTGCACCCGTATTTTCCGAGCGCACGGTTTTGAATAACGCCCTCTTTTGATTAAAACGAGAAATCATTTCCCGAAGACGATATCATTTATTTGCTGAATCAAACAACATCAGCGATGTGTATTTAATTTGAGAAATATTTTATATCATATGCGGAAAAGCCATGTGTTCTGTTTTCAACAGACACAACCTCTAGTTTTGAGTTTGTTCTGTGGCCCATAGACTTTGTACACAGATTTTTCTGCGCGGCACTTTGGTTACTTTAAAACAGCCGATCTTAACCAAACTTGGTCTGAATGAAGTCCATATAGGGTAGTTGTGCCCCGAAACTTTTCACCATCATGACGTCAAAACTTGATTTTATATGATTTTTTTAAAATATTTTATAGCCCGTTCACTTTGTACACAGATTACGTGAACGTGGTCGTTGTACAAAACATAAAGCTCGATCAATTTCCCATACACTATGTACAGTGTACATGTAGGCCTACGTACGCAATTCACTGTGTATAACATACAATGCACATGTCCGATTGCGTGACACAAAACGTCGTTTACAACTTGCCATAGTTTGCACGTAATTCCTTTCATATATCATTAAATACCAGCACCAAATCTGAATCGAAATGCTCTCGATGTAGGTTGCTCTGTACGTGAAAATATTGGTCATTAAATAAAACATACGATTTAAACAACATAAATACAAGGCGCGTTCAGATGTTTGATTGCCTGGATTATATATGCCGTTTTTTCATTTACTTCCTTATCATAGTTTCCAGCAAAGCAGCGTAAATGCTGATTTTGAGCCGTGTTTTGACCAGACAACCGCGCACGCGCAGCAATCTACTTATACCGTTTTCAGTACGTAAGGTTGCACCCAAGTAAATTAAACTCCCGTAGACAACAGTGATAAATCCTCAAACTTCAAAAATCGTTAAAAAATATAGAGAACTCTCACAGCTGTTCAAGTTGCACAGAAAAATGATGATGAACTTGTAACCTTTCATTTTCTTTTCATTTTATGGCAGGGTGACCGTTGAATTTTTTAGTTATACTCATTCTCAGCTGACCACCCCTAAAACAAGAGTACGGATCACTCCAGTCAAAGAAGCCATTTCCCAAAAAAAAAAAACATCCCTCTGCAAAGCGGCTGAAATAGACCCACTTTCTCACCCAATTGCATCAAAAATGGTCACAAATGGAAGCCCAGAGACCGGGCAGGAGGTCCAGTGCCATATTTCTTCAATCCTTCATTTTCATAGCTCTCACAACTCTCTTATTTCAAATATATTGAGTGCTTAACTTTTATTCATGAGCTCGGCGGACCCATTTTGCCACTACATGTATTTACTTGGCTGCACCCGTAATGCAGGATTCACTTTTCCGAGCGCACGGTTTTGAATAACGCCCTCTTTTGATTAAAACGAGAAATCATTTCCCGAAGACGATATCATTATTTTATTTGCTGAATCAAACAACATCAGCGATGTGTATTTAATTTGAGAAATATTTTATATCATTATGCGGAAAAGCCATGTGTTCTGTTTTCAACAGACACAACCTCTAGTTGGCTTTTCCGATTTCAATCGGAAAAGGTATTGCGTTTGTTCTGATTTTTTTTTTTTTTTCTTCT
This sequence comes from Astropecten irregularis, assembly GCA_963971285.1. NCBI lineage: Eukaryota > Metazoa > Echinodermata > Asteroidea > Paxillosida > Astropectinidae > Astropecten > Astropecten irregularis. Next base: position 16,253,796 of record OZ020248.1, read on the forward strand.
TCTTCTTCTTCTTTTTCTTCTCCCCAAGTCTATGAGAATTTGTACACGATTGTTCTACGCTCCACTTTGGTCACTTTTAAACAGTCAATCTTAACCAAACTTGGTATAAATAAAGTCCATATAGCATAGATGTGCCCGCGTAAAATTCGTCATGATGACGTCATCAGGTGTCATGTGACCAGCGATTTGAATTTTATAATCAAAATCTTTAAAAATCAACAAAAAATCAACCGATTGAGATATTAAGTTCATTCTTTCACCAAATATCAATGTTAGGGAGGGTCTTTCTTTTTTACACAATATTTGTTCTCTGTGACCTCTACTTCCGGTCAAACAGGAAGTAGCTCCTCATTTAAAAGTGGTAAGAGCTAGGATCATGATTCTTTCACCAAAGGTCAATGTTAGGCATGGTCTTTCTTTGTGACACATTACTTGACCTCTGTGACCTCTACTTCCGGTCAAACAGGAAGTAGCTCCTAATTTAAAAGTGGTAAGAGCTATGGTCATGATTCTTTCACCAATAGACAATGTTAGGCAAGGTCTTTCATTTGTGACACATAACTTGACCTCTGTGACCTCTACTTCCGGTCAAACCGGAAGTAGCTCCTCATTTAAAAGTGGTAAGAGCTAGGATCATAATTCTTTCACCAAATATCAATGCTAGGCAAGGTCTTTCTTTGTGACACATTACTTGACCTCTGTAACCCCTACTTCCGGTCAAACAGGAAGTAGCTCCTCATTTAAAAGTGGTTAGAGCTAGGATCATGATTCTTTCACCAAACATCAAAGTAAGGGAGGGTCTTTCTTTGAAACACATTGCTTGACCTCTGTGACCTCTACTTCCGGTCAAACCGGAAGTAGCTTTTCATTTAAAAGTGGTAAGAGCTAAAATCGTGATTCTTTCACTAAATATCAATGTTAGGCAAGATCTTTCTTTGTGACACATAGCTTGACCTCTGTGACCTTTACTTCCGGTCAAACAGGAAGTAGCTTGTCATTTAAAAGTGGTAAGAGCTTTGATCATGATTCTTTCACCAAATGTCAATGTAAGGGAAGGTCTTTCTTATGACACAATTCGATCTGATTGACAAGCAATTGATATCATATGCGGAAAAGCCTTATGTGCTGTTTCAAACAGCCATAAACTCTAGTATTTTTTTTGAGTTTGTTCTGTGGCCCATAGACTTTGTGCACAGATTTTTTCTGCGCGGCACTTTGGTTACTTTAAAACAGCCGATCTTAACCAAACTTGGTCTGAATGAAGTCCATATAGGGTAGTTGTGCCCCAAAACTTTTCACCATCATGACGTCAAAACTTGATCTTATATGATTTTTTTAAAATATGGTATAGCCCGTTCACTTTGTACACAGATTACGTGAACGTGGTCGTTGTACAAAACATAAAGCTCGATCAATTTCCCATACACTATGTACAGTGTACATGTAGGCCTACGTACGCAATTCACTGTGTATAACATACAATGCACATGTCCGATTGCGTGACACAAAACGTCGTTTACAACTTGCCATAGTTTGCACGTAATTCCTTTTATATATCATTAAATACCAGCGCCAAATCTTAATCGAAATGCTCTCCATGTAGGTTGCTCTGTACGTGAAAATATTGGTCATTAAATAAAACATACGATTTAAACAACATAAATACAAGGCGCGTTCAGATGTTTGATTGCCTGGATTATATATGCCGTTTTTTCATTTACTTCCTTATCATAGTTGCCAGCAAAGCAGCGTAAATGCTGATTTTGACCCGTGTTTTGACCAGACAACCGCGCACGCGCAGCAATCTACTTATACCGTTTTCAGTACGTAAGGTTGCACCCAAGTAAATAAACTCCCGTGGACAACAGTGATAAATCCCCAAACTTCAAAAATCGTTAAAAAATATACAAAACTCTCACAGCTGTTCAAGTTGCACAGAAAAATGATGCCATGAACATGTAACCTTTCATTTTCTTTTCATTTTATGGTAGGGTGACCGTTGAATTTTTGAGTTATACTCATTCTCAGCTGACCACCCCTAAAACAAGGTACGGATCACTCCAGTCAAAGAAGCCATTAAAAAAAAACATCCCTCTGCAAAGCGGCTGAAATAGACCCACTTTCTCACCCAATTGCATCAAAAACGGTCACAAATGGAAGCCCAGAGACCGGGCAGGAGGTCCAGTGCCATATTTCTTCAATCCTTCATTTTCATAGCCCTCACAACACTCTTATTTCAAATATATTGAGTGCTTAACTTTTTTTCATGAGCTCGGCGGACCCCTTTTTCCACTACATGTATTTACTTGGCTGCACCCGTAATGCAGGATTCAGTTTTCCGAGCGCACGGTTTTGAATAACGCCCTCTTTTGATTAAAACGATAAATCATTTCCCGAAGACGATATCATTTATTTGCTGAATCAAACAATATCAGCGATGTGTATTTAATTTGAGAAATATTTTATATCATATGCGGAAAAGCCTTGTGTTCTGTTTTCAACAGACACAATCTCTAGTTGGCTTTTCCGATTTTAATCGGAAAAGGTATTGCGTTTGTTCTGATTTTTTTTTTTTTTGGCTTTTTCGCGCAAGCGAAAAGCCTTTGTTTCTGTTCTGTTTTTTTTTTTTTTTCTTCCTTCCTCTTCCTCTTCTTGTCGCCAAATTCCCATAGACAAAGCACGGGGGTATTCTGCACCCCACTTTGGCCATTTTTAAACAGCTGATTTTAACCAAACTTGGTCTGAAGGAAGTCCATCTAGGGTAGTTGTGTCCCGAAACTTTTCGACATCATGACGTCATTACTTGATTTTATATGAATTTTTAAATATTTCTCACAGCCCGTTAACTTTGTACTCAGATTACGTGACAATATGGTCCTGTACAAAACATATGATGCTCGAATGACTCAATCTCCCCATACGTGTACACTACACTGTACGTACGTATTTCACTGCACTGTATGTGTATGGCATTCATAATAATGTCCGCGGATTGCGTGGCTCGATCAAAACTTCGTTTATAATCTTGCCATAGACATTTTCATGTAAGACTTTTATATATCGTTAAATACCAGCACCAAATATCGAAATGCTATCGATGTAGGTTGCCGTATTGTACCTCATTTTATGGGTTGCGTTTATATAAGCTATACATGTACAACTTAATACTTGGGAAGAGTTGTATGGAAAAGTGCAATGATCCATAATTTGTTTTTTTTTTGTACGTGGCAATATGATCAGTTTTACACATGAACAAATTCAATATGTCAGGCCATTTCCCGTAGACTTTAGTGTCATCAGAGTGATTTCATGTTCTTGATATGATTTTGTATAAATATTCTATTCAGTAGGCCTATTTATATGCCAAATACAGTCAGCGTCGGTCCCCCCTCGGCCCGACTTCGGCTGGACGACAATTGTTTGTGCACGCGGTGGTATTTACAAGGCCGTTTCATAGTGGCAACCACCATGCACCGGCAGACCACGATCGGTGGATGGCGGCGCTGCTGAGCCGACGGCGGCCCGACAGCGTGGCTTGCGCACTGAGTCATGGGCCGGGGCGTGATGTCCGATTGATCGTTCACTCAAAACTATATTTTCCCTCATAGACAATGTACGTACGTCTTTGTTTATATCGTTTTCAAACAAAATCTTACTAGACCAGAATTCCATCGATGTACATGTAAGTTGGTACGTATTGTATGTCAAAGTATGAACGGTCCACGGCATGCTCCTGTCAAGTTCAAGCCGTACAACAACTTATTGGGTTTTTTTCTCACGCTACCCGATTGACATGAAAATAATGGCTATAGTAAAATGGTACGATGTGACTCAATTCCCCAAAACATGTGTAAAACATATGTATACTGTATGTAAAACTTACATGTCTATTGTCATAGACAATGCATGTAAGTCTTTTTTTTTATTTACAAACCATAAAATCTTAACCGAAATGCTATCGACGTAGGTTGCGGAGTATTGTATGTCATTTCATGTGTGCTCTTAAGCTTATAAATACATCTTAACATGAGTTGTGTAAGAAAAAACTGCAACGATCCATGGATTCGTACATGTGTTTTTGTTTGTGAACAGAGTTTTGTATGATATGGTCATTTATAAAACATACGATGTGTTCAGTATTGAATCAATTCCCATACACAACATGTACGTCTTTTCCCTGACGTGTAAAACATGTGATGACATGTAATGTCCGCCGATTGATTCAAAATACAAAACTTCGTACATGCATACATGTTGCAAAACACGTTAATCTTTTAAAAACGTGTAACTAACCGATAAGGCTGTTGGAACTTTTATAGTGGTATGACAAAATTGCAATGATCTCCAGACTGCGTACATGTGTTTTTGTTTGTGAACAGAGTTTTGTACTTGAAAATATGGTCCTCTATGAAATATACGATGTGTAGATGAATTAATTCAAAAATGCAAAAATTGTGCGTCACGTGACAGGGCCTTAAAGGGGCAAACTTTATTATGCCAATTAAGTTTGAACAAACCCCAGAAGAAGCTCCTCATTTAAAAGAGGTAAGAATTTGCAAATGATTTCGTATTTGTTAAAGATATCGTCTTCACGCAATCATTTGTCGTACACGATATGCGATTACGCAAAATAATTTTGTATTCGCAAATGATTTTGTATTCGCATCTGATATCACCCTCAAGAAAGTCGAAGAAGATCATCATTGACGAATACAAAATCAATTTGCGTATTTGCATATGTATACACAAAATGATTACGTACTGGCATGAATAAATGATTTTGTATTCACAAATGATTTTGTATTCGCTAATGATTTTGTATTCGCAAAACGATTTTGTGTCATTTGCACTTTATTATGCCAATTAAGTTTGATCAAACCCCAGAAGAAGCTCCTCATTTAAAAGAGGTAAGAACGAGAATCAAAAACCTGAAGTAGCATCTTATTAATAAAGCATGTAATTATATCATATGCGGAAAAGCCTTATGTGCTGTTTCAAACAGCCATAAACTCTAGTTGGCTTTTCCGATTTTAATCGGAAAAGGTATTGCGTTTGTTCTGATTTTTTTTTTTTTTTCTTCTTCTTCTTTTTCTTCTCCTCAAGTCTATGAGAATTTGTACACGATTGTTCTACGCTCCACTTTGGTCACTTTAAAACAGTCAATCTTAATCAAACTTGGTATAAATAAAGTCCATATAGCAAAGATGTGCCCGCGTAAATTACGTCATGATGACGTCATCAGGTGTCACGTGACCAGTGATTTGAATTTAATAATCAAAATCTTTAAAAATCAACAACAAATCAACGCTTTGAGATATTAAGTTGATTCTTTCACCAAAAGTGATTGTTAGGCAAGGTCTTTCTTTGTGACACATTACTTGACCTCTGTGACCTCTACTTCCGGTCAAACAGGAAGTAGCTCCTTATTTAAAAGTGGTAAGAGCTAGGATCATGATTCTTTCACCTATAGACAATGTTAGGCAAGGTCTTTCATTTTTAACACATTGCTTGACCTCTGTGACCTCTACTTCCGGTCAAACAGGAAGTAGCTTCTCATTTAAAAGTGGTACGAGCTATGATCATGATTCTTTCACCAAAAGACAATGTTAGGCAAGGTCTCTCATTTTTAACACATTGCTTGACCTCTGTGACCTCTACTTCCGGTCAAACAGGAAGTAGCTTCTCATTTAAAAGTGGTACGAGCTATGATCATGATTCTTTCGCCAAAAGACAATGTTAGGCAAGGTCTTTCATTTTTAACACATTGCTTGACCTCTGTGACCTCTACTTCCGGTCAAACAGGAAGTAGCTTCTCATTTAAAAGTGGTACGAGCTATGATCATGATTCTTTCACCAAAAGACAATGTTAGGCAAGGTCTTTCATTTGTGACACATTGCTTGACCTCTGTGACCTCTACTTCCGGTCAAACAGGAAGTAGCTCATTATTTAAAAGTGGTAAGAGCTAGGATCATAATTCTTTTACCAAAAGACAAATAATGTTAGTGAAATTCGTTTTTAGTGACAACATTCTTATTGATAAGTAATTTATATCATATGCGGAAAAGCCTTATGTGCTGTTTTCAACAGCCATAAACTCTAGTTTCTTCTTCTTTTTCTTCTCCTCAAGTCTATGAGAATTTGTACACGATTGTTCTACGCTCCACTTTGGTCACTTTAAAACACTCAATCTTAACCAAACTTGGTATAAATAAAGTCCATATAGCATAGATGTTCCCGCGTAAATTATGTCATGATGACGTCATCAGGTGTCACGTGACCAGCGATTTGAATTTAATAATCAAAATCTTTAAAAATCAACAACAAATCAACGGTTTGAGATATTAAGTTGATTCTTTCACCAAAAGTGGTTGTTAGGCAAGGTCTTTCTTTGTGACACATAACTTGACCTCTGTGACCTCTACTTCCGGTCAAACAGGAAGTAGCTCCTCATTTAAAAGTGGTAAGAGCTAGGATCATGATTCTTTCACCAAAAGTGAATATTAGACAAGGTCTTTCTTTGTGACACATTACTTGACCTCAATGACCTTTACTTCCGGTCAAACCGGAAGTTGCTCCTCATTTAAAAGTGGTAAGAGCTACAATCATGATTCTTTCACTAAATATCAATGTTAGGCAAGATCTTTCTTTGTGACACATCGCTTGACCTCTGTGACCTCTACTTCCGGTCAAACCGGAAGTTGCTCCTCATTAAAAAGTTTTTAGAGCTACAATCATGAATCTTTCACTAAATATCAATGTTAGGAAAGATCTTTCTTTGTGACATATTGCTTGACCTTTGTGACCTCTACTTCCGGTCAAACAGGAAATAGCCTGTCATTTAAAAATCAAAAAGCTACAATCATGATTCTTTCGCCAAATGTCAATGTTAGGGAAGGTCTTTCTAATGACACAATTCTGATTGACAAGCAATTTATATCATATGCGGAAAAGCCTTATGTGCTGTTTCAAACAGCCATAAACTCTAGTTGGCTTTTCCGATTTTAATCGGAAAAGGTATTGCGTTTGTTCAGATTTTTTTTGGCTTTTTCGATTTCAATCGGAAAAGGTATTGCGTTTGTTCTGATTTTTTTTTTTTTTCTTCTTCTTCTTCTTCTTCTTTTTCTTCTCCTCAAGTCTATGAGAATTTGTACACGATTGTTCTACGCTCCACTTTGGTCACTTTAAAACAGTCAATCTTAACCAAACTTGGTCTAAATAAAGTCCATATAGCATAGATGTGCCCGCGTAAATTACGTCATGATGACGTCATCAGGTGTCATGTGACAAGCGATTTGAATTTAATAATCAAATTCTTTAAAAATCAATAAAAAATCTACGGTTTGAGATATTAACTTGATTCTTTTACCAAAAATGATTGTTAGGCAGGGTCTTTCTTTGTTACACATTGCTTGACCTCTGTGACCTCTACTTCCGGTCAAACAGGAAGTAGCTCCTCATTTAAAAGTGGTAAGAGCTATGATTATGATTCTTTCACCTATAGACAATGTTAGGCAAGGTCTTTCTTTGTTACACATTACTTGACCTCTGTGACCTCTACTTCCGGTCAAACAGGAAGTAACTCCTCATTTAAAAGTGGTAAGAGCTTTGATCATGATTCTTTCACCAAAAGTCAATGTTAGGCAAGGTATTTCTTTGTGACACATTACTTGACCTCTGTGACCTCTACTTCCGGTCAAACAGGCAGTAGCTCCTCATTTAAAAGTGGTTAGAGCTATGATCATAATTATTTTACCAAAAGGCAAATAATGTTAGGGAAATTCGTTTTTAGTGACAAAATTCTTGATAAAGTGATTTATGTCATATGCGGAAAAGCCTTATGTGCTGTTTTCAACAGCCATAAACTCTAGTATTTTTTTTGAGTTTGTTCTGTGGCCCATAGACTTTGTACACAGATTTTTCTGCGCGGCACTTTGGTTACTTTAAAACAGCCGATCTTAACCAAACTTGGTCTGAATGAAGTCCATATAGGGTAGTTGTGCCCCGAAACTTTTCACTATCATGACGTCAAAACTTGATTTGATATGATTTTTTAAAAATATTTTATAGCCCGTTCACTTTGTACACAGATTACGTGAACGTGGTCGTTGTACAGAACATAAAGCTCGATCAATTTCCCATACACTATGAACAGTGTACATGTAGGCCTACGTACGCAATTCACTGTGTATAACATACAATGCACATGTCCGATTGCGTGACACAAAACGTCGTTTACAACTTGCCATAGTTTGCACGTAATTCCTTTTATATATCATTAAATACCAGCACCAAATCTTAATCGAAATGCTATCGATTTAGGTTGCTCTGTACGCGAAAATATTGGTCATTAAATAAAACATACGATTTAAACAACATAAATACAAGGCGCGTTCAGATGTTTGATTGCCTGGATTATATATGCCGTTTTTTTATTTACTTCCTTATCATAGTTGCCAGCAAAGCGGCGTAAATGCTCATTTGGACCCGTGTTTTGACCAGACAACCGCGCACGCGCAGCAATCTACTTATACCGTTTTCAGTACGTAAGGTTGCACCCAAGTAAATAAACTCCCGTGGACAAGTGATAAATCCCCAAACTTTAAAAATCGTTACAAAATATACAGAACTCTCACAGCTGTTCAAGTTGCACAGAAAAAAGACGATAAACATGTAACCTTTCATTTTCTTTTCATTTTATGGTAGGGTGACCGTTGAATTTTTAAGTTATACTCATTCTCAGCTGACCACCCCTAAAACAAGGTACGGATCACTCCAGTCAAAGAAGCCATTTACAAAAAAAAAAAAAACATCCCTCTGCAAAGCGGCTGAAATAGACCCACTTTCTCACCCAATTGCATCAAAAATGGTCACAAATGGAAGCCCAGAGACCGGGCAGGAGGTCCAGTGCCATATTTCTTCAATCCTTCATTTCCATAGCTCTCACAACTCTCTTATTTCAAATATATTGAGTGCTTAACTTTTATTCATGAGCTCGGCGGACCCATTTTGCCACTTCATGTATTTACTTGGCTGCACCCGTATTTTCCGAGCGCACGGTTTTGAATAACGCCCTCTTTTGATTAAAACGAGAAATCATTTCCCGAAGACGATATCATTTACTTGCTGAATCAAACAACATCAGCGATGTGTATTTAATTTGAGAAATATTTTATATTATGCGGAAAAGCCATGTGTTCTGTTTTCAACAGACACAACCTCTAGTATTTTTTTTGAGTTTGTGCTGTGGCCCATAGACTTTGTACACAGATTTTTCTGCGCGGCACTTTGGTTACTTTTAAACAGCCGATCTTAACCAAACTTGGCCTGAATGAAGTCCGTATAGGGTAGTTGTGCCCCGAAACTTTTCATCATCATGACGTCAAAACTTGATTTTATATGATTTTTTTAAAATATTGTATAGCCCGTTCACTTTGTACACAGATTACGTGAACGTGGTCGTTGTACAAAACATAAAGCTCGATCAATTTCCCATACACTATGTACAGTGTACATGTAGGCCTACGTACGCAATTCACTGTGTATAACATACAATGCACATGTCCGATTGCGTGACACAAAACGTCGTTTACAACTTGCCATAGTTTGCACGTAATTCCTTTTTATATATCATTAAATACCAGCACCAAATCTTAATCGAAATGCTATCGATGTAGGTTGCTCTGTACGCGAAAATATTGGTCATTAAAAAAAGCATACGATTTAAACAACATAAATACAAGGCGCGTTCAGATGTTTGATTGCCTGGATTATATATGCCGTTTTTTCATTTACTTCCTTATCATAGTTGCAAGCAAAGCAGCGTAAATGCTGATTTTGAGCCGTGTTTTGACCAGACAACCGCGCACGCGCAGCAATCTACTTATACCGTTTTCAGTACGTAAGGTTGCACCCAAGTAAATAAACTCCCGTAGACAACAGTGATAAATCCTCAAACTTCAAAAATCGTTAAAAAATATACAGAACTCTCACAGCTGTTCAAGTTGCACAGAAAAATGATGATGAACATGTAACCTTTCATTTTCTTTTCATTTTATGGTAGAGTGACCGTTGAATGTTTGAGTTATACTCATTCTCAGCTGACCACCCCTAAAACAAGGTACGGATCACTCCAGTCAAAGAAGCCATTAAAAAAAAAAACATCCCTCTGCAAAGCGGCTGAAATAGACCCACTTTCTCACCCAATTGCATCAAAAAATGGTCACAAATGGAAGCCCAGAGTCCAGGCAGGAGGTCCAGTGCCATATTTCTTCAATCCTTCATTTTCATAGCTCTCACAACTCTCTTATTTCAAATATATTGAGGGCTTAACTTTTATTCATGAGCTCGGCGGACCGATTTTGCCACTACATGTATTTACTTGGCTGCACCCGTAATGCAGGATTCAGTTTTCCGAGCGCACGGTTTTGAATAACGCCCTCTTTTGATTAAAACGAGAAATCATTTCCCGAAGACGATATCATTTAATTTCAGAAATATTTTATATCATATGCGGAAAAGCCATGTGTTCTGTTTTCAACAGACACAACCTCTAGTTTTTTTTTCTTCTTCTTCTTTTTCTTCTCCTCAAGTCTATGAGAATTTGTACACGATTGTTCTACGCTCCACTTTGGTCACTTTAAAACAGTCAATCTTAACCAAACTTGGTATAAATAAAGTCCATATAGAATAGATGTGCCCGCGTAAATTACGTCATGATGACGTCATCAGGTGTCACGTGACCAGCGATTTGAATTTAATAATCAAAATCTTTAAAAATCAACAACAAATCAACGGTTTGAGATATTAAGTTGATTCTTTCACCAAAAGTGATTGTTAGGCAAGGTCTTTCTTTGTGACACATTACTTGACCTCTGTGACCTCTACTTCCGGTCAAACAGGAAGTAGCTCCTTATTTAAAAGTGGTAAGAGCTAGGATCATGATTCTTTCACCTATAGACAATGTTAGGCAAGGTCTTTCATTTTTAACACATTGCTTGACCTCTGTGACCTCTACTTCCGGTCAAACAGGAAGTAGCTTCTCATTTAAAAGTGGTACGAGCTATGATCATGATTCTTTCACCAAAAGACAATTTTAGGCAAGGTCTTTAATTTGTGACACATTGCTTGACCTCTGTGACCTCTACTTCCGGTCAAACAGGAAGTAGCTCATTATTTAAAAGTGGTAAGAGCTAGGATCATAATTCTTTTACCAAAAGACAAATAATGTTTGTGAAATTCGTTTTTAGTGACAAAATTTTTATTGATAAGTAATTTATATCATATGCGGAAAAGCCTTATGTGCTGTTTTCAACAGCCATAAACTCTAGTATTTTTTTTGAGTTTGTTCTGTGGCCCATAGACTTTGTACACAGATTTTTCTGCGCGGCACTTTGGTTACTTTAAAACAGCCGATCTTAACCAAACTTGGCCTGAATGAAGTCCATATAGGGTAGTTGTGCCCCGAAACTTTTCATCATCATGACGTAAAAACTTGATTTTATATGATTTTTTTAAAATATTGTATAGCCCGTTCACTTTGTACACAGATTACGTGAACGTGGTCGTTGTACAAAACATAAAGCTCGATCAATTTCCCATACACTATGTACAGTGTACATGTAGGCCTACGTACGCAATTCACTGTGATAACATACAATGCACATGTCCGATTCCGTGACACAAAACGTCGTTTACAACTTGCCATAGTTTGCACGTAATTCCTTTTATATATCATTAAATACCAGCACCAAATCTTAATCGAAATGCTCTCGATGTAGGTTGCTCTGAGTACGTGAAAATATTGGTCATTAAATAAAACATACGATTTAAACAACATAAATACAAGGCGCGTTCAGATGTTTGATTGCCTGGATTATATATGCCGTTTTTTCATTTACTTCCTTATCATAGTTGCCAGCAAAGCAGCGTAAATGCTGATTTTGAGCCGTGTTTTGACCAGACAACCACGCACGCGCAGCAATCTACTTATACCGTTTTCAATACGTAAGGTTGCACCCAAGTAAATAAACTCCCGCGGACAACAGTGATAAATCCCCAAACTTCAAAAATCGTTAAAAAATATACAGAACTCTCACAGCTGTTCAAAATGCACAGAAAAATGATGATGAACATGCAACCTTTCATTTTCTTTTCATTTTATGGTAGGGTGACGTTTGAATTTTTGATTTATACTCATTCTCAGCTGACCACCCCTAAAACAAGGTACGGATCACTCCAGTCAAAGAAGCCATTTAAAAAAAAAACATCCCTCTGCAATGCGGCTGAAATAGACCCACTTTCTCACCCAATTGCATCAAAAATGGTCACAAATGGAAAGCCCAGAGACCGGGCAGGAGGTCCAGTGCCGTATTTCTTCAATCCTTCATTTTCATAGCTCTCACAACTCTCTTATTTCAAATATATTGAGTGCTTAACTTTTATTCATGAGCTCGGCGGACCCATTTGGCCACTACATGTATTTACTTGGCTGCACCCGTATTTTCCGAGCGCACGGTTTTGAATAACGCCCTCTTTTGATTAAAACGAGAAATCATTTCCCGAAGACGATATCATTTATTTGCTGAATCAAACAACATCAGCGATGTGTATTTAATTTGAGAAATATTTTATATCATATGCGGAAAAGCCATGTGTTCTGTTTTCAACAGACACAACCTCTAGTTGGCTTTTCCGATTTTAATCGGAAAAGGTATTGCGTTTGTTCTGATTTTTTTTTTTGGCTTTTTCGATTTTAATCGGAAAAGGTATTGCGTTTGTTCTGATTTTTTTTTTTTTTCTTCTTCTTCTTCTTCTTCTTTTTCTTCTCCTCAAGTCTATGAGAATTTGTACACGATTGTTCTACGCTCCACTTTGGTCACTTTAAAACAGTCAATCTTAACCAAACTTGGTATAAATAAAGTCCATATAGCATAGATGTGCCCGCGTAAATTACGTCATCACGACGTCATCAGGTGTCATGTGACCAGCGATTTGAATTTAATAATCAAAATCTTTAAAAATCAACAAAAAATCAACGGTTTGAGATATTAGGTTGATTCTTTCACCAAAAGTGATTGTTAGGCAAGGTCTTTCTTTGTGACACATTACTTGACCTCTGTGACCTCTACTTCCGGTCAAACAGGAAGTAGCTCCTAATTTAAAAGTGGTAAGAGCTACAATCATGATTCTTTCACTAAATATTAATGTTAGGCAAGATCTTTCTTTGTGACACATCGCTTGACCTCTGTGACCTCTACTTCCGGTCAAACCGGAAGTTGCTCCTCATTTAAAAGTGGTTAGAACTAGGATCATGATTCTTTCACCAAAAGTGAACGTAAGGCAAGGTCTTTCTTTGTGACACATTACTTGACCTCGATGACCTTTACTTCCGGTCAAACCGGAAGTTGCTCCTCATCTAAAAGTGGTAAGAGCTACAATCATGAATCTTTCACTAAATATCAATGTAAGGCAAGATCTTTCTTTGTGACACATTGCTTGACCTCTGTGACCTCTACTTCCGGTCAAACAGGAAGTAGCTTGTCATTTAAAAGTAGAAAAGCTACAATCATGATTCTTTCTCCAAATGTCAATGTTAGGGAAGGTCTTTCTAATGACACAATTCTGATTGACAAGCAATTTATATCATATGCGGAAAAGCCTTATGTGCTGTTTCAAACAGCCATAAACTCTAGTTTTTTCTTCTTCTTCTTTTTCTTCTCCTCAAGTCTATGAGAATTTGTACACGATTGTTCTACGCTCCACTTTGGTCACTTTAAAACAGTCAATCTTAATCAAACTTGGTATAAATAAAGTCCATATAGCAAAGATGTGCCCGCGTAAATTACGTCATGATGACGTCATCAGGTGTCACGTGACCAGTGATTTGAATTTAATAATCAAAATCTTTAAAAATCAACAACAAATCAACGCTTTGAGATATTAAGTTGATTCTTTCACCAAAAGTGATTGTTAGGCAAGGTCTTTCTTTGTGACACATTACTTGACCTCTGTGACCTCTACTTCCGGTCAAACAGGAAGTAGCTCCTTATTTAAAAGTGGTAAGAGCTAGGATCATGATTCTTTCACCTATAGACAATGTTAGGCAAGGTCTTTCATTTTTAACACATTGCTTGACCTCTGTGACCTCTACTTCCGGTCAAACAGGAAGTAGCTTCTCATTTAAAAGTGGTACGAGCTATGATCATGATTCTTTCACCAAAAGACAATGTTAGGCAAGGTCTCTCATTTTTAACACATTGCTTGACCTCTGTGACCTCTACTTCCGGTCAAACAGGAAGTAGCTTCTCATTTAAAAGTGGTACGAGCTATGATCATGATTCTTTCGCCAAAAGACAATGTTAGGCAAGGTCTTTCATTTTTAACACATTGCTTGACCTCTGTGACCTCTACTTCCGGTCAAACAGGAAGTAGCTTCTCATTTAAAAGTGGTACGAGCTATGATCATGATTCTTTCACCAAAAGACAATGTTAGGCAAGGTCTTTCATTTGTGACACATTGCTTGACCTCTGTGACCTCTACTTCCGGTCAAACAGGAAGTAGCTCATTATTTAAAAGTGGTAAGAGCTAGGATCATAATTCTTTTACCAAAAGACAAATAATGTTAGTGAAATTCGTTTTTAGTGACAACATTCTTATTGATAAGTAATTTATATCATATGCGGAAAAGCCTTATGTGCTGTTTTCAACAGCCATAAACTCTAGTTGGCTTTTTCGATTTTAATCGGAAAAGGTATTGCGTTTGTTCTGATTTTTTTTTTTTTTCTTCTTCTTCTTCTTCTTCTTTTTCTTCTCCTCAAGTCTATGAGAATTTGTACACGATTGTTCTTCGCTCCACTTTGGTCACTTTGAAACAGTCAATCTTAACCAAACTTGGTCTAAATAAAGTCCATATAGCATAGATGTGCCCGCGTAAATTACGTTATGATGACGTCATCAGGTGTCATGTGACAAGCGATTTGAATTTAATAATCAAATTCTTTAAAAATCAATAAAAAATCAACGGTTTGAGATATTAACTTGATTCTTTTACCAAAAATGATTGTTAGGCAGGGTCTTTCTTTGGGACACATTGCTTGACCTCTGTGACCTCTACTTCCGGTCAAACAGGAAGTAGCTCCTCATTTAAAAGTGGTAAGAGCTATGATTATGATTCTTTCACCTATAGACAATGTTAGGCAAGGTCTTTCTTTGTTACACATTACTTGACCTCTGTGACCTCTACTTCCGGTCAAACAGGAAGTAGATCCTAATTTAAAAGTGGTAAGAGCTATGATCATGATTCTTTCACCAAAAGTGAATGTTAGGCAAGGTCTTTCTTTGTGATACATTGGTTGACCCCTGTGACCTCTACTTCCGGTCAAACAGGAAGTAGCTCCTCATTTAAAAGTTGTAAGAGCTATGATCTTGATTCTTTCACCAATAGACAATGTTAGGCAAGGTCTTTCATTTGTGACACATTGCTTGACCTCTGTGACCTCTACTTCCGGTCAAACAGGAAGTAGCTCCTCATTTAAAAGTGATAAGAGCTATGATCATGATTCTTTCACCAATAGACAATGTTAGGGAAGGTCTTTCATTTGTGACACATTGCTTGACCTCTGTGACCTCTACTTCCGGTCAAACAGGAAGTAGCTCATCATTTAAAAGTGGTAAGAGCTGAGATCATGGTCCTTTCACCAAAAGTCAAAGTTAGGCAAGGTCTTTCTTTATGAAACATTGCTTGACCTCTGTGACCTCTACTTCCGGTCAAACATGAAGTAGCTTCTCATTTAAAGTGATAAGGGCTTTGATCATGATTCTTTCACCAAAAGTCAATGTTAGGCAATTTTTGTTTGTGACACAATTCTAATTGACAAGCAATGTGTTCCATAAACCCTGCAACTAAATGTGTTAAACTTTAGTTTTCTGCATTGAAATAGTTGATACTTTTAAACCACATGTCTTAAACTGACAAAATAAGTGATACAATTTGAGAAATATTCTATATCATATGCGGAAAAGCCATGTGTTCTGTTTTCAACAGACACAACCTCTAGTATTTTTTTTGAGTTTGTTCTGTGGCCCATAGACTTTGTACACAGATTTTTCTGCGCGGCACTTTGGTTACTTTTAAACAGCCGATCTTAACCAAACTTGGTCTGAATGAAGTCCATATAGGGTAGTTGTGCCCCGAAACTTTTCACCATCATGACGTCAAAACTTGATTTTATATGATTTTTAAAAAATATTTTATAGCCCGTTCACTTTGTACACAGATTACGTGAACGTGGTCGTTGTACAAAACATAAAGCTCGATCAATTTCCCATACACTATGTACAGTGTACATGTAGGCCTACGTACGCAATTCACTGTGTATAACATACAATGCACATGTCCGATTGCGTGACACAAAACGTCGTTTACAACTTGCCATAGTTTGCACGTAATTCCTTTTATATATCATTAAATACCAGCACCAAATCTTAATCGAAATGCTATCGATGTAGGTTGCTCTGTACGCGAAAATATTGGTCATTAAAAAAAACATACGATTTAAACAACATAAATACAAGGCGCGATCAGATGTTTGATTGCCTGGGTTATATATGCCGTTTTTTCATTTACTTCCTTATCATAGTTGCCAGCAAAGCAGCGTTAATGCTGATTTTGACCCGTGTTTTGACCAGACAACCACGCACGCGCAGCAATCTACTTATACCGTTTTCAGTACGTAAGGTTGCACCCAAGTAAATAAACTCCCGTGGACAACAGTGATAAATCCTCAAACTTCAAAAATCGTTGAAAAATATACAGAACTCTCACAGCTGTTCAAGTTGCACAGAAAAATGATGATGAACATGTAACCTTTCATTTTCTTTTCATTTTATGGTAGGGTGACCGTTGAATTTTTGAGTAATACTCATTCTCAGCTGACCACCCCTAAAAAAAGGTACGGATCACTCCAGTCAAAGAAGCCATTAAAAAAAAAACATCCCTCTGCAAAGCGGCTGAAATAGACCCACTTTCTCACCCAATTGCATCAAAAATGGTCACAAATGGAAGCCCAGACACCAGGCAGGAGGTCCAGTGCCGTATTTCTTCAATCCTTCATTTTCATAGCTCTCACAACTCTCTTATTTCAAATATATTGAGTGCTTAACTTTTATTCATGAGCTCGGCAGACCCATTTTGCCACTACATGTATTTACTTGGCTGCACCCGTATTTTCCGAGCGCACGGTTTTGAATAACGCCCTCACTTGATTAAAACGAGATGCTGCGGTGGTGTCAGTATTATTATTTTGTACACCGCCTATCGTCTTTTATTGAAATCATGGAAGACGGAAAGTCTTTTATATTAAATACCGGCACCACCATCTTAATAGGAATACTATCGATGTAGGTTGCGGAGTATTGTACGTCGTTTTATGGGTCGTGTTAATCTTATACATGTGCAACTTAATACTTTGGAATAGTTGTATATGGAAAAACTGCAATGATCCATAGACTTTGCCTTTTTTTCAAGTGGCAATTTGACGTTTTACATATGAACAAATTAAAGTCACGTCCTTTCCCCTAGACTTTGTAGGCATCTTATCTTGTTCTATACGTGGCAATAAGTATAAGACTGAAGTTCAATATTCACAAAACGATTTCATATTCGCAAATGATTTTATATTTTCAAATGATATCATCTTCAAGAAATCATTTGAAATCATTTAAAATACCATATGCGGAAAAGCCATGTGTTCTGTTTTCAACAGACACAACCTCTAGTATTTTTTTTGAGTTTGTTCTGTGGCCCATAGACTTTGTACACAGATTTTTCTGCGCGGCACTTTGGTTACTTTAAAACAGCCGATCTTAACCAAACTTGGTCTGAATGAAGTCCATATAGGGTAGTTGTGCCCCGAAACTTTTCACCATCATGACGTCAAAACTTGATTTTATATGATTTTTTTAAAATATTTTATAGCCCGTTCACTTTGTACACAGATTACGTGAACGTGGTCGTTGTACAAAACATAAAGCTCGATCAATTTCCCATACACTATGTACAGTGTACATGTAGGCCTACGTACGCAATTCACTGTGTATAACATACAATGCACATGTCCGATTGCGTGACACAAAACGTCGTTTACAACTTGCCATAGTTTGCACGTAATTCCTTTCATATATCATTAAATACCAGCACCAAATCTGAATCGAAATGCTCTCGATGTAGGTTGCTCTGTACGTGAAAATATTGGTCATTAAATAAAACATACGATTTAAACAACATAAATACAAGGCGCGTTCAGATGTTTGATTGCCTGGATTATATATGCCGTTTTTTCATTTACTTCCTTATCATAGTTTCCAGCAAAGCAGCGTAAATGCTGATTTTGAGCCGTGTTTTGACCAGACAACCGCGCACGCGCAGCAATCTACTTATACCGTTTTCAGTACGTAAGGTTGCACCCAAGTAAATTAAACTCCCGTAGACAACAGTGATAAATCCTCAAACTTCAAAAATCGTTAAAAAATATAGAGAACTCTCACAGCTGTTCAAGTTGCACAGAAAAATGATGATGAACTTGTAACCTTTCATTTTCTTTTCATTTTATGGCAGGGTGACCGTTGAATTTTTTAGTTATACTCATTCTCAGCTGACCACCCCTAAAACAAGAGTACGGATCACTCCAGTCAAAGAAGCCATTTCCCAAAAAAAAAAAACATCCCTCTGCAAAGCGGCTGAAATAGACCCACTTTCTCACCCAATTGCATCAAAAATGGTCACAAATGGAAGCCCAGAGACCGGGCAGGAGGTCCAGTGCCATATTTCTTCAATCCTTCATTTTCATAGCTCTCACAACTCTCTTATTTCAAATATATTGAGTGCTTAACTTTTATTCATGAGCTCGGCGGACCCATTTTGCCACTACATGTATTTACTTGGCTGCACCCGTAATGCAGGATTCACTTTTCCGAGCGCACGGTTTTGAATAACGCCCTCTTTTGATTAAAACGAGAAATCATTTCCCGAAGACGATATCATTATTTTATTTGCTGAATCAAACAACATCAGCGATGTGTATTTAATTTGAGAAATATTTTATATCATTATGCGGAAAAGCCATGTGTTCTGTTTTCAACAGACACAACCTCTAGTTGGCTTTTTC
The DNA here is from genome assembly GCA_963971285.1 of Astropecten irregularis. Classification (NCBI taxonomy): domain Eukaryota; kingdom Metazoa; phylum Echinodermata; class Asteroidea; order Paxillosida; family Astropectinidae; genus Astropecten; species Astropecten irregularis. The sequence continues at coordinate 16,272,961 of OZ020248.1, forward strand.
GCGGAAGCGAAAAGCCTTTATTTTTGTTCTGTTTTTTTTTTTTTTGGCTTTTTCGCGGAAGCGAAAAGCCTTTATTTCTGTTCTGTTTTTTTTTCTTTTTTCTTCCACTTCTTCCTCTTCTTGTCGCCAAAATTCCCATAGACAAAGCACAGGGGCATTCTGGACCCCACTTTGGTCACTTTTTAACAGCCGATTTTAACCAAACTTGGTCTGAAGGAAGTCCATATAGGGTAGTTGTCTCCCGAAACTTTTCGACATCATGACGTCATAACTTGATTTTATATGAATTTTTTAATAGTTCTCACAGCCCGTTAACTTTGTACACAGATTACGTGACAATATGGTTGTGTACAAAACATATGATGCTCGAATGACTCAACTCTCCCCATACATGTACACTGCACTGTACGTACGCAATTCACTGCACTGTGCGTATGACATTCATAATAATGTCCGCGGATTGCGTGACTCGATCAAAACTTCGTTTATAATCTTCCCATAGACATTTTCATGTAAGACTTTTTATATATCGTTAAATACCAGCACCAAATATCGAAATGCTATCGATGTAGGTTGCCGTATTGTACGTCATTTTATGGGTCGCGTTAATATTAGCTATACATGTACTTGCAAGAGTTGTGTGGATAAGTGCAATGATCCATAATTTGTTTTTTTTGTACGTGGCAATAATGATCAGTTTTACACATGAACAAATTAAATATGTCACGCCATTTCCCCTAGACTTTAGTGTCATCAGAGTGATTTCATGTTCTTGATATAATTTTGTATAAATATTCTATTCCGTAGGCCTATTTATATGCCAAATACAGTCAGCATCCGTCCACCATCGGCCCGACCTCGGCTGGACGACCATTGTTAGTACACGCGGTGGTATTTACCCGGCCGTTTCATAGTGGCAACCACCATGCACCGGCGGACCACGGTCGGTGGATGGGCAGCGTGCCGGCCGATGGCGCTTATAGCCGCAGCTGCTGAGCCGCTGGCTGCGGCGACATGGCTTGCACACATGGGCCGGGCCGGACTTGATGTCCGATTGACCCGGCGTTGACTTAAAACTATATTTTCCCCCATAGACAATGCACGTCCGTATTTTTTATATCATTTTCAAAAAAAAAATTAAAACAAAATCTTACTAAACCAGAATGCTATCGATGTAAGTTGATACGTATTGTATGTCATTGTATGGACGGTCCTGCGTGTTCCAGTCCTGTACAACAACTTAGTGGGTTTTCTTTTCTACTAACGTGGCAATTTTGATCAGTTTTAGACATCCAATTTGTTTCATGCCGTCGAAATTCATGCCCTCGGGTCATTCATGAAAACACATATATTTCGAGTCATCACAATTTTTTTGGTGCCCTCGAAAAATTCAGTCTGCAATCGGATTTATCCGGGCCGATTTATTGTAAACATTGTACAGTATCGTCAACAATAAAACCAATTGCAAAAAAATGTTTGTGTCGAATTATTTGTATAATGAGATGAATTACAGTGGTGATATGACGATGGCATGAAAAACTGGATTCAAATAGTAAACCATGGAAGTGGGAATGATAAAATGTTTTCACAGAACATAAGTCATGGCTATCCTTTACAAGGGTTGTTGGAGAACCTATCGACTGTAAAGTGCGCCCTCATGTGAAAAATAAGTATGTTGGAGCTGTATTGAACTCGTACTATCGCACTTTGTGCTCGACAAATTGTAAATGATCCATCGTTTTTGAACAGTTGTGCAGCAGGCGGAGACATTAATACTTATCTTTCATAATTAAATACTCAATTAAGCTTCTTACCTTTCTTTTCTTCTCCCGCTGGTTGCCTAGTACAAGTAATTTACCCACACTGTCGGAAGGAAAAACTGTATGTTGTTGAAGTGGTTTCCATTATAGACAGGTGCACATATGCCAAAATTAATACACACGTAGAACAAGAAAAGAATATTTCTTACATAAATACCTTGTCAATGACATGTATTTTATTTCAAACTTGTCCATATTAAACAATCACAAAATCACACTGCCATTTTACTTGAATACATGTGTCAGCAAAGAGGTGAAGCATATCATCATAATTATTTACTTCATTTATTTGATTAATTTGTAAACATTACACTCTGAGTCCTATTATAGACAAATGCAAACACATGTAGAGAAAAATTCCACTAGATCCAGCATGTTACACTATAGCCAATTATGAATGACACATTCCATCTGAAATATTGAGTGCTTGTAGATTTTCGGCTGGCCATGACTGTTTGCACAAAATACTATGTAAAGTGTTTACACGGTGTTAGGATTCCCATTTAAAAACAAATACTTTGATCAATTGGAGGCCTTTTTTGTCACTCTACACATAGTAAGCCTTATCATGTTTAAGAACAGTACAAAAATAAGTTCTGAAGTCTACAGAGGGCAATCATTGAATAACCACAAGGGAAATTGGCTGGTGTATTATAAAGAAATTTAAAAGTGACCAATGAAAAATTGACTGGAGGGGATTCCAACCAGTGACCCCAACCAGCTCTACCTAACTGAGCTTTGCAAACCCTGGGTTGGTGGTGTCCCAAATAGTCACTTATCTTTCTTTCTTTGGCAGTCAGAAGCCATAAAAAGTGGAATTAACATGGCAATCAAGTAATCAATGTAAGCTGCAAAAAATATGCAGTGGTTTGTATATACACATGTACATATATAATGAATGCAGAAATATGAAGACATTCCGCTTTTGCCTTGAAAAACATCACGCTTTATCTCCCTGGAATTTCTTATCTTGAGAAATAAAAGAAGAAGAAAAAAAGGGGTATTTTTCCTCTTTACTGCTACCAATGCAAGTAATAAAGGTGTACAGAAAGCTGCAATACATGTACATGTTTTTCTTGTTAAACCAATTTCACTGCATGGTATGATACACCACACCAAAGGGCATGTTTGTGCATGATTAATGTGGTGCTTTTCAGTCATAAGCCACGGAGGTTTTAGAGGTCTTGAGAAATATTTCACACCTGGATTGCTAATAGTAGCAAAATAATGATATTTTTAATGATAAAATGAACTCCTTCTATTTAGCGCATATCACAATCAAAGTATCTGTATGCATATACATGCATTACTATTAAACACGGTAATTGGCCTGCGTGTACATGTAGATTCTTAAAACCATCTCAACTCCCAGGAGAACATACAGCTCAGGCTGCTATAAGGTGCACAGAGGATAATCAAGCACAAAGTCATCTCTACCCTCACAGGGTACCCATTAACTCCTGGGTGAAGAGGAGCAATATGTCACCAAGCATCTTGCCCTAGGATGCAATCATCATCACTATAACCCATGGCTGGATTCGAACCCACAATCTGTAGATAGACCACAAGACCTTGAGTAGGACACACCAGACTACTAGGCCACAGCACCACTTCTTAATCAGCTGTCAGATAGAAAATGAATATTTCTTTCACATTTAGTAAATTTGTTTTGTACAAAGATGCTTAGTACAGGAAGAAGTCATAGTTGGTAATGATGATAAGAAGATGGATGCTACAGATGACTGATCCTCTGAAGATTACTTGAGCCACAAAGTTTCTGGCAGATGTCACATGTGATGACCAATGTGAGTGTCTGGCTGGTAGACAAAGAGGGGAGTGTCTTCTATGCTTTATTTATTTATTATTTACCCTGGGGAAACCTTTCAGTGAAACACTTTTTTTTCAAAGGTGCCCAGCTTTACAGTATAAAACGTAAAATGTTTTAAAATAAATATAAATAGGCCCTATAATGAAATACTAAAATTAAGCTAGATAAACTACAAGTTAAACTACTAGTAAGCAATTATTGTTAAGAACACATAACATTAAAAACTGTTAGTCAAAATACATACATCAAAACAATACAGTTAACACATAAGACTTTTGTACTGGCACTTAAAACTAGTTAAGGTTGAAGGCAGGGGATGTTTGAGTGTCACAGGCAGGTTGTTAAATGACAAGACCCCGCGATATGCAAATCTACGTTTTCCTGAATTAGATTTGGAAGTCGGAAGAACTAAGTTGCCTTGTGATCCAGACCTAGTGCTATGGGAGTGGTGATCAGAGATAAGACAGAAAAACTTGCACAGTTGTGGAGGCAGTTGCAATTTTTAGCTCTTATAGACCAGAGTGTTCAGGTGGAAGTTACGTCTGGCAGTTAGGTCTTGCCATCCAAGTAAGGACATGACATTGTCTGTGGGTGACCATCGGGGAAGACCCAAAATAAGTCGGCCAACACTTTTTTGAGTTCTGCCTAGCTTGGACAGCATGACTTTCCCAGAGTTACCCCAAACAGCATCACAATAGTCAAAGTGTGGCAGGATGAGGGTTTTATATAACATGTTCAAAATGTGTTTTGGAAGAACAGCCTTCACCCTCCGAAGAACCCCAACACGTTTGTTAACAGTTTTCACAAGTTTATCAATGTGGACATTCCATGTAAGAGACGGATCAAGCCATACACCGAGATATTTAAACTGGGTCACATTATCAATAACAACATCATTAATTTTCACTCTAACATTATCCTCATAACGGCGTAATTTTGCTTGTGTACCTAACAACATGCTTTTTGTTTTGTTAATGTTCAGAGTAAGGTAATTAGCTTGGAGCCAATTCAACACTTTAGTCATGTCACTGTTCAGGGTTCTATTAATAACTTCAATTGATTTAGCCCGGGTAAAAATAGCAGTGTCATCAGCATAAAAAAACATCTTAGAATCATGTGGTAAAATGTAAGCTAAGTCGTTAATATATAATGTAAAAAGAAGTGGCCCAAGTACAGAGCCCTGTGGAACTCCAACATTTACCTCTGAAAAGAGAGAGTAATTGTCACCTATTTTGGTCACCTGATGACGCCCTTGTAAATAGAAAGAAAACCATTCTAGCTCCAGACCCTGTACTCCAACGCTATAAAGTTTACTGAGTAGATCCAGGAAGACTGCCCCAGTGAAATAACCCAAATTCATGTTATCCAGTAAGTAATCAGATACATTCAGAAGGCAAGTTTGGGTGGAGTGCATAGGTCTAAAACCAGATTGATTTTCTGTTAAAATATTTGCTTCATCCATGTAATGCAAAAGCTGCTTATGAACAATTTTTTCAAAAATCTTCATACAAGCTGGTATGACAGAGATTGGTCTGTAGTTATTAACTTCTTGACGATATCCCTCTTTAAATATAGGAGACACTCTACTCTGTTTCCAGGCTAGAGGCACCGAGCCAGAGCTGAGACTTAAATTCATGATGTGGGTTAGTGGTCTCGCAAGCTGTCTAAAACCAGCCTTCAACAATCTGGGGCTGATACCATCAAGTCCAGTGGCCTTGGTGGCATCAAGACCACGTAACAGACGACATACCTCATGTGTCGTCACATCCACAAAATGAAATAGATCCCCCTGAGGTTCAGTGTGGTCAATGCACAAATCAGACTGGTCAGTAGTATTCTGCCCAGTCAGAGCATTCGCCAACTCATTACCTATATTTGCAAAGAATGTGTTGAATTTGTTAGCAATGTCAACACCATCTGTTAATACTCCATTTTCACATTTAATACTATTTATGCCTACATGGTTGTTAGTGGGGAGAATTGTTTTAATAACCTTCCAAAGCTTACTTGTGTCAGAACCAGCATCTCTAATGGCATCCTCAAAAAAATTCCCTTTCAATTTTTTGGCCATGTTATTGATTGAATTTCTAAGCTTACAAAAAGCTTCCCAGTCAGCATTATGCTTTACATAATGTTTATCTCCACAGCAACAAATGTAGCAGTCAATAAGATTTCCTTAATTTATGCTATAAAGCATTACAGTTACACACATGTGTAGTAAGTCTCTATGCAGAACCTCACTGCTTCCAATAGTGACTGTTTACTGCTGGTTATTGTTGTATTGAAGGACGTCCAATATTTCAAACTGTAAAATGAGAAGGTGGAATAAAAAGACAAAAGATTCACTTTAAAATGAAAATTATGCTAGTGTTATAATAACATTTATGGCAAAAAATCTGTCAAAAGATGTTTCCACATGAACAGAAATGACCAGTATTCATGTACTCTTCAAGGACTTGCATGGGGTCCAAAAATATGTCTTTTTTGTTTTCATTTTTAATTTGTTTTACAGAAATTTTCTAAGACAGGGTAAAACTGTTTCAAGTTTTGTTTTACTATGGCTACCAGGCCTTGCGCTAACTTTTTTTTATGCCTAGCACACTGGCCAGCTTACTGCAGATTTTACTAGTCTGGTTAGATTTTTACCAGCCCGTACATATGTTTATCCATACCTCAACAGGTAGGTTCCTTTTTTTTTACTAGCCCACCGGGCAACCAAGGAAGTTAGTCTAGCTAGCCCAGAGCAGTTTTTGCTAGACATTGTATGACGGGCTAGTACTATTTCGAGCCTGGGCTACAATTTTCAAATAAACGTCACAACAAAATCATAACAAATATTAACAGCAGTCATACCTGAAACCGTTGTCACAGTCATGGTGGCAAGGTGACAGCTGCAGTGTAGAGGGGCCAAGGGTTGACATGGCCCTGCTGAGTGTATCAGTCACAGCCATGGTGGCAAGGTGACAGCTGCAGTGTAGAGGGGCCAAGGGTTGATATGGCCCTGCTGAGTGTATCGGTCACAGCCATGGTGACAAGATGACATCTGCAGTGTAGAGGGGCCAGTGGTTGACATGGCCCTGCTGAGTGTATCAGGCACTATCCTGATAGCAAGGTGACATCTGCAGTGTAGAGGGGCCATGGGTTGACATGGCCCTGCTGAGTGTATCAGGCACAATCCTGATGGCAAGATGACAACTGCAGTGTAGAGGGGCCAAGGGTTGACATGGCCCTGCTGAGTGTATCAGGCACAATCCTGATGGCAAGATGACAACTGCAGTGTAGAGGGGCCAAGGGTTGACATGGCCCTGCTGAGTGTATCAGGCACTATCCTGATGGCAAGGTGACAACTGCAGTGTAGAGGGGCCAAGGGTTGACATGGCCCTGCTGAGTGTATCAGGCACAATCCTGATGGCAAGATGACAACTGCAGTGTAGAGGGGCCAAGGGTTGACATGGCCCTGCTGAGTGTATCAGGCACTATCCTGATGGCAAGGTGACAACTGCAGTGTAGAGGGGCCGGCCATTGTCAAGCAGGCGAGATGATTGTGCATGGTTTGACAGACATCTGTGGAGTGTATTAAAATGTTAGATAAAATTATTCGAAATTAATATGTTGATGGCATGTGCAGTCTATATGATGCACTTCACATTCAAATAAAAATACTAATAAAAGGTATACTACAGGATTGGTAACATACCCAAACAGAAATGTTCACAGATTTATGTGTAACTTTCAGCTAGCTAGGGTATGAAGATGGTGCTGGTAGTAAGATACTGTTAAAATATATCTGCCTGAAATGGTGTATTTATCCAGAATTTAGTAAAAACAAAGACCAAAGACAGTTTGGATCTTGGGTTAAGATCAAAACCATTCATTATATTTTATAAACAATATAATTTACCTAATATTCATTCCCAAAGAATCAAAGTTGGGTGGAATTATGTTTGTAATCAAAATAAAAGCTCCTTGGAAATTTGATGTTATTCATAATAATACTGTATACACACAAGTGCAGAGTTTAGCTCTTAATTTAGAATTTACTATGCAAATTAGGCTTGCCCTTCACTGACGTGGATGAGCACTGCATACTCAGTGCTTGTGAGAGCATGTGAAAAAAATCACATGCTGGCTCAGGTGGGATTTGAACCCACGACCTCCTGCTTACTAGTGCCGATGCCATATCGCTAGAGCTTGGTGGCCTAGCAGTATGGCATCTGCACTAGTAAGTAGGAGGTAGTGGGTTCAAATCCCACCTGAGCAAGCATGTGATTTTTTCAAATATTTTAACAAATGTTAACAGCATGCAGTCATACCTGAAATTGTTATGACCAAAGAAATAAGATGACACTGCAGTGAAGACTGGCCATAGATTGACATGGCCCTGCTGAGTATATCAGTCACAGTCATAGTGGCAAGGTGACAACTGCAGTGTAGAGGGGCCAAGGGTTGACATGGCCCTGCTGAGTGTATCAGTCACAGCCATGGTGGCAAGGTGACAACTGCAGTGTAGAGGGGCCAAGGGTTGACATGGCCCTGCTGAGTATATCAGTCACAGTCATGGTGGCAAGGTGACAACTGCAGTGTAGAGGGGCCAAGGGTTGATATGGCCCTGCTGAGTGTATCGGTCACAGCCATGGTGACAAGATGACATCTGCAGTGTAGAGGGGCCAAGGGTTGACATGGCCCTGCTGAGTGTATCGGTCACAGTCATGGTGGCAAGGTGACAGCTGCAGTGTAGAGGGGCCAAGGGTTGACATGGCCCTGCTGAGTGTATCGGTCACAGCCATGATGACAAGATGACATCTGCAGTGTAGAGGGGCCAGTGGTTGACATGGCCCTGCTGAGTGTATCAGGCACAATCCTGATGGCAAGATGACAACTGCAGTGTAGAGGGGCCAAGGGTTGACATGGCCCTGCTGAGTGTATCAGGCACTATCCTGATGGCAAGGTGACAACTGCAGTGTAGAGGGGCCAGCCATTGTCAAGCAGGCGAGATGATTGTGCATGGTTTGACAGACATCTGTGGAGTGTATTAAAATGTTAGATAAAATTATTCTAAATGAATATGTTGATGGCATGGTTTTTTTGTGTGACTCAGATGTCAGATTGAGCTCAAAGCAGAGGCTTATCATTTTATGTACATCTCAGATTAGACAAAGTGTGAGTGCTGTTCTGGGACCTTTACAATCATGTTTTGTTCCTTTAAACAATATAATTTACCTAATATTCATTCCCAAAGAATCAAAGTTGGGTGGAATTATGTTTGTAATCAAAATAAAAGCTCCTTGGAAATTTGATGTTATTCATAATAATACTGTATACACACATGTGCAAAGTTTAGCTCTTTATTTTGAATTTACTATGCAAATTAGGCTTGCCCTTCACTGACGTGGATGAGCACTGCATACTCCGTGCTTGTGAGAGCATGTGAAAAAATCACATGCTTGCTCAGGTGGGATTCGAACCCACGACCTCCTGCTTACTAGTGCCGATGCCATACCGCTAGAGCTTGGTGGCCTAGCAGTATGGCATCTGTATTAGTAAGTAGGAGGTCGTGGATTCAAATCCCACCTGAGCAAGCATGTGATTTTTTCATGTGCTCTCACAAGCACTGAGTATGCAGTGCTCATCCACATCGGTGAAGGGCAAACCTAATTTGCATATTATTTATTTCCTGACCAAAATCATTTAATAGTCAATTTTGAATTTGTTTTACTACCTTCAAAACCATTACATGTATATCTTTAAAAGAAACAGTAAATCATGTCTTTCTTAAATTGCATGTTCAACTCAAATCTAACTCATCAGAATGCATACATTTGTGATAAATGCCAAGAAGGTCATGTACATGATATTTCCATTGTCAGATAATAATTAATTGATGTGTACAACAACTTATACAAAATCTCATATATTGATACATACACCTTCATGATAACTGTAATAAGTAGGAATTACAGTTGCACATACTGATTCTATATTTCTTACATATACATGATCAATCAATGTCCCATTCTCTGTTGTGGCATCTGTCACACATTGTTTATATCCATGCTCACACATTAATTTCTCTATCTGTGAATGCTGTTTCAAAATATCTTCATTAAAATCACCCATTACAATACATCTGTTAGATACTTTATGAAGTTCATTAAGTACATCTTTCACATTGGCAATAAACTCAATCATGGAATATGATGCTGGACGATAAATTGTTACCACAGAATATGACACTTCACAAAATACTTGTATTGCAATATACTCCAAGTTGTGTACAGGTAAGATCAGTCTACTGAATGTCTTGTTCCTTCTACCATACACAGCAACACCTCCATGACACTGTTTGCTTAACATGTGAGTAACACTGCATGAATTGTTATATGAAGCACTTCTGATGTTATGATAGCATTTGAAATCATTTAATTCTGTCTCACAGTCAAACTCATTCTCACTCCATGTTTCCGTCAGACAAATGAAATCTGCTGACATCATATCAATATTACATTCCAAGTCTTTAAAGTGTTCTTTCAATCCTTGGATATTATGCATCATAATGACATTATCATTTGATGGTAGTGTTCTTACATCAGGTTCTTCAATAAATTGCATCATATTATTCAACGAATCCTTCACCGTTTTATTGCAATAAAGAAACTTTTCATTAAACCCTTCAATCACAAGTCCATTTAGAGATGTTACTCTGCTTAATGCAACATATGCTTGACCTGCTGAAAATGTCCGTTCAAGACATACCACTGCTCTGTCTGTAGTCACTCCTTGTACTTTATGTACTGTACAGGCCCAAGCTAATTTCAATGGAAATTGTCGTCTTATCCACTGTTTGCTTATATGTTCTTCTTCCCTTTCAATTCTAATAAATCCATCATTTGTTGCACTTTTCCTTTTCACTTTGGATCCAACACTTTCGCTATCAAATACAATATGAATATATTCAGGGGTAGATTCATCATGTGACAGAATGATTTCACAAACAGTTCCAAGTACTCCATTTACAAGTCCATCAGAAACATCAAGATTTTTAGACAGCATTACTCTAGCACCAGTACCTAGCCATAATGCTTCAGGCAAAGTAGTATGCATTGATTTTTTCAGTATTTTCACTTGGCTTTTCTTTTTACTGTAATCTTTCTGAAAATCATTTGCTAAAATACAGAAATAATCAGTGCACTTTGCAAACAGTATCTTCCTATTGTATTCATCAACCTGTTTATTACATGGAAATATATGTAAAGCATCATCCCACTCTTCTCCAGTTCCTCGTGATTGTAACATTGCTACATCTTCATCCAATAACTTATCCTGCTTAGCTCTGACACGTATTCGATTCAAAGTTTCAGCAAATTGCATATCATCCTTTTGTCTCATAATTTCTCTCAACTCTACTTTCTTAAAACAATCATTCCACAGATCTACTGCAATATCTCTCTGATACAATGATTTCCCTTTGACTGGAGGCAATTGATAAAAATCACCAACAGCTAAAATGCTCACTTTACCAAATGCTTTGAGGTCACGTGTTTGCTTAATCTGACGCAGACGTCCATGAATGTAACACAGCATTTTATGATCAACCATTGATATTTCATCAATAATAACAATTTGAAGATCTTGCAATTCATTCCTCAAAGTATTCAATTTTTCCTCACCTAGAGGTTGATATGGCAAACGTGCATCAGTAGGGATTGACAACGCACTGTGAATTGTACTTCCATTGATATTAAAAGCGGCAACTCCAGTAGGTGCAGTTATCATTACAGACACATTATCAGGATTATGAACCATTCTTGTAAACAGTCTTGTTGCTTCATAATGTATTGATTTAACCAAATGACTTTTCCCAGTTCCAGCTCCACCAGTGATAAACACATGAAATGGTTCAGGGTATTTGCCTTGTACCTTCTGTAAACACCAGTCTCGAATCTTATTAAACACTTCTCTTTGCTGTGTATTCAATGATCTCAATAAACTTTGTGCATCTTGCTTTGATATTTTCACTGAATGTGGCTCAATATTACACACTTTATCTTTCTTGTCAGATTGTAGGTCAGGAATATCCAAATCATCATCTTCTGGTAATACTGGCTCACGTTCTGCTTCACATTCAAGTCTTTCCTGCTCAGATATTGGGGAAATCAAAGCCCATGCATCTTCCTGCATACCATGTTTTTCTACATATTGTTTAGCTGCTTCAAGAGCCTCAGCATTCTTCTCATATTTAGACCGATTACTTTCAACAACAACACTTACAGATTTCATTTGGTTATTTAGACAAACTGAACCATTCTTATAAAACTGTTCATAATTATCAAACTGTGGTGGCTTCAGTTGAGCATCAACACGATATGGAAGAAACAATTGTAATATACTGTGGTAATATTTCTCTGGATATTTAGTCAGTGAAAACCTAGGATATCTTATGACTGCTGGTTCAGTTCTTGTACGTTTCTGTATGTGACCCAGACCATGTTTCAATGCATACGCTGGTGAATGTCTTGATATATTACATGTATCTCCATTATAAATAATTCTGTACTCTGAGCAAAATTTTGCCAGACACACGCCATTAAATTCATCACTATCCGGCCTTGCTTTATAACGCTCAACTTTGTTAGTCATGAAAATATCATCCTCATCTTCACATTTGCTCTGAATTACACTCAATGGCAAACTCATTCGTACAGGATTTTCACCTACAGGTATAAACTCCACTTTTCTAGAACCCTCTTTCAACCTCAGACCACAAACACGAAACACTGCTTCCTGAGCTGATAATTCTCTATTGTGTAAATACACACATCCAATTTCCTTCATACTCTGTCTAGCATCTAAATTCCCCTTTTTGGCCTCGCTCTGTGCACGTCCTAATAACAGTCCCAATTCTCGTTCTGACTTTGACATGTACGATACTACATAAGCTGCACAGGCATATGCATCACTGATGTATTGAATATCCATGTTAGCATTCCAGGCTCTAATTAAATCAGGATTATACAGATTCACCCATACATCTTGAGGCTCTCTCTTTAAAACAATAGTAGGTTTCCTGCTCAAAACATCATTAGCCTTCTCAAAATCAGTCTGTGTAATATTAATGCTTTGAAATAATTCAGATGTTGACATGTGTTGATTCTTCTCATCTTGGATTGCATTCCATACTGATTGCAATAATTCCTTGGCTGCTGTACGTTTCTTTTCATTATTACTAATGGAAGTACTTTCTTCATGATTATAGCCATCATCCTCACTATCTTTATCATTACATTCATCAGCTGGATCACAACTGGCAATAAATGTTCTATTAGATGGGGGTCTTGGAAAATTAAATCTACATTCAGAACCCTTCTTCTTACAAGTCTTGGTATGTTTCCTACTATGTAGCTGTACATGACTGATTATTTCATTCAATTCCTCATCTTCTTCCTGTGTTGGTAACTTGCAACTGATATATTTGTCAATGAATTTTATTACATCAGCATCATCATCTGTTTCCAATTTGGGAGCATTCTCAATCCAAAACAAACAATGTGTGTGCGGAGATCCTCTTTGCTGAAATTCTACTCGGTAAAAATAGTCCTTGACTCTCCCAATGGGTGCTGCACTTGACATGATAACATCCTTCAAAAATGTGTGAAATCGATTCTCAAACATTCTAGCAACAGTCACTGGATTGCTTCTCAGTACTGTACATTTATCATTCCAATCCAAATCTTCAATTGTTCTGAAATCCCCTTGTTGTCTCAATATTGTATTAATGACTTCAGGCCATCTCATGTCAGCTGCAGAAAATGAGCAAAACCATGTTGGTATTCCAAGTTGTCTAATCATAGCCATGACATCTCTCTGAGTTGATTGCCAATATGACGGTGTACCTCTGATTGGTTTTAAGAATTTATACCCACTATCAGACTGTAAAATATCATTTAAATGATCTCTATCTTTAATCATGCTAGAATTCACATTCTGACCACAATGCATTTTCCCTGAACTTTGACGCATAGCAATTGATACACCAGACATGACCTTTTCAATTTCTGATAAATACTGGGCATAAAAGATATACTGAGTACATTTGGCAAATCTGTTATCTGCATTCATCAACCTATTATGAAAATATCTCAAGCGTGTCAGCTTTCCATCACGTTTATCATCAAATATAGGTGAGCCTGCTGGGAATAATGCTGGAAAACATTTAGCCTCATTACCTTTCTCCATTAATACTCTAACTGGATTGTTTCCTTCACATGGTGCAACACAAAGTACATCATCAAAATATTGATCAAGCACTTCTTGTCCAATATCTATAGGTTGTAAACATGTATCAAGTGGAATACCACACAAACGATCCTCATCTGTTTCTTCATCACTTACACTGGCTTCGTCAGATTCATGTACTTTGTCATCTTCTTGTTCCTCATCATTCCCATCATCTAACAGGGGATCATTCCAATCACAATTGATTTCAATATCTTTATACCATGCATTGTTCAGCTTAAGATAGCTTAATGCAGTTTCCACATGTTCCTTGGTCACAAATTGATATTGATAATATCCTTTGTAAGTTAATTTTCTCTTTAACTTGATTCGAATTAACTGATTTTCATTTCTGCATCTTGGCAATGCTGTCACTGTATCTGTAATGTTAGATGGTACACATACAACAGGACCATGTACAGAATTCTGTCCACCTTTCGGCAATGCTACCAATTTCATGAATGGTATATTAATTGCAATGAGATGCTCCTCTAATATATTCAAACAATTCAATTCTTGCGGAATGTCTATCAATTCCAAATTATTTGTACATGCTTCCACTGGTACTTTCTTCTGGAGTAATGTTCTATGACATGTGTAACATATCCATAATCTAGACCTGCTAGATTTTGATACAAGACATTCATTTCCACACTCTTTTGTACATAGACATTTATGTAAATATTTGTCAGATATACAACTTATGTTGCTGTATTTTTCTTTATTGCATCTAATAACTTGTTTCTTAAACAAAAGTTTGCAACAAACTGCACAAACATACTCAGGTCCAGTTGACACTTCATTCCTCCAATTTCTGATAACATTCCTCATGTTCCTTGCTTGTTGAGATTTTATACGTCTTTCTCTTAAAACCCTCTGCTTTATTTTCTTACGATAATTTGCATCTTGGCGATACTTGCATTTCAATTTTTTTATCAAATTTGCTTTGTATACATGATTACTCCAATACTTTTTCTTAATGGAGTTAATGACAGCATTTCTGTATACTTGATTACTATGATATTTTGTTGTTGATGAGGTTTTTGCACGGTTAATTGTTTTCTGCCTATATACAGCATCTTCATAATACCTGGCTTTGGTATGATTGATTTTTTCTTGCCTATGGACACTATCCTTGCGATACTTCTTTTTTTCTCTATCAACTTTTCTTTGTCTATGTACACTATCTTTGTGATACTTAGTTTTATCACAATTACGTTTTCTTTCTCTGTGTACACTATCTTCGCCATACTTCTTTTTTCCACTCTTAATTTTCCTTTCTCTATGTACTCTATCCTTTTTATACTTGTTTTTTTCTGTGTTAATCTTAGTTTCTCTGCGTACACTATCTTTGCGATACTTAGTTTTTTCATGGAGGAGCTTTCTTTCTCTATACACATTATCTTTATGATACTTCTCCTTTAACAATTTCCTTTTTTCAACACCATTTTCTGCATATTTGTTCCTGTCGTATTCAAGTACACTTTCTCTGAACTCTTTACAATTAGCATATTTCTGTCTTTTAGCATAATTTTTCTTTTCCTTGTATGCACTTTTCTCATCTACAATGTTAGTACATGTATTTCTTGTTTTATTGTATGTTTCTCTTGCTTTATCTCTCTTTAATTTCCGTTTCAATGCCACATTAACACGTTTACGTCTCTTTCTCTTAGGCTGAGAATGCTTTTCCATATCTTCACATCTATTGTTACTTTGATTTACATGAACATTACTGAGTGAGTCCATACAAGTACCTTCAGACAACAAATCTCTGTTACAACAGCTTTCTACATCACCTGGATTACTTGAAACAAGTTCATGAACATTCACAACTAAATCATAGTGAACTTCATTTCTATGATACAAATAAATTCCACAATCTGACAATCTCTCGGTATTGCTGAATGAACGAGAAAACAAATACCACTTATTTGCCTCACTATACGTGTATAAATCAACACCCAACATGTCAGCCATTGCTATGATTTCTACCTCTGTGGCCCATGTACCATTATGAAACAACCTCTGCCTAACCACATAATCTTGCACTGTGGAAAAACCTTCTCTTAAAAAACACCTAAATTTATCAGCATACTTCAGCAAATGATTAACAGTAAGAGTTCTCACATGTCTATGATTTTCCTCAGTTCCTGATATAGCACAAGAAATAGCTCTAAAGAAACAGTTCCCATCACCTCTTATCTTCCTTACAGTGTCAGGTCTTCCCATGTTCTTACATCTTGTGGAAATGTTATTAGTATTCAAACATACTTTACTGACACCAAATTTTTGACACAATGTCATCTTCATTTCTTTAGTCAGTGGCAAAAAGTTCAAAGGAACTGGTTCAGTAACTTGTATTATTTCTAAATCATTATCACTCTTGTCACCATTACTTAATTCATGATCAAAACCAGTGGCATGCACATCATCAAACAAAACACTGTGTGCTGTATCTTCTTCAACCCAATCATTTCCTTTATTGTTTAGGGTATTATTACTTTCCATTGTCTCATTTAAACATTGAGTTTCTACGCCTTGTGTACAACTACTGATGGGAGCACTGTTACTATTGTCAATGTGTTGATCACTACAGATACTGAGGTCATGACTAATGCAAATATGAACACCTGTAATTTCAAATTGCTCATTATCAGACAGATTCATAGAATGTCCAAGTTCAGTACAATACCTGTACACACCTTGCCATGTCAAAGAACGCTGCAAAATGCTTGTCCCATCTTGAACTTGACGGCCATGAACACTTCTGGAATGTGAATCAAATACATAATAAATTCCACCGTGGGAAATCACTGCAAAAGTGTTTCCATGAAAACATATGAAACATGCTTGATATATCTGAATTGTTTGTTCTATAGCTAGTTTAAGTGAAATCATGTTGAACTCTGCCAAAGTTGAATCCTGTTCATTGAATGTTCCTACTACAGGTTCCGCATAATTCATGCTAAAGTTGTTTTCATACACATTCAAATCAGTTGGTAATTCATTGATAAGCAGATAATCATTATTCATAGTTGAGCTTCGCTGCAAAAATCCATACAGTTCATTGCCAGTGTTAAGCACATTGTCCATGTCATTCCTTCCCCAATTATTCATACATTTTATCTGACTTTTCATAATTGCACTCAAGGACATGGCCACACATTGCTTTCCAATATTTCTTCCAAACCGTACATCTCCTTGATGACAACTGCCTTGTGCAACAATTGATTGATCAACTTGTCTACTATTCACTGTCTGACAACACTGTATCCTAGCAGGCTTTACCACATCATTAGACTGCATTTCATTCATCTTATTCTTCAAATCTGCATCAACCCTTCTCTTTCTCCTGGTATTTGGATGTATTCCTGTCAAATTAATTTTGCTGACATTATTTACAGATCTAATTCCAGTTCTCTTGACATCATTTTTAGTGCCATCCTTGTTTCTGCTGTGACTTTCTGTTTGTCTAGTGTCATCAATGTGGGGCAAGGATTTCTCACTTTGACGTCTCTCACACTTTTTTTTATACTCTCTGGGCTGTGATTGATTATCGGTACATTTCTCCTTTTCACTTGAAGTATCAGGTGAAATTGTTTTCCTCTTTCTTAAGAAGTAACCACCACTCTGTTGTCTAATTGACTGTTTACCAGTACTTAGTTTAACATACCCATTTCCTGTCTTTGGTGTATCATTCTTTCTGTTCTCCTTGTCAGACACTTCATCAATAGGTTCACCTGAGCACTGGTCTACTGCACTGGAAGGCATATCAAACTGATTCTCATCTGTACAAATACCAAAATTGTGAAACAAACTGTCAGAGTAATTACCATGTCCACATTTACAACAAACCCAAGTGAATGTCTTACCAGTCAAATATTCCTTAATATTTAAAATACCTGTGCAAGTTGTATGAAACCACACACAACATTTATCACATTGTATCTTCCTTTTGCCACACCCATCACTTTTTTCACAAAGCCAACACACATTGCCATTATCACTTTCTATTTCCAGGTCCTTGACTTTCTCTTCTCTTGCTACACAGGTCTTTCTCTTCTTACCTCCTTTCATGACTTTCATGGACATTTTCCAGACATTCTTTTTCATTCCTCTCCTTCCTTTTACAGTCCGTCTTACATGGATAACTTTGCTAATACATCTTCTTGTATGACAAAATGTAGATTTCATTACTTCTTCGTGTACTTGTCTGTCCTTCTTAGACATACGCTGCTCAATTGATTTACCATTTCTTCTGTAATTATACAACACATGTTTCCTGGCCTTTCTTGTCATTCTTACTCGCTTTGGAACCGTGTATCCAGTTGTTTGACACTTCCGATTCTTCCTCTGTTGACGACACTTCCAACTATATGAACATGTACATGTTGCTATCACTTGTCTCTTCAATGTACGAGGACACTTCTGCTTCAATGGTATTGTGAATACACCTCTCACCTGGTTCTTACACTTATCCTGACCTCTCCTGTATCTTCTCATATGGCTCTTATCATGACTTCTCCTGAACCTCTCCCTACATCTCTTCTCACAGCCCATCATATGCCTCATTCCACAGCTGCTTACTTCATGACTGCTTACCTCATGAAAGCTTACCTCATGACTGCTTACCTCATGACTGCTTACCTCATGACTGCTTACCTCATGACCGCTTACCTCATGACCGCTTACCTCATGACCGCTTACCTCATGACCGCTTACCTCATGACCGCTTACCTCATGACCGCTTACCTCATGACCGCTTACCTCATGACCGCTTACCTCATGACCGCTTACCTCATGACCGCTTACCTCATGACCGCTTACCTCATGACCGCTTACCTCATGACCGCTTACCTCATGACCGCTTACCTCATGACTGCTTACCTCATGACCGCTTACCTCATGACCGCTTACCTCATGACTGCTTACCTCATGACTGCATACCTCATGACTGCTTACCTCATGACCGCTCACATGACTCTTCTTACATCCATCCTCAAGGCATGTCTTATGAATCGTCTCAAACTTCACCTCACCGTTAGTCTCATGGCTCATCTCAGGTTTCTTGAAACTCGTTCTTTCAACATATTTCTGATTACATATCGTATAAGTATGACATAAACAATGCTTTAAAGCCTGGGACAAACGCTTTAAGGTTAGGGACAAACGCTTTTTATCATTCAACTTCATTCTCATTTTACCAGCATGGCTGTTGCTGAGAACCGCAGGAGCCTGGTTCTCAACAACGTCCTCAAGCAAGAGTGCTTGAGTCACAAGCCCAGTGTGGACTTGAGTGGGAAAGGAAAGGAAAGAGGAATAGCAAGAAATAGAGTGAGAAACACAAGAGCTGAGCAAAGAAAGGCTAGAGAAGTCAGCAACAAACATGTAAGTGTTAGAGAAAACAGATGCTCCTCGAACTGGCTTCCTCATCCTCCAGATCCCCATCCCATCCTTCATCGTCTTGGCTCGCTGGTACTTTGGCATTTTGTCCTGAAAACAAATTGAAAAGAAAAACATAAACATTAAACATCAGAAGGACAACACATTTAAGGGATGTTTTCCTAATCCACACTACTTACACTGTAGCAAGATGGCCCATTCATTGAGGGTTGTCTTTGATATTATTTTTAATCATTTATGTTTTTCAGGTTCAACTGCTTCAGTCAGTGATTTGTTCTTCTTCTTTAAATGACTTCAATCAGTGTTTTCGGTTGTCTGAATATCAATTAATGTCACTTCCTGTTCTGGTGGTTTATTTGAAAGTGTTTTGATACGAGATAGGCCAGACCCCTTTGGGAGATTCCTGAAGTTTTGTTGCTACAATGATTAAATTGATCCTTCGGATATAGCAGCATACAGTAATGTCAGCTTTCATAGCTTCTGACTGAAAACAAAAAAAGTACAAATTAGGACACTGCCAATGTAGGGCTGGAAAATGCAGGTCAGTCGAGTGCTGGTTCAGTAACCGGGAGGTTGCAGGTTCAAGTCCTCCTTCAATCAGGTTTCTTGGGTCTTCTTGACTTGAGCAATTCCCGTCAACTTCCGAGGCCTTGCGTAGTTGTTTATTTCAAAGCATATTCATACACTATCTTGTTCAAGGTTTTTCATAATAATTGTTAACAAGTTACAAAGACACTGTTTGATTTCCTCTATACTGAAATGCTGTTCAAGTGACATACACAAGTGACATAATGTCCAAGTATAGTATAAAGTGCAGGTATTACTTCAAAGCAGCAAAACATAATCAGAACAAAAAGAATAACTTTTGTGTACTCAAAAAGTGCAAAAAAAAAGTAAGAAAAAAAAATCATCATGATTATCATAATTGTCTTTTTACGAATATTGGCATTGACAGACTCATAAGTCATAACAACTCAATAACAGAAATATATAAACCATTCACTAAAACTCCTTCAATTTACATAAAATGTTAAATATGATTCAAACACAAGTAAGATCACTTACATTCAATTCCTCACTTTTTTTACAATGTGTAGGCCTAGCCACTGTATAAACCAAACAGTCAAAATGTGTGCTACGTGGGACTACACCAAAATAATGTACACGTATGTAGGACATAATGTTATGTAAACAAAAAAAGGAAAAATTTGTTAATATAAGCAGACGTCCCCCAGAATCAATCAAAATACCTTCATAAGTTCATATCAGAATCATGAAGGAAAAACTGTCTAACGTTATTCCTCCATGTTCATCACACATTCTGAAATACTATTGTTGCATCAACACTGCCACTTCTACTATTAGTAATGCAGTAGGATCAACTAAATTATACAATGGAGGAGTATTTCCTCCAATTTATACTGGACATCCTTATTAATAAAACAATTTGTTATTAAATATTACTTTTTTAGGCTATCCGTGTTTAATTTATCAAATAAATTCATTGCTAGGCCCCCTATGGATAGATCCTAAATGAGGCAAACCTGTAGAATATAATACAACCTACTCAACATAGGCATAGCGTTACATGTTCACATAGGCCTAGTGAGTAGTAGTTAGTACAAGTACAACAGAACCACAACAAGAAGACATTACACAGCACAGGTTGAATGGTATGCCTAACGTTCAGTGACGTTACCCCCCGGCCATGGACGAAAGATTGAAAGAACACCCTTTGGTTTGCTTCAAATTATTTGTTAACCGAATTCCTCTTCAAACATATTATGGCAATCGCAACAGACGCTAGTTCATAAAGACTTAGATGGTACACGTACCTCGCACTACTCACTGAAATATATACAAAAAAAAAACATTTTCATTTCATAAAGCATTCATTTCATTACTTACTTGGCGTGAATAACACTTTTGTCATGAATAGATTGTTCTCCTCCAAGCTGTATATAGTAAACACTCTAATTGAGACAGGATACACGACCAAAATGCACCCCGAAGTAAGCCCGGGTCCCAATTCTCTGGCTGCGGCTGCAAATTACGCACTTACATATAAGAGCCACTAGCCATTGACTGCAGCCGTCGGAACGCGGCCTAAGACATGCGCACAACGGTGGTTGTTGTACGGAAGCCGAATTGTGCCAGTTGATCAATCAAGTTTTGTTTTATACATCGCGCTTGCATAAATTATGCATAATATCTGTCGGCCGCAATAGTCGCTATCAGATGAATGATTTTTTCTAGGCTAAACGCAATTCGATTTTTGAAGTAGCTCCTCATTCAAAAGTGGTAAGAGCTAGGATCATTATCATGATTCTTTCGCCAAAAGTCAATGTTAGGCAAGGTCTTTCCTTCAGTGACACAAACACAACCAAATTACGTGACTAGGATTAAAGGTGATAAAGCTTTATATCTTAATCAAATGTCTTTGTATGTATAAGGTTGTGACGATTTTTTTTATATCATATGCGGAAAAGCCATGTGTTCTGTTTTCAACAGACACAACCTCTAGTTTCTTCTTCTTCTTCCTCTTCTTCAGCCAAATTTCGTGTAGACTTTGTACAGGGACATTCTACGCGCCACTTTGGTCACTTTTAAACAGCTGATCTTAATCAAACTTGGTATGAAGGAAGACCATATAGGGTACTTGTCTCCCGAAACTTTTCGTCATTGTGACGTCATCAGGTGTCATGTGACCAGTGATTTGAATTTAAAAATCAAAAACTTTAAAAATCAACAAAAAATCAACGGTTTGAGATATTAAGTTGATTCTTTCACCAAAAGTATTTGTTAGGCAAGGTCTTTCTTTGTGGCACATTACTTGACCTCTGTGACCTCTACTTCCGGTCAAACAGGAAGTAGCTCCTCATTTAAAAGTGGTAAGAGCTACAATCATGATTCTTTCACTAAATATCAATGTTAGGCCAGATCTTTCTTTGTGACATATCGCTTGACATCTGTGACCTCTACTTCCGGTCAAACCGGAAGTTGCTCCTCATTTAAAAGTTTTGAGAGCTACTATCATGATTCTTTCACCAAATATCAATGTTAGGCAAGGTCTTTCTTTGTGACCCATTGCTTGACCTCTTTGACCTCTACTTCCGGTCAAACCGGAAGTAGCTCCTCATTTAAAAGTGGTAAAGCCTATGATAATGATTCTTTCACCAAAGGTCAATGTTACGCAAGGTCTTTCATTTGTGTTACATTGCTTGACCTCTGTGACCTCTACTTCCGGTCAAACAGGAAGTAGCTCCTTGGTTAAAAGTGGTAAGAGCTAGAATCATGATTCTTTTACCAAAAGGCAATGTTAGGGAAGGTCGTTCTTAGTGACACAATTCTTATTGATAAGCAGTTTATATCATAATTATGCGAAAAAGCCTTATGTGCTGTTCACAACAGCCATAAACCTCTAGTATTTTTTTTGAGTTTGTTCTGCGGCCCATAGACTTTGTACACAGATTTTTCTGCGCGGCACTTTGGTTACTTTAAAACAGCCGATCTTAACCAAACTTGGTCTGAATGAAGTCCATATAGGGTAGTTGTGCCCCGAAACTTTTCACCATCATGGCGTCAAAACTTGATTTTATATGATTTTTAAAAAATATTTTATAGCCCGTTCACTTTGTACACAGATTACGTGAACGTGGTCGTTGTACAAAACATAAAGCTCGATCAATGTCCCATACACTATGTACAGTGTACATGTAGGCCCAGGTACGCAATTCACTGTGCATATGTCCGATTGCGTGACACAAAACGTCGTTTACCACTTGCCATAGTTTGCACGTAATTCCTTTTATATATTATTAAATACCAGCACCAAATCTTAATCGAAATGCTATCGATGTAGGTTGCTCTGTACGTGAAAATATTGGTCATTAAATAAAACATACGATGTCAACAACATAAATACAAGGCGCGTTCAGATGTTTGATTGCCTGGGTTATATATGCCGTTTTTTCATTTACTTCCTTATCATAGTTTCCAGCAAAGCAGCGTAAATGCTGGTTTTGACCCGTGTTTTGACCAGACAACCACGCACGCGCAGCAATCTACTTATACCGTTTTCAGTACGTAAGGTTGCACCCAAGTAAATAAACTCCCGTGGACAACAGTGATAAATCCTCAAACTTCAAAAATCATTAAAAAATATACAGAACTCTCACAGCTGTTCAAGTTGCACAGAAAAATGATGATGAACATGTAACCTTTCATTTTCTGTTCATTTTATGGTAGGGTGACCGTTGAATTTTGAGTTATACTCATTCTCAGCTGACCACCCCTAAAACAAGGTATGGATCACTCCAGTCAAAGAAGCCATTTTCACAAAAAAAACCATCCCTCTGCAAAGCGGCTGAAATAGACCCACTTTCTCACCCAATTGCATCAAAAATGGTCACAAATGGAAGCCCAGAGACCGGGCAGGAGGTCCAGTGCCGTATTTCTTCAATCCTTCATTTTCATAGCTCTCACAACTCTCTTATTTCAAATATATTGAGTGCTTAACTTTTATTCATGAGCTCGGCGGACCCATTTGGCCACTACATGTATTCCCTTGGCTGCACCCGTATTTTCCGAGCGCACGGTTTTGAATAACGCCCTCTTTTGATTAAAACGAGAAATCATTTCCCGAAGACGATATCATTTATTTGCTGAATCAAACAACATCAGCGATGTGTATTTAATTTGAGAAATATTTTATATCATATGCGGAAAAGCCTTATGCGCTGTTTTCAACAGCCATAATCTCTAGTATTTTTTTTGAGTTTGTTCTGTGGCCCATAGACTTTGTACACAGATTTTTCTGCGCGGCACTTTGGTTACTTTAAAACAGCCGATCTTAACCAAACTTAGCCTGAATGAAGTCCGTATAGGGTAGTTGTGCCCCGAAACTTTTCACCATCATGACGTCAAAACTTGATTTTATATGATTTTTTAAAAATATTGTATAGCCCGTTCACTTTGTACACAGATTACGTGAACGTGGTCGTTGCACAAAACATAAAGCTCGATCAATTTCCCATACACTATGTACAGTGTACATGTAGGCCT
Source organism: Astropecten irregularis (assembly GCA_963971285.1). Lineage (NCBI taxonomy): Eukaryota > Metazoa > Echinodermata > Asteroidea > Paxillosida > Astropectinidae > Astropecten > Astropecten irregularis. The sequence goes on from OZ020248.1 coordinate 16,297,348, forward strand.
ACGTACGCAATTCACTGTGTGTAACATACAATGCACATGTCCGATTGCGAGTCACAAAACGTCGTTTACAACTTGCCATAGTTTGCACGTAATTCCTTTTATATATTATTAAATACCAGCACCAAATCTTAATCGAAATGCTATCGATGTAGGTTGCTCTGTACGCGAAAATATTGGTCCTTAAAAAAAACATACGATTTAAACAACATAAATACAAGGCGCGATCAGATGTTTGATTGCCTGGGTTATATATGCCGTTTTTTCATTTACTTCCTTATCATAGTTGCCAGCAAAGCAGCGTAAATGCTGATTTTGACCCGTGTTTTGACCAGACAACCGCGCACGCGCAGCAATCTACTTATATCGTTTTCAGTACGTAAGGTTGCGCCCAAGTAAATAAACTCCCGTAGACAACAGTGATAAATCCTCAAACTTCAAAAATCGTTAAAAAATATACAGAACTCTCACAGCTGTTCAAGTTGCACAGAAAAATGATGATGAACATGTAACCTTTCATTTTCTGTTCATTTTATGGTAGGGTGACCGTTGAATTTTGAGTTATACTCATTCTCAGCTGACCACCCCTAAAACAAGGTACGGATCACTCCAGTCAAAGAAGCCATTTAAAAAAAAAACATCCCTCTGCAAAGCGGCTGAAATAGACCCACTTTCTCACCCAATTGCATCAAAAATTGTCACAAATGGAAGCCCAGAGACCAGGCAGGAGGTCCAGTGCCATATTTCTTCAATCCTTCATTTTCATAGCCCTCACAACTCTCTTATTTCAAATATATTGAGTGCTTAACTTTTATTCATGAGCTCGGCGGACCCATTTTGCCACTACATGTATTTACTTGGCTGCACCCGTAATGCAGGATTCAGTTTTCCGAGCGCACGGTTTTGAATAACGCCCTCTTTTGATTAAAACGAGAAATCATTTCCCGAAGACGATATCATTTATTTGCTGAATCAAACAACATCAGCGATGTGTATTTAATTTGAGAAATATTTTATATCATATGCGGAAAAGCCTTATGCGCTGTTTTCAACAGCCATAATCTCTAGTTGGCTTTTCCGATTTTAATCGGAAAAGGTATTGCGTTTGTTCTGATTTTTTTTTTTTTTTGGCTTTTTCGATTTTAATCGGAAAAGGTATTGCGTTTGTTCTGATTTTTTTTTTTTTTCTTCTTCTTCTTCTTCTTCTTTTTCTTCTCCTCAAGTCTATGAGAATTTGTACACGATTGTTCTACGCTCCACTTTGGTCACTTTAAAACAGTCAATCTTAACCAAACTTGGTCTAAATAAAGTCCATATAGCAAAGATGTGCCCGCGTAAATTACGTCATGATGACGTCATCAGGTGTCATGTGACAAGCGATTTGAATTTAATAATCAAAATCTTTAAAAATCAATAAAAAATCAACGGTTTGAGATATTAACTTGATTCTTTTACCAAAAATGATTGTTAGGCAGGGTCTTTCTTTGGGACACATTGCTTGACCTCTGTGACCTCTACTTCCGGTCAAACAGGAAGTAGCTCCTTATTTAAAAGTGGTAAGAGCTAGGATCATGATTCTTTCACCAAATATCAATGTTAGGCAAGGTCTTTCTTTGTTACAAATTGGTTGACCCTTGTGACCTCTACTTCCGGTCAAACAGGAAGTAGCTCCTCATTTATCATGATCATATCATGGCTCATGAATGCAAAACCATAATTATCGACACCACAAACATATAGGGCTGGTAAGGTATTCCAGAGATCGCTGGTTTAAATGCTGCTCAAGTCAATTTTTCTTAATTCACTTTTCATTAATTAATTTGTTATTAGATTAGTGACGGGTAAGAATTATTTCGACAGCACCGTACGCGTTGTGGGACCGGTACCACGCGAAATGTAAAGTGCGCCCTCATGTGAGAGAAAAGCAAAGGAAATTATTCATTATTGTACATGATACGACGTACGGCCTGTGACGTGTTTTATTTCTCGTAATGTGCTGGCACATAATAATTATTCAGTCCATTAATTGTCTTTATCATCTCAGTACAGACAAAATATTTATAAACCTATGATCTTGTTGTGCTAAATGTTGACAAATTTCTTCCTCTGTTTTTATGACATTATTTTCTTCTTGGTTGGCATCATAAAAGACGAAGGCCAAATAATAAACAAAGAAATAAAAATTCTTTTCACGTTTTGCAAAATGACTTGTATTTTATTGCAACATAATTACAACTTTTTAATACGTGGTTTTATATTCATAGTTCATTGAAAACACCAAATCATCAGTCACATCATTAGAAACAATTGGAGTGACTGACACGACAGGTTTACGTTATTTAAAAACGATATTTCCATGTATATTATATGATATTAATTACATAGAATTAAGACAGACGAAAGTATTTAAAGACTAACAAAAAACAATTAATATACATCGATAAGACAGTTTATAATCCATTCAATGAAAAAGCAAAAAACCACAATGTCATTATGTGCATTAAAAACAAGCAGAGATATAAAAATCATTCTCTTAAAGGTAATTGTATTCACAGTATCCTAGAGAGCGCTGTATTGTCGATTTTTTTTTTCTATCTTTCAGTTCTACAGTAGGGAATGATTAAGTTAGAGGACGTTCCATTCCTACGTTTTCTGTCAGTATTTGTTTTTTGAGGGGGAAGCATATTTCTGTACTTGTCAGATTTCATTAGTTTTGTTCCAAAGATTAACAGAAGGTGATTTCTTCTACTTTGTAATGAGGATATGCCTAGTAGTTGTAGAGCGTTTGAGTAAATGTGATAGTTCTGATAGCCAAGTATAATTCGGCAAGCACGTTTTTGAACTGCTTCTATTCTGTTAGATAAAATGCCGGTAATGGAACTGTGCCAAACCTAACATGCATACTCAAGACTCGATCTTATGTAACATATGTCAACAGAAACTAGGTCGATCAGTTAAGGGAGCATTACATTTTTTCAATATCGACAAAGTATATAATCTACGCGATGCTCTAGACACAATTTCAGCTATGTGGCTTTCCCCTTTGAGGTCACTCTGTATAATAATCCCCAGCCCAGGAGTTTTATTTGAGTTGCCTCATTAATGATAATTGAGTTGAGAGTGAAGGTTTGGTTTGGCAGGTCCCGTTTCAAAAAACTTATTTTCATTACATTACATTTAGCCGGCTAAGGCAGGACACCATTATTAGAACACCACTTGGCCAACTCATCTAGATGGATTTGTAGCCCCGGTTGTTCATCATACTTAACTACTTCCCCAAGGGTTAGGTCATCCAAATATATCCATCGTCTGTGAGTTCCCATTGCAGCGTCATTGACAAGGAGAAGAAAAAGAATTGGGCCCAATTTGGTACCTTCAGGGACACCGCAAGAAATAGTTTTCACGGTGGAGACATAGCTGTTCAGTTTTGTGTTCTGAGTACAGTTAAGAAGTCACAGACAATGGGAACAGTGGATTGTCTTACTCCCAGCTCAATGAGTTTTCTTATGACCACATTATGATTTACACGATCACAGGCCTTAGTAAAATCTATATAGTGAAGAGGAATGCGTATCTATTTTGTTTGTCCAAGCCTTCTTGAATGAAATTCAACATATCGGCAAGATATGTACCGTAGAACTACCTTTAACAGACATGTGTCTGCAGATCTATAATTCACATTCAATCATTATATTTCATTAGTAAAACCCTATTCTGAAAATTGCAGAGGGATGATTTTTTCTGACATTTACATGCATATAGTTTCATAATTATGAATACATTATGCTCTGAAGATTATTACAAATATCACTTCACATATTATGGGTTGAGTGTGTAAACCTGCCTTCCACTCCAGCATGTGACATTTGACAAGTGTATGAAAATTACTAATCATGTGATAAATTTGTTCTGCACATAGTCTTTTACTGGTTTCATCAAGACAATACATTAAGTGCATTCTTTGTGAAATACTGAGTGAAAGTAACATTGATAAAGAAGCATGATGAGGGTATTCAACTTAACTTGTCTGCATGCATCATATTACATGTAACAATCTATAAATGCTTCTTTTAGTAGGAAGGAACAACGGAGGGTACTTTTCCCATTTTTAATAAAATCCTTTGATCAAGACACATGGCGTAAGAGAGCAGTACATGTATATAGATTTTGTCACAGTACACACAGCTTTTCTCCTTCAGTTTCCATAAAAAAGTACTAGTCACGTTTTTCTTCAAATTATAGGTAATGATAAGTAAAACAACCTTTTGCATCACATGTACAAAGTAGGAATGTTGTAGTGGCATTAGTCATGTTAGTAGAAATTGTGGCCTATTTACAAATGGGTTAAATGTAACATTTGGTACATGATTGGGAAAAGTTCTAAAAGTGAACTGTTTACATAATTAATGGGAGCTGCTGCCAAAACTATTCCGAACATAAAATACATGAAGACACTGCTGTTCAGCCTTGGATGACATTACATGTATTACTAATTACTTATATGGAATTACTTATATGGGATTTTTCAGCAAAATCTTTTCGAAAATAACTTGTCTTTACTTCTTCAAAGCAGGTTCAAAGCAAGTACAAATAACATGATAAGAATGGTGCATATTGTGTCCTACATGAGTTGACATGACAAAATTGACCACACACTGAAAAATGGTCATGTATTCGTTTACATGTCCCTGCTGAGTGTATCAATCACTATCGTACGTGATCACATGTTGACCATGCAGTGAAGAATGGTCATGTGACATGTCCCTGCTGAGTGTATCAGTCATTATCCCGATGACAAATTGACCACGCAGTGAAGAATGGTCATGTGACATGTCCCTGCTGAGTGTATCAATCACTATCCCGATGACAAATTGACCACGCAGTGAAGAATGGTCATGTGACATGTCCCTGCTGAGTATATCAGTCACTATCCCGATGACAAATTGACCGCACAATGAACAATGGTCATGGGTTGACATGTCCCTGCTGAATGTATCGGTCACTATCCCGATGACAAATTGACCATGCAGTGAAGAATGGTCATAGGTTGACATGTCCCTGCTGAGTGTATCGGTCATTATCCCGATGACAAATTGACCATGCAGTGAAGAGTTGTCATGGGTTGACATGTCCTGCTGAGTGTATCGATCATTATCCTGATGACAAATTGACCACGCAGTGAAGAATGGTCATGTGTTGACATGTCCTGCTGAGTGTTCCACCCACTATCCCGATGGATGTTAGCTGCCAATGCTTTTGACTGATGATTGTTGTTCTGAAGGACATCTAGGACTCTAAAATGTAAAAATGCAAAATGACAAGAATAAATAAAGAGACAGGAGATAATGTGAAAGTAACAGTGAAGTTGCTGTTAAAATGCAATTTATGCTTATTAGTTTTGTCATCATAAAGTGCAATATTTGTATTGGTGACAAAAAATATTTTGACAAAAATGTATATTTTGCTTAAAATGTGTCCTTGTTTCTCTTTCAACCTTTTTGCAGGAATTTTGTTTGTGTTTATTAGGGCAAATTAAAAGTATAATTTTTAATATTGTACAATATTGATTATTTCAAAAAAGTTCCAACAGATATTCTTAAAAAACATTTGAACCATTAACAGCCAACATACCTGAAATTATCATGCCCTTTGTGAGAGTATCTGCCACAGCCAAGATGGGAAGAGTGGCTATGGGTTGACATCGCCCTGCTGAGTGTATCAGCATGGAGCTAGGCCACTATCCTGATGACTAGATGACCATCTGGTGAGTAGTCGCCATGGTTTGACATGGCCCAGCAGTGGCCATGCATGCTTTGACATGGCCCAGCAGTGGCCATGCATGCTTTGACATGGCCCAGCAGTGGCCATGCATGCTTTGACATGGCTGTGCCTAGTGTCATTGTGATGACCACAAGATGATTGTACATGGTTTGACATACATCTGTGGAGTATATAAAAATATTCGTTCATTAGTTCACATTCCCAATTGAAAAACTATGTGCAACCTATCAGCGCTGAAACCTCTTTACAGTGAAACAAGTACACAAGTTTTGAATATACATGCAATTGCACTCTATTCTATACTACTATTTCATCTTTGAATAATAATTATAAAAATCAAATAACCACAAGGAAATTGACTGAATAATAATTCATTGACATGTATAACAACATCTGTAGAAAACATAACATAGTGATACAAAAACCTTATTATATAACTTGTTTTGATTTCATGTTCAACTCATATATCTCTAACTCATAAATATATTGAATAGTGAATAAAGAAAAATTGACTGGAGCAGGATTCGAACTATTGGGGTCACCATCAATGTAGGGCTGGATGGCTCAGTTGGTAGAGCGCCTGTACGGTATTCAGGAGGTCGCTGGTTCGAATCCCGCTCCAGTAAATTTTGCTTTGTTCACTTTTCAATGACTTAAAATTCAGTAAGTTTCCCTTGTGGTTATTTGATGATTAATATATTGTAAAAGCCAATCAGGTCATGTTGATTAAAATTTGCATCTTCAAATAATATTTTATCAACATGTACAACAATTTGCATGATACAAGTACCTTATTATATTATATCAATTTCATGTTCAATGCATATCTCTCATACTAAATACACAATACTGATGGTACATTTTCATCTTCAAACAATGACTTGAGTACATTTACATAGAAAATATCACATATTGATACATACACCTTCATGATAACTGTAATAAGTAGGAATTACAGTTGCACATACTGATTCTATATTTCTTACATATACATGATCAATCAATGTCCCATTCTCTGTTGTTGCATCAGTCACACATTGTTTATATCCATGCTCACACATTAATTTCTCAATCTGTGAATGCTGTTTGAAAATATCTTCATTAAAATCACCTATGACAATACATCTGTTAGATACTTTATGAAGTTCATCAAGTAAATGTTTCATGTTGGTAATAAACTCATTCATTGAAAATGATGCTGGACGATAAATTGTTACCAAAGAATATGACATTTCACAAATTACTTGTATTGCAATATACTCCAAGTTGTGTACAGGTAAGATCAGTCTACTGAATGTCTTGTTCCTTCTACCATACACAGCAACACCTCCATGACACTGTTTGCTTAACATCTGAGTAATATTACATGAATTATTATATGAAGCAATTCTGACTTGATCATAGCATTTGAAATCACTTAGTTCTGTCTCACAGTCAAACTCATTCTCACTCCATGTTTCTGTCAGACAAATGAAATCTGCTGACATCATATCAATATTACATTTCAAGTCTTCAAAGTGTTCTTTCAAACCTTGGATGTTATGCATCATGATTACAGTGCCATTTGATGGTAGTGTTCTTACATTAGGTTCTTCAATAAATTGAATCATATTAGTCAATGAATCCTTTACTGATTTATTGCAATAAACAAACTTTTCATTAAACCCTTCAATCACAAGTCCATTTAGAGATGTTACTCTGCTTAGTGCTACATATGCTTGACCTGCTGAAAATGTCCGTTCAAGAGATACCACTGCTCTGTCTGTAGTCACTCCTTGTACTTTATGTACTGTACAGGCCCATGCTAATTTCAATGGAAATTGTCGCCTTATCCACTGTTTGCTTATATGTTCTTCTTCTCTTTGTATTCTAATAAATCCATCATTTTTCCTTTTCACTTTGGATCCAACACTCTTGCTATCAAATAGAATATGTATGTATTCAGGGGTAGATTCATCAGGTGACAAAATTATTTCACAAACAGTTCCAAGTACTCCATTAACAAGTCCATCTGAAACATCAAGATTTTTAGACAGCATTACTCTAGCACCAGTACCTAGCCACAATGATTCAGGCAAAGTTGTACGCACTGATTTTTGAGGTATTTTCACTTGGCTTGTCTTTTTATGGGACTCTTTCTGGAAATCATTTGCTAAAATACAGAAATAATCACTGCACTTTGCAAACAGTATCTTCTTATTGTATTCATCAACCTGTTTATTACATGGAAATATATGTAACGCATCATCCCACTCTTCTCCAGTTTCTCGTGATTGTAACATTGCCACATCTTCATCCAATAACTTATCCTGCTTAGCTCTGACACGTATTCTATTCAAAGTTTCAGCAAACTGCATATCATCCTTTTGTCTCATAATTTCCGTCAACTCTACTTTCTTAAAACAATCATTCCACAGATCTACTGTAATATCTTTCTGATACAACGATTTCCCTTTGACTGGAGGTAACTGATAAAAATCACCAACAGCTAAAATGCTCACTTTTCCAAATGGCTTGAGATCACGAGTTTGCTTAATCTGACGCAGACGTCCATGAATGTAACACAACATCTTATGATCAACCATTGATATTTCATCAATAATGACAATCTGAAGATCTTGTAATTCATTCCTTAAAGTATTCAATTTTTCCTCACCTAAAGGTTGATATGGCAAACGTGCATCAGTAGGGATTGACAACGCACTGTGAATTGTACTTCCATTGATATTAAAAGCTGCAACTCCAGTAGGTGCAGTTATCATTACAGACACATTATCAGGATTATGAACCATTCTTGTAAACAGTCTTGTTGCTTCGTAATGTATTGATTTAACCAAATGACTTTTCCCAGTTCCAGCTCCACCAGTGATAAACACATGAAATGGTTCAGGGTTTTTGCCTTGTACCTTCTGTAAACACCAGTCACGAATCTTATTAAACACTTTCCTTTGCTGTACATTCAATGACCTCAATAATCTCAGTGCATCTTGATTTGATATTCTCGCTGAATGTGGCTCAATATTACACACTTTATCTTTCTTGTCAGATTGTAGGTCAGGAATATCCAAATCATCATCTTCTGATAATACTGGCTCACGCTCTGCCTCACATTCCAGTCTTTCCTGCTCAGATATTGGGGAGATCATAGCCCATGCATCTTCTTGCATACCATGTTTTTCTACGTATTGTTTAGCTGCTTCAAGAGCCTCAGCATTCTTCTCATATTTTGACCGATGATTTTCCACAACAACACTCACAGATTTCATTTGGTTATTTATACAAACAGAACCATTCCTGTAAAATTGTTCATAATTATCAAACTGTGGTGGCTTCAGTTGAGCATCAACACGATATGGAAGAAACAATTGCAATATACTGTGGTAATATTTCTCTGGATATTTAGTCACTGAAAACCTTGGATATCTTATGACTGCTGGATCAGTTCTTGTACGTTTCTGTATGTGGCCAAGACCATGTTTCAATGCATACACTGGTGACTTTCTTGATTTGTTACATGTACCTGCATTATAAATAATTCTGTACTCTGAACTAAATGTTGCGAGACACATGTCATTAAATTCATCAATATCTGGCCTTGCTTTATAACGATCAACTCTATTAGTCATAAAAATATCATCATCTTCACATTTGTTCTGAATTACACTCAATGGCAAACTCATTCGAACTGGATTTTCACCAACAGGTATAAACTCCACTTTTCTAGAACCTTCTTTCAATCTCAGACCACAAACACGAAACACTGCTTCCTGAGCTGATAATTCTCTATTGTGTAAATACACACATCCAATTTCCTTCATACTCTGTCTAGCATCTAAATTCCCCTTTTTGGCCTCATTCTGCGCATGTGCTAACAACTCTCCCAATTCTCTTTCTGACTTTGACATGTATGACACTACGTATGCTGCACAGGCATATGCATCAGTGATATATTGAATATCCATATTAGCATTCCAGGCTCTTATTAAATCAGGATTATACAGATTCACCCATACATCTTGAGGCTCTCTCTTTAAAACAATACTAGATTTCCTGCTCAAAACATCATTAGCCTTTTCAAAATCAGTCTGTGTAATACTAATTCTTTGAAATAATTCAGATGTGGACATGTGTTGATTCTTGTCATCTTGGATTGCATTCCATACTGACTGCAATAATTCCTTGGCTGCTTTGCGTTTCATTTCATCATTACTAATGGATGTACTTTCTTCAGGATTATATTCATCATCCTCACTTTCTTCATCATCACAGCCATCAGCTGAATCATGACTGGCAATAAATGTTCTATTAGACGGTGGTCTTGGAAAATTAAATCTACATTCAGAACCCTTCTTTTTACAAGACTTGGTATGTTTCCTACTATGTTGCTGCACATGACTGATTATTTCATTCAATTCCTCATCTTCTTCCTGAGTTGGTAACTTGCAACTGATATATTTATCAATAAAATTTATTACATCAGCATCATCATCTTCTTCCAATTTTGGAGCATTCTCAATCCAAAACAGACAATGTGTGTGTGGAGATCCTCTTTGCTGAAATTCTACTCGGTAAAAATAGTCATTGACTCTCCCAATTGGTTCTGCACTAGACATGATAACATCTTTCAAAAATGTGTGAAATCGATTCTCAAACATTCTAGCAACAGTCACTGGATTGCTTCTCAATACTGTACACTTATCATTCCAATCTAAGTCTTCAATATTTCTGAAATCCCCTTGTTGTCTCAATATTGTATTAATAACTTCAGGCCATCTCATATCAGCAGCAGAAAATGAGCAAAACCATGTTGGTATTCCAAGTTGTCTAATCATAGCCATGACATCTCTCTGAGTTGATTGCCAATATGACGGTGTACCTCTAATTGGTTTCAAAAATTTATATCCACTATCAGACTGCAAAATATCATTCAATTGATCTCTATCCTTAATCATGCTAGAATTCACACTTTGACCACAATGCATTTCCCCCGAACTCTGACGCATAGCAATTGAAACACCAGACATCACCTTTTCAATTTCTGATAAATACTGGGCATAAAAGATATACTGAGTACATTTGGCAAATCTATTATCTGCATTCATCAACCTATTATGAAAATATCTCAAGCGTGTCAGCTTTCCATCACGTTTATCATCAAATATAGGTGAGCCTACTGGGAATAATGCTGGAAAACATTTGGCCTCATTACCTTTCTCCATTAATACTCTAACTGGATTGTTTCCTTCACAAGGTGCAACACAAAATACATCATCAAAGTATTGATCAAGCACTTCTTGTCCAATATCTATAGGCTGTAAGCATGTATCAAGTGGAATACCACACAAACGATCTTCATCTGTTTCTTCATCACTTACACTAGATTCATCAGATTCATGTACCACTTCATCTTCGTCATGTTCTTCATCATTCACATCATCTAACAGGGGATCACTCCAATCACAATTGATTTCAATATCTTTATACCATGCATTGTTCTGCTTAAGATAGCTTAATGCAGTTTCCACATGTTCCTTGGTGACAAACTGATATTGATAATATCCTTTGTAGGTTAGCTTTCTTTTTAATTTGATTCGAATTAACTGATTTTCATTTCTGCATCTTGGCAATGCTGTCACTGTTTCTGTAATATTAGATGGTACACATACAACAGGACCGTGTATTCCATTCTGTCCACCTTTCGGCAAGGCTACCATTTTCATGAATGGTATATTAATTGCAATGAGATGCTCTTCTAATATATTCAAACAATCCAATTCTTGTGGAATGTCTATTACTTCTAAATTATTTGTACATGCTTCTGCTGGAATTTTTTTCTGTAGTAATGTTCTATGACATGTGTAACATATCCATAATCTAGACCTGCTTGATTTTGATACAAGACATTCATTTCCGCACTCTTTTGTACAAATACACCTATGTAAATATTTGTCAGATATACAACCTATACTGCTGTATTTTTCTTTATTGCACCTAATAACTTGTCTTTTAAACAAAAGTTTACAACAGACTGCACAAACATACTCAGGTCCTGTTGACACTGATTTCTTCCAATTTTGTATAACATTCCTCATGTTCCTTGCATGTTGAATCTTTTTATTTCTTGTTCTTATATTCCTCTGCTTAATTTTCATACGATAATTTGCATCATGGCGATACTTGCGTTTCAGACTTGTTATCAAATTCACTTTGTACACATGATTACTCCAATACTTTTTCTTGATAGAGTTAACGACAGCATTTCTATATATTCGGTTACTATGATACTTATTTTTCGCACGATTAATTGTTTTCTGCCTATATGTAGCATCTCTATAATACCTGGCTACTGTACTAGTAATCTTTTCTTGTCTATGCACAATATCATTACGATACTTGTTTTTTCCACTATTAATCTTCTTTTTTCTGTACACACTATCCTCATGATATTTAGTTTTCTCACTATTGACCTTTTTTTTTCTGTGCGCAATGTCTGTATGATACTTAGTTTTCTCACTATTAATCTTTCTGCTTCTGTGGACATTATCTGTATGATACTTAGTTTTCTCACTTTTAATCTTTCTGCTTCTGTGGAAGCTATCGGTATGATACTTAGTTTTCTCGCTATTAACCTTTTTTACTCTATGTGCAATGTCAGTATGATACTTAGTTTTCTCACTATTAATCTTTCTGCTTCTGTGGACATTATCTGTATGATACTTAGTTTTCTCACTATTAACCCTTTTTTCTTTGTGTGCAATGTCTGTATGATACTTCTTATTTAACAATTTCTTCTTCTTTTCACCACTTTCTACATATTTCTTCTTCTCATATTCAAGTTTATTTTCTCTGAATTCTTTACAATTGTAATATTTCTGTCTTTTTGCATAACTTTGTTTTTCCTTGTACGTAGTATACTCCTCTGCAACTTTTGCATTTTTTGTTTTATTATATCTTTCTCTTGCTCTATCTCTTTGCAATTTCTGTTTCAATTTCACATTTACACGTTTACGTCCCTTTTGCTTACACTGAGGATGTGTCGGCTTATCTTCCTTTCTAGCATCACATTGACTTACATGAACATTACTGGGTGGGTCTGTACAAGTAGCCTGAGACAACAAATCTCTGTTACAATACATTTCACAATTGTCACCTGCATTACTTGAAACAAGCCCATGAACATTCACAACTAAATCATAATGAACTTCATTTCTATGATACAAATAAATTCCACAATTTGACAATCTCTCAGTATTGCTGAATGAACGAGAAAACAAATACCACTTATTTGCCTCACTATATGTGTATAAATCAACACCCAACATGTCAGCCATTACTATGATTTCTACTTCTGTTGCCCATGTACCATTATGAAACAACCTCTGCCTAGCCACATAATCTTGCACTGTAGAAAAACCTTCTCTTAAGAAACACTTAAATTTATCAGCATATTTCAGCAAATGATTTACAGTAAGAGTTCTCACATGTCTATGATTTCCTTCAGTTCCTGATATAGCACAAGAAATAGCTCTAAAGAAACAGTTCCCATCACCTTTTATCTTCTTTACAGTGTCAGGTCTTCCCATTTTCTCACATCTTGTGGAAATCTCATCAGTATTCACACATACTTTCCTAATCCCAAAATGTTGACACAATTTTATCTTCATCTCTTTAGTAAGTGGCAAAAAGTTCAAAGGAACTGGTTCAGTAACTTGTATTATTTCTAAATCATTATCACTCTTGTTACCATTACTTAATTCATGATCAAAACCAGTGGCATTTACATCATCAAACAAAACACTGTGTGCTGTATCTTCTTCATCACCATAATTTCCTTCATTGTTTAGGGCATTATTACTTTCCATTGTCTCATTTAAACATTGATTTTCAACACCTTGTGTACAACTACTGGTGCAAGCACTGTTACAACTGTCAATGTGTTGATCACTACAGATACTGAGGTCATGACTAATGCAAATATTAACACCTGTAATTTCAAATTGCTCACTATCAGACAGATTCATAGAATGTCCAAGTTCAGTACAATACCTGTACACACCTTGCCATGTTGATGAACGGAGCAAAATACTTGTTCCATCTTGAACTTGACGGCCATGAACACTTCTGGAATGTGAATCAAATACATAATACATTCCAACGTGGGAAATCACTGCAAAAGTATTTCCATGAAAACATATGAAACATGCTTGATATTTCTGAATTGTTTGTTCTATAGCTAGTTTCAGTGAAATCATGTTGAACTCTGCCAAAGTTGAATCCTGTTCATTGAATGTTCCTACAACAGGTTCCGCATAATTCATGCTAAAGTTGTTTGCATACACATTCAAATCAGTTGGTAATTCATTGATAAGCAGATAATCATTATTCATAGTTGAGCTTCGCTGCAAAAATCCATACAGTTCATTGCCAGTGTTAAGCACATTGTCCATGTCATTCCTTCCCCAATTATTCATACATTTTATCTGACTTTTCATAATTGCACTCAAGGACATGGCCACACATTGCTTTCCAATATTTCTTCCAAACCGTACATCTCCTTGATGACAACTGCCTTGTGCAACAATTGATTGATCAACTTGTCTACTATTCACTGTCTGACAACACTGTATCTTAGCAGGCTTTACCACATCATTAGACTGCATTTCATTCATCTTATTCTTCAAATCTGCATCAACCTTTCTCTTTCTCCTGCTATTTGGATGTATTCCTGTCACGTTAATTTTGCTGGCATTATTTACAGATCTAATTCCAGTTCTCTTGACATCATTTTTAGTGCCATCCTTGTTTCTGCTGTGACTTTCTGTTTGTCTAGTGTCATCAGTGTGGGGTAAGGATTTCTCACTTTGACGTCTCTCACACTTTTGTGGACACACTCTGGGCTGTGATTGTTTATCTGTACATTTCTCCTTTTCACTTGAAGTATCAGGTGAAATTGTTTTCCTCTTTCTGAAGAAGTAACCACCACTCTGTTGTCTAATTGACTGTTTACCAGTACTTAGTTTAACATACCCATTTCCTGTCTTTGGTGTATCATTCCTTCTGTTCTCCTTGTCAGACACTTCATCAATAGGTCCACCTGAACACTGGTCTACTGCACTGTAAGGCATATCAAACTGATTCTCATCTGTACAAATACCAAAATTGTGAAACAAACTGTCAGAGTAATTACTATGTCCACATTTACAACAAACCCAAGTGAATGTCTTACCAGTCAAATATTCCTTAATGTTCAAAATACCTGTGCAAGTCGTATGAAACCACACACAACATTTATCACATTGTATCTTCCTTTTGCTACACCCATCACTTTTATCACAAAGCCAACACACATTGCCATTATCACTTTCTGTTTCCAGGTCCTTGACTTTCTCCTCTCTTACTTGACAGGTCTTTCTATTCTTGCCTCCTTTCATAACTTTGGACATTTCACAGACATTCTTTCCTCTCCTTCTGTTTACAGTCTGTCTTACATGAATAACTTTGCTAATACATCTTCTTGTATGACAAAATGTAGATTTCATTACTTCTTCATGTACTTGTCTGTCCTTCTTAGACATACGCTGCTCAATTGATTTCCCATTTCTTCTGTAATTATACATCACATGTTTCTTGGCCTTTCTTGTCATTCTTACTCGCTTTGGAACCGTGTATCCAGTTGTTTGACACCTCCGATTCATTGTGTGTTGACGACACTTCCAACTATTTGAACATGTACATGTTGCTATCACTTGTCTCTTCAATGTACGAGGACTCTTCTGCTTCAATGGTATTGTAAATACACCTTTCACATGCTTAGTACACTTCTTATACCTCATATACCTCAACCCACAGCCTTTCATATGTATCACCTTGTGGCTCATATCACAGCTCGTATCATGTCTCACCTCATGACTCATATCACAGCTTGTATCATGTCTCACCTCATGACTCATATCACAGCTTGTATCATGTCTCACCTCATGACTCACATCACAGCTTGTATCATGTCTCACCTCATGACTCATATCACAGCTTGTATCATGTCTCACCTCATGACTCATATCACAGCTTGTATCAAGGCTCACCTCATGACTCATATCACAGCTTGTATCATGTCTCACCTCATGACTCATATCACAGCTTGTATCATGTCTCACCTCATGACTCGTATCACAGCTTGTATCATGTCTCACCTCATGACTCATATCACAGCTTGTATCATGTCTCACCTCATGACTCATATCACAGCTTGTATCATGTCTCACCTCATGACTCGTATCACAGCTTGTATCATGTCTCACCTCATGACTCATATCACAGCTTGTATCATGTCTCACCTCATGACTCGTATCACAGCTTGTATCATGTCTCACCTCATGACTCATATCACAGCTTGTATCATGTCTCACCTCATCACTCATATCACAGCTTGTATCATGTCTCACCTCATGACTCATATCACAGCTTGTATCATGTCTCACCTCATGACTCATATCACAGCTTGTATCATCGCTCACCTCATGACTCATATCACAGCTTGTATCATGTCTCACCTCATGACTCATATCACAGCTTGTATCATGTCTCACCTCATGACTCGTATCACAGCTTGTATCATGTCTCACCTCATGACTCATATCATGGCTTACCTCATGACTCACATCACAGCTTGTATCATGTCTCACCTCATGACTCATATCACAGCTTGTATCATCGCTCACCTCATGACTCATATCATGGCTTACCTCATGACTCACATCACAGCTTGTATCATGTCTCACCTCATGACTCATATCACAGCTTGTATCATGTCTCACCTCATGACTCGTATCACAGCTTGTATCATGTCTCACCTCATGACTCGTATCACAGCTTGTATCATGTCTCACCTCATGACTCATATCACAGCTTGTATCATCGCTCACCTCATGACTCATATCATGGCTTACCTCATGACTCATATCACAGCTTGTATCATGTCTCACCTCATGACTCATATCACAGCTTGTATCATGTCTCACCTCATGACTCATATCACAGCTTGTATCATGTCTCACCTCATGGCTCACATCACAGCTTGTATCATCGCTCACCTCATGACTCATATCACAGCTTGTATCATGTCTCACCTCATGACTCATATCATGGCTTACCTCATGACTCACCTCATGACTCATATCACAGCTTGTATCATGTCTCACCTCATGACTCATATCATGGCTCACCTCATGACTCACCTCATGACTCATATCATGGCTTACCTCATGACTCACCTCATGACTCACATCACAGCTTGTATCATGTCTCACCTCATGACTCATATCATGGCTCACCTCATGACTCACCTCATGACTCATATCATGGCTTACCTCATGACTCACCTCATGACTCACATCACAGCTTGTATCAAGGCTCACCTCATGACTCACATCACAGCTTGTATCATCGCTCACCTCATGGCTCGTGTCACAGCTTGTCTCATAGCTTTTCTTATAACTCATTTGTTCAACACATTTCTTTATACCATGACATAAACGCTTTACATTATGACGAAAGCTAACGAGCCTTCTATTTCCGAGCTTCATTTTGAGGTTCATTTTGAGGTTCATTCTGAGGTTCATTTTGAGGTTCATTGTTATCTTTGGTTTATTCACATGGCATGTATGGCTGTTGCTGATAGCAAGCACTGGTGCCTGGTTCTCAGCAACGTCCTCAAGCAAGAGTGCTCGAGTCACAAGCCCAGAGTGGACTTGAGTGGGAAAGGAAAGGAAAGAGGAATAGAGAGAAAGAGAGCGGACATGAGAACTAACACAAGAACAGCTTAGGAAAGAAAGACTAGACAAGTCAGAAAGAAACATGCAAGTGTTGGAGGAAACGTACATTCCTCCAACGGGCCTCCTCATCTTCAGGATCCCCATATCATCCTTCACTGTCTTAGCTTGCTGGAGTCGCTGGTACTTGGGCATTTTTCCTGAAAACAAATTGAAAAGAAAAACAGAAACATATAAGGTCAGTAGACAAAACACATAAAAGGGATGTTTTCCTAACCCACTCTACTGACTGTTGCAAGATGGCCCAGATATTAGTGGTTGCATTTCATGTCATTTTTATTCATTTGTATTTTTCAGGTTCAACTGCTTCAGTCAGTGGTTTGTTCTTCTTTAAATTACTTCAATCAATATTTTCAGTTTCAGTTCCCGTTCTGGTTTATTTTGTGTTTTGATACAAAATAAGCCGGAACATTCCCCTTTGGGAGATTCCTGAAGTTTTGTTGCTACAATGAATAAATTGATCCTTCGGAAATAGCAGTAATAATACAGTAATGTCTGCTTTCATAGCTTCTGACTGAAAACCAAAAAAGGTACAATTTAGGACGCTGCCAATGTAGGGCTGGACAATGCAGGTCAGTCAAAAGCTGGTTCAGTAACCAGGAGGTTGCAGGTTCAAGTCCTCCTTCAGTCAGATTTCTTGGCTCTTCTTGACTTAAGCAAATGCCGTCAACTTCCGTAGTTGTTTATTACAAAGCATATTCATATACATGTACTACCTTGTTCAAGGTTTTTCATAATTTTTGTTAACAAGTTACTGTACAAAGACACTGTTTGATTTCCTCTATACTGAAATGCTGTTCAAGTGACATACACAAGTGACATAAATGTCCAAGTATAGTATAAAATGCAGATATTACTTCAAAACACCAATACATAATCAGAACAAAAAAATAACTTTTGTGTACTGGACAAGTGCAAAAAAGTACAAGAATTCATCATGATTTTCATAATTATCTTATTAAGAACATTGGCATTGACAGACTCAATCAAACAAATCAATAACAGAAATATACACCATTGACTAAAAATCCTTCAATTTACATAAAATGTTGAATATGATTCAAACACAAGTGAGATACGTAGCCACTGGTTATAAACCCAACAGTCAAAAAGTGTGCTACAGCACAATAATGTACAGGTATGAAGGACATAATGTTTACGTAAAAAAAGGAAAAATAAGTAAATATGCAGACGTCCTAAATTAATGAGGAGTCCTTTCTCCATGATTATACTGAACATTAATTAATAAAACAATTATTGAATTAATTGTTATCATCCATGTTTAATTTATGACATAAATGAATGGCTAGGCCACCCATGGATGGATAGATTCAAATTGAGGCAAAACTATACAAGATCATACAAACTACTCCACATAGGCAGGCGCGGTTTTACGGGGGGGCTAGGGGGGGCTACACCCCCCAAAAAATTTTGTCTAGCCCCCCAAAAAAATGCAAGTGAAAAAAAAAATTCTTGAAAATACTGGATTTTTTCAGTTATTCAGCGCCAATTACATAAAAAACGCGTTGTGTGGGCTATAATGTGCATGTTTTTCGACCCCTAATAAGACATAACAGAAGCGAGTGTTAGAAGAACCCAAAATATTAGGTCTTCCAGCCCCCCAAAAAAATAATGGCTCTTCTAGCCCCCCCAAAATTTTGACTCTAGAACCGCGCCTGCACATAGGCAATAATCCATACTGACCATAGCTATAGCATGACCATGTTCACAATACTAATCCCCAACAAGTTCCTAACGTTAGCCTTTGCATCAAATTATTTGTTAACCGAAATCCTCTTCAAACATATTATGGCAATCGCAACAGACGCTAGTTTATAAAGACTTAGATAGTACATGTACCTCGCACTACTCACTGAAATATACACAAAAACAAACATTTTTATTTCATGAAGCATTCATAACCTTACTTACTTGGCGTGGTGAAAAAACACTATTGTCATGAATAGATTGTTCTCCTCCAAGCTGTAGATAGTAAACACTCTCATTGAGACAGGATACACGACCAAAATGCACCCCGAAGTAAGCCCGTGTCCC
The DNA here is from genome assembly GCA_963971285.1 of Astropecten irregularis. NCBI lineage: Eukaryota > Metazoa > Echinodermata > Asteroidea > Paxillosida > Astropectinidae > Astropecten > Astropecten irregularis. The sequence continues at coordinate 16,317,009 of OZ020248.1, forward strand.
AATTCTATGGCTGCGGCTGGAAATTACGCACGTACCTATAGAAGCCACTAGCCATTGACTGCAGACGTCGGAACGCGGCCTAAGACATGCGCAGAACGGTGGTTGTTGTACGGAAGCCGAATTGTGTCAGTTGATCTCTCAAGTTTTGTTTTATACATCGCGCGCGTGGATTATGCATAATATCCGTCGGCCGCAATAGTCGCTATCGGATGAATGAATTTTTCTAGCCTAAAAGCATACGATTTTTTAAAAAGCTCCTCATTCAAAAGTGGTAAGAGCTAGGATCATTCATGATTCTTTCAACAAAAGTCAATGTTAGGCAAGGTCTTTCCTTAATTGTGACACAAACCATGGAGCTATTTATAGCTCCATGCACAAACACAACCAAAAGTTACGTGACTTAAGATTAAAGGTGCACTCTTCTATAACTTGAAAGCTTCAAAGGTTGTGACGATTTTTTTATATCATAATGCGGAAAAGCCATGTGTTCTGTTTTCAACAGACACAACCTCTAGTATTTTTTTTGAGTTTGTTCTGTGGCCCATAGACTTTGTACACAGATTTTTCTGCGCGGCACTTTGGTTACTTTAAAACAGCCGATCTTAACCAAACTTGGTCTGAATGAAGTCCATATAGGGTAGTTGTGCCCCGAAACTTTTCACCATCATGGCGTCAAAACTTGATTTTATATGATTTTTAAAAAATATTTTATAGCCCGTTCACTTTGTACACAGATTACGTGAACGTGGTCGTTGTACAAAACATAAAGCTCGATCAATGTCCCATACACTATGTACAGTGTACATGTAGGCCCAGGTACGCAATTCACTGTGCATATGTCCGATTGCGTGACACAAAACGTCGTTTACCACTTGCCATAGTTTGCACGTAATTCCTTTTATATATTATTACATACCAGCACCAAATCTTAATCGAAATGCTATCGATGTAGGTTGCTCTGTACGTGAAAATATTGGTCATTAAATAAAACATACGATGTCAACAACATAAATACAAGGCGCGTTCAGATGTTTGATTGCCTGGGTTATATATGCCGTTTTTTCATTTACTTCCTTATCATAGTTTCCAGCAAAGCAGCGTAAATGCTGGTTTTGACCCGTGTTTTGACCAGACAACCACGCACGCGCAGCAATCTACTTATACCGTTTTCAGTACGTAAGGTTGCACCCAAGTAAATAAACTCCCGTGGACAACAGTGATAAATCCTCAAACTTCAAAAATCATTAAAAAATATACAGAACTCTCACAGCTGTTCAAGTTGCACAGAAAAATGATGATGAACATGTAACCTTTCATTTTCTGTTCATTTTATGGTAGGGTGACCGTTGAATTTTGAGTTATACTCATTCTCAGCTGACCACCCCTAAAACAAGGTATGGATCACTCCAGTCAAAGAAGCCATTTTCACAAAAAAAACCATCCCTCTGCAAAGCGGCTGAAATAGACCCACTTTCTCACCCAATTGCATCAAAAATGGTCACAAATGGAAGCCCAGAGACCGGGCAGGAGGTCCAGTGCCGTATTTCTTCAATCCTTCATTTTCATAGCTCTCACAACTCTCTTATTTCAAATATATTGAGTGCTTAACTTTTATTCATGAGCTCGGCGGACCCATTTGGCCACTACATGTATTTACTTGGCTGCACCCGTATTTTCCGAGCGCACGGTTTTGAATAACGCCCTCTTTTGATTAAAACGAGAAATCATTTCCCGAAGACGATATCATTTATTTGCTGAATCAAACAACATCAGCGATGTGTATTTAATTTGAGAAATATTTTATATCATATGCGGAAAAGCCATGTGTTCTGTTTTCAACAGACACAACCTCTAGTTCTTCTTCTTTTTCTTCTCCTCAAGTCTATGAGAATTTGTACACGATTGTTCTACGCTCCACTTTGGTCACTTTAAAACACTCAATCTTAACCAAACTTGGTATAAATAAAGTCCATATAGCATAGATGTTCCCGCGTAAATTATGTCATGATGACGTCATCAGGTGTCACGTGACCAGCGATTTGAATTTAATAATCAAAATCTTTAAAAATCAACAACAAATCAACGGTTTGAGATATTAAGTTGATTCTTTCACCAAAAGTGGTTGTTAGGCAAGGTCTTTCTTTGTGACACATAACTTGACCTCTGTGACCTCTACTTCCGGTCAAACAGGAAGTAGCTCCTCATTTAAAAGTGGTAAGAGCTAGGATCATGATTCTTTCACCAAAAGTGAATATTAGACAAGGTCTTTCTTTGTGACACATTACTTGACCTCAATGACCTTTACTTCCGGTCAAACCGGAAGTTGCTCCTCATTTAAAAGTGGTAAGAGCTACAATCATGATTCTTTCACTAAATATCAATGTTAGGCAAGATCTTTCTTTGTGACACATCGCTTGACCTCTGTGACCTCTACTTCCGGTCAAACCGGAAGTTGCTCCTCATTAAAAAGTTTTTAGAGCTACAATCATGAATCTTTCACTAAATATCAATGTTAGGAAAGATCTTTCTTTGTGACATATTGCTTGACCTTTGTGACCTCTACTTCCGGTCAAACAGGAAATAGCCTGTCATTTAAAAATCAAAAAGCTACAATCATGATTCTTTCGCCAAATGTCAATGTTAGGGAAGGTCTTTCTAATGACACAATTCTGATTGACAAGCAATTTATATCATATGCGGAAAAGCCTTATGTGCTGTTTCAAACAGCCATAAACTCTAGTTGGCTTTTTCGATTTTAATCGGAAAAGGTATTGCGTTTGTTCTGATTTTTTTTTGGCTTTTTCGATTTTAATCGGAAAAGGTATTGCGTTTGTTCTGATTTTTTTTTTTTTTCTTCTTCTTCTTCTTCTTCTTTTTCTTCTCCTCAAGTCTATGAGAATTTGTACACGATTGTTCTACGCTCCACTTTGGTCACTTTAAAACAGTCAATCTTAACCAAACTTGGTCTAAATAAAGTCCATATAGCAAAGATGTGCCCGCGTAAATTACGTCATGATGACGTCATCAGGTGTCATGTGACAAGCGATTTGAATTTAATAATCAAAATCTTTAAAAATCAATAAAAAATCAACGGTTTGAGATATTAACTTGATTCTTTTACCAAAAATGATTGTTAGGCAGGGTCTTTCTTTGGGACACATTGCTTGACCTCTGTGACCTCTACTTCCGGTCAAACAGGAAGTAGCTCCTTATTTAAAAGTGGTAAGAGCTAGGATCATGATTCTTTCACCAAATATCAATGTTAGGCAAGGTCTTTCTTTGTTACAAATTGGTTGACCCTTGTGACCTCTACTTCCGGTCAAACAGGAAGTAGCTCCTCATTTATCATGATCATATCATGGCTCATGAATGCAAAACCATAATTATCGACACCACAAACATATAGGGCTGGTAAGGTATTCCAGAGATCGCTGGTTTAAATGCTGCTCAAGTCAATTTTTCTTAATTCACTTTTCATTAATTAATTTGTTATTAGATTAGTGACGGGTAAGAATTATTTCGACAGCACCGTACGCGTTGTGGGACCGGTACCACGCGAAATGTAAAGTGCGCCCTCATGTGAGAGAAAAGCAAAGGAAATTATTCATTATTGTACATGATACGACGTACGGCCTGTGACGTGTTTTATTTCTCGTAATGTGCTGGCACATAATAATTATTCAGTCCATTAATTGTCTTTATCATCTCAGTACAGACAAAATATTTATAAACCTATGATCTTGTTGTGCTAAATGTTGACAAATTTCTTCCTCTGTTTTTATGACATTATTTTCTTCTTGGTTGGCATCATAAAAGACGAAGGCCAAATAATAAACAAAGAAATAAAAATTCTTTTCACGTTTTGCAAAATGACTTGTATTTTATTGCAACATAATTACAACTTTTTAATACGTGGTTTTATATTCATAGTTCATTGAAAACACCAAATCATCAGTCACATCATTAGAAACAATTGGAGTGACTGACACGACAGGTTTACGTTATTTAAAAACGATATTTCCATGTATATTATATGATATTAATTACATAGAATTAAGACAGACGAAAGTATTTAAAGACTAACAAAAAACAATTAATATACATCGATAAGACAGTTTATAATCCATTCAATGAAAAAGCAAAAAACCACAATGTCATTATGTGCATTAAAAACAAGCAGAGATATAAAAATCATTCTCTTAAAGGTAATTGTATTCACAGTATCCTAGAGAGCGCTGTATTGTCGATTTTTTTTTTCTATCTTTCAGTTCTACAGTAGGGAATGATTAAGTTAGAGGACGTTCCATTCCTACGTTTTCTGTCAGTATTTGTTTTTTGAGGGGGAAGCATATTTCTGTACTTGTCAGATTTCATTAGTTTTGTTCCAAAGATTAACAGAAGGTGATTTCTTCTACTTTGTAATGAGGATATGCCTAGTAGTTGTAGAGCGTTTGAGTAAATGTGATAGTTCTGATAGCCAAGTATAATTCGGCAAGCACGTTTTTGAACTGCTTCTATTCTGTTAGATAAAATGCCGGTAATGGAACTGTGCCAAACCTAACATGCATACTCAAGACTCGATCTTATGTAACATATGTCAACAGAAACTAGGTCGATCAGTTAAGGGAGCATTACATTTTTTCAATATCGACAAAGTATATAATCTACGCGATGCTCTAGACACAATTTCAGCTATGTGGCTTTCCCCTTTGAGGTCACTCTGTATAATAATCCCCAGCCCAGGAGTTTTATTTGAGTTGCCTCATTAATGATAATTGAGTTGAGAGTGAAGGTTTGGTTTGGCAGGTCCCGTTTCAAAAAACTTATTTTCATTACATTACATTTAGCCGGCTAAGGCAGGACACCATTATTAGAACACCACTTGGCCAACTCATCTAGATGGATTTGTAGCCCCGGTTGTTCATCATACTTAACTACTTCCCCAAGGGTTAGGTCATCCAAATATATCCATCGTCTGTGAGTTCCCATTGCAGCGTCATTGACAAGGAGAAGAAAAAGAATTGGGCCCAATTTGGTACCTTCAGGGACACCGCAAGAAATAGTTTTCACGGTGGAGACATAGCTGTTCAGTTTTGTGTTCTGAGTACAGTTAAGAAGTCACAGACAATGGGAACAGTGGATTGTCTTACTCCCAGCTCAATGAGTTTTCTTATGACCACATTATGATTTACACGATCACAGGCCTTAGTAAAATCTATATAGTGAAGAGGAATGCGTATCTATTTTGTTTGTCCAAGCCTTCTTGAATGAAATTCAACATATCGGCAAGATATGTACCGTAGAACTACCTTTAACAGACATGTGTCTGCAGATCTATAATTCACATTCAATCATTATATTTCATTAGTAAAACCCTATTCTGAAAATTGCAGAGGGATGATTTTTTCTGACATTTACATGCATATAGTTTCATAATTATGAATACATTATGCTCTGAAGATTATTACAAATATCACTTCACATATTATGGGTTGAGTGTGTAAACCTGCCTTCCACTCCAGCATGTGACATTTGACAAGTGTATGAAAATTACTAATCATGTGATAAATTTGTTCTGCACATAGTCTTTTACTGGTTTCATCAAGACAATACATTAAGTGCATTCTTTGTGAAATACTGAGTGAAAGTAACATTGATAAAGAAGCATGATGAGGGTATTCAACTTAACTTGTCTGCATGCATCATATTACATGTAACAATCTATAAATGCTTCTTTTAGTAGGAAGGAACAACGGAGGGTACTTTTCCCATTTTTAATAAAATCCTTTGATCAAGACACATGGCGTAAGAGAGCAGTACATGTATATAGATTTTGTCACAGTACACACAGCTTTTCTCCTTCAGTTTCCATAAAAAAGTACTAGTCACGTTTTTCTTCAAATTATAGGTAATGATAAGTAAAACAACCTTTTGCATCACATGTACAAAGTAGGAATGTTGTAGTGGCATTAGTCATGTTAGTAGAAATTGTGGCCTATTTACAAATGGGTTAAATGTAACATTTGGTACATGATTGGGAAAAGTTCTAAAAGTGAACTGTTTACATAATTAATGGGAGCTGCTGCCAAAACTATTCCGAACATAAAATACATGAAGACACTGCTGTTCAGCCTTGGATGACATTACATGTATTACTAATTACTTATATGGAATTACTTATATGGGATTTTTCAGCAAAATCTTTTCGAAAATAACTTGTCTTTACTTCTTCAAAGCAGGTTCAAAGCAAGTACAAATAACATGATAAGAATGGTGCATATTGTGTCCTACATGAGTTGACATGACAAAATTGACCACACACTGAAAAATGGTCATGTATTCGTTTACATGTCCCTGCTGAGTGTATCAATCACTATCGTACGTGATCACATGTTGACCATGCAGTGAAGAATGGTCATGTGACATGTCCCTGCTGAGTGTATCAGTCATTATCCCGATGACAAATTGACCACGCAGTGAAGAATGGTCATGTGACATGTCCCTGCTGAGTGTATCAATCACTATCCCGATGACAAATTGACCACGCAGTGAAGAATGGTCATGTGACATGTCCCTGCTGAGTATATCAGTCACTATCCCGATGACAAATTGACCGCACAATGAACAATGGTCATGGGTTGACATGTCCCTGCTGAATGTATCGGTCACTATCCCGATGACAAATTGACCATGCAGTGAAGAATGGTCATAGGTTGACATGTCCCTGCTGAGTGTATCGGTCATTATCCCGATGACAAATTGACCATGCAGTGAAGAGTTGTCATGGGTTGACATGTCCTGCTGAGTGTATCGATCATTATCCTGATGACAAATTGACCACGCAGTGAAGAATGGTCATGTGTTGACATGTCCTGCTGAGTGTTTCACCCACTATCCCGATGGATGTTAGCTGCCAATGCTTTTGACTGATGATTGTTGTTCTGAAGGACATCTAGGACTCTAAAATGTAAAAATGCAAAATGACAAGAATAAATAAAGAGACAGGAGATAATGTGAAAGTAACAGTGAAGTTGCTGTTAAAATGCAATTTATGCTTATTAGTTTTGTCATCATAAAGTGCAATATTTGTATTGGTGACAAAAAATATTTTGACAAAAATGTATATTTTGCTTAAAATGTGTCCTTGTTTCTCTTTCAACCTTTTTGCAGGAATTTTGTTTGTGTTTATTAGGGCAAATTAAAAGTATAATTTTTAATATTGTACAATATTGATTATTTCAAAAAAGTTCCAACAGATATTCTTAAAAAACATTTGAACCATTAACAGCCAACATACCTGAAATTATCATGCCCTTTGTGAGAGTATCTGCCACAGCCAAGATGGGAAGAGTGGCTATGGGTTGACATCGCCCTGCTGAGTGTATCAGCATGGAGCTAGGCCACTATCCTGATGACTAGATGACCATCTGGTGAGTAGTCGCCATGGTTTGACATGGCCCAGCAGTGGCCATGCATGCTTTGACATGGCCCAGCAGTGGCCATGCATGCTTTGACATGGCCCAGCAGTGGCCATGCATGCTTTGACATGGCTGTGCCTAGTGTCATTGTGATGACCACAAGATGATTGTACATGGTTTGACATACATCTGTGGAGTATATAAAAATATTCGTTCATTAGTTCACATTCCCAATTGAAAAACTATGTGCAACCTATCAGCGCTGAAACCTCTTTACAGTGAAACAAGTACACAAGTTTTGAATATACATGCAATTGCACTCTATTCTATACTACTATTTCATCTTTGAATAATAATTATAAAAATCAAATAACCACAAGGAAATTGACTGAATAATAATTCATTGACATGTATAACAACATCTGTAGAAAACATAACATAGTGATACAAAAACCTTATTATATAACTTGTTTTGATTTCATGTTCAACTCATATATCTCTAACTCATAAATATATTGAATAGTGAATAAAGAAAAATTGACTGGAGCAGGATTCGAACTATTGGGGTCACCATCAATGTAGGGCTGGATGGCTCAGTTGGTAGAGCGCCTGTACGGTATTCAGGAGGTCGCTGGTTCGAATCCCGCTCCAGTAAATTTTGCTTTGTTCACTTTTCAATGACTTAAAATTCAGTAAGTTTCCCTTGTGGTTATTTGATGATTAATATATTGTAAAAGCCAATCAGGTCATGTTGATTAAAATTTGCATCTTCAAATAATATTTTATCAACATGTACAACAATTTGCATGATACAAGTACCTTATTATATTATATCAATTTCATGTTCAATGCATATCTCTCATACTAAATACACAATACTGATGGTACATTTTCATCTTCAAACAATGATTTGAGTACATTTACATAGAAAATATCACATATTGATACATACACCTTCATGATAACTGTAATAAGTAGGAATTACAGTTGCACATACTGATTCTATATTTCTTACATATACATGATCAATCAATGTCCCATTCTCTGTTGTTGCATCAGTCACACATTGTTTATATCCATGCTCACACATTAATTTCTCAATCTGTGAATGCTGTTTGAAAATATCTTCATTAAAATCACCTATGACAATACATCTGTTAGATACTTTATGAAGTTCATCAAGTAAATGTTTCATGTTGGTAATAAACTCATTCATTGAAAATGATGCTGGACGATAAATTGTTACCAAAGAATATGACATTTCACAAATTACTTGTATTGCAATATACTCCAAGTTGTGTACAGGTAAGATCAGTCTACTGAATGTCTTGTTCCTTCTACCATACACAGCAACACCTCCATGACACTGTTTGCTTAACATCTGAGTAATATTACATGAATTATTATATGAAGCAATTCTGACTTGATCATAGCATTTGAAATCACTTAGTTCTGTCTCACAGTCAAACTCATTCTCACTCCATGTTTCTGTCAGACAAATGAAATCTGCTGACATCATATCAATATTACATTTCAAGTCTTCAAAGTGTTCTTTCAAACCTTGGATGTTATGCATCATGATTACAGTGCCATTTGATGGTAGTGTTCTTACATTAGGTTCTTCAATAAATTGAATCATATTAGTCAATGAATCCTTTACTGATTTATTGCAATAAACAAACTTTTCATTAAACCCTTCAATCACAAGTCCATTTAGAGATGTTACTCTGCTTAGTGCTACATATGCTTGACCTGCTGAAAATGTCCGTTCAAGAGATACCACTGCTCTGTCTGTAGTCACTCCTTGTACTTTATGTACTGTACAGGCCCATGCTAATTTCAATGGAAATTGTCGCCTTATCCACTGTTTGCTTATATGTTCTTCTTCTCTTTGTATTCTAATAAATCCATCATTTTTCCTTTTCACTTTGGATCCAACACTCTTGCTATCAAATAGAATATGTATGTATTCAGGGGTAGATTCATCAGGTGACAAAATTATTTCACAAACAGTTCCAAGTACTCCATTAACAAGTCCATCTGAAACATCAAGATTTTTAGACAGCATTACTCTAGCACCAGTACCTAGCCACAATGATTCAGGCAAAGTTGTACGCACTGATTTTTGAGGTATTTTCACTTGGCTTGTCTTTTTATGGGACTCTTTCTGGAAATCATTTGCTAAAATACAGAAATAATCACTGCACTTTGCAAACAGTATCTTCTTATTGTATTCATCAACCTGTTTATTACATGGAAATATATGTAACGCATCATCCCACTCTTCTCCAGTTTCTCGTGATTGTAACATTGCCACATCTTCATCCAATAACTTATCCTGCTTAGCTCTGACACGTATTCTATTCAAAGTTTCAGCAAACTGCATATCATCCTTTTGTCTCATAATTTCCGTCAACTCTACTTTCTTAAAACAATCATTCCACAGATCTACTGTAATATCTTTCTGATACAACGATTTCCCTTTGACTGGAGGTAACTGATAAAAATCACCAACAGCTAAAATGCTCACTTTTCCAAATGGCTTGAGATCACGAGTTTGCTTAATCTGACGCAGACGTCCATGAATGTAACACAACATCTTATGATCAACCATTGATATTTCATCAATAATGACAATCTGAAGATCTTGTAATTCATTCCTTAAAGTATTCAATTTTTCCTCACCTAAAGGTTGATATGGCAAACGTGCATCAGTAGGGATTGACAACGCACTGTGAATTGTACTTCCATTGATATTAAAAGCTGCAACTCCAGTAGGTGCAGTTATCATTACAGACACATTATCAGGATTATGAACCATTCTTGTAAACAGTCTTGTTGCTTCGTAATGTATTGATTTAACCAAATGACTTTTCCCAGTTCCAGCTCCACCAGTGATAAACACATGAAATGGTTCAGGGTTTTTGCCTTGTACCTTCTGTAAACACCAGTCACGAATCTTATTAAACACTTTCCTTTGCTGTACATTCAATGACCTCAATAATCTCAGTGCATCTTGATTTGATATTCTCGCTGAATGTGGCTCAATATTACACACTTTATCTTTCTTGTCAGATTGTAGGTCAGGAATATCCAAATCATCATCTTCTGATAATACTGGCTCACGCTCTGCCTCACATTCCAGTCTTTCCTGCTCAGATATTGGGGAGATCATAGCCCATGCATCTTCTTGCATACCATGTTTTTCTACGTATTGTTTAGCTGCTTCAAGAGCCTCAGCATTCTTCTCATATTTTGACCGATGATTTTCCACAACAACACTCACAGATTTCATTTGGTTATTTATACAAACAGAACCATTCCTGTAAAATTGTTCATAATTATCAAACTGTGGTGGCTTCAGTTGAGCATCAACACGATATGGAAGAAACAATTGCAATATACTGTGGTAATATTTCTCTGGATATTTAGTCACTGAAAACCTTGGATATCTTATGACTGCTGGATCAGTTCTTGTACGTTTCTGTATGTGGCCAAGACCATGTTTCAATGCATACACTGGTGACTTTCTTGATTTGTTACATGTACCTGCATTATAAATAATTCTGTACTCTGAACTAAATGTTGCGAGACACATGTCATTAAATTCATCAATATCTGGCCTTGCTTTATAACGATCAACTCTATTAGTCATAAAAATATCATCATCTTCACATTTGTTCTGAATTACACTCAATGGCAAACTCATTCGAACTGGATTTTCACCAACAGGTATAAACTCCACTTTTCTAGAACCTTCTTTCAATCTCAGACCACAAACACGAAACACTGCTTCCTGAGCTGATAATTCTCTATTGTGTAAATACACACATCCAATTTCCTTCATACTCTGTCTAGCATCTAAATTCCCCTTTTTGGCCTCATTCTGCGCATGTGCTAACAACTCTCCCAATTCTCTTTCTGACTTTGACATGTATGACACTACGTATGCTGCACAGGCATATGCATCAGTGATATATTGAATATCCATATTAGCATTCCAGGCTCTTATTAAATCAGGATTATACAGATTCACCCATATATCTTGAGGCTCTCTCTTTAAAACAATACTAGATTTCCTGCTCAAAACATCATTGGCCTTTTCAAAATCAGTCTGTGTAATACTAATTCTTTGAAATAATTCAGATGTGGACATGTGTTGATTCTTGTCATCTTGGATTGCATTCCATACTGACTGCAATAATTCCTTGGCTGCTTTGCGTTTCATTTCATCATTACTAATGGATGTACTTTCTTCAGGATTATATTCATCATCCTCACTTTCTTCATCATCACAGCCATCAGCTGAATCATGACTGGCAATAAATGTTCTATTAGACGGTGGTCTTGGAAAATTAAATCTACATTCAGAACCCTTCTTTTTACAAGACTTGGTATGTTTCCTACTATGTTGCTGCACATGACTGATTATTTCATTCAATTCCTCATCTTCTTCCTGAGTTGGTAACTTGCAACTGATATATTTATCAATAAAATTTATTACATCAGCATCATCATCTTCTTCCAATTTTGGAGCATTCTCAATCCAAAACAGACAATGTGTGTGTGGAGATCCTCTTTGCTGAAATTCTACTCGGTAAAAATAGTCATTGACTCTCCCAATTGGTTCTGCACTAGACATGATAACATCTTTCAAAAATGTGTGAAATCGATTCTCAAACATTCTAGCAACAGTCACTGGATTGCTTCTCAATACTGTACACTTATCATTCCAATCTAAGTCTTCAATATTTCTGAAATCCCCTTGTTGTCTCAATATTGTATTAATAACTTCAGGCCATCTCATATCAGCAGCAGAAAATGAGCAAAACCATGTTGGTATTCCAAGTTGTCTAATCATAGCCATGACATCTCTCTGAGTTGATTGCCAATATGACGGTGTACCTCTAATTGGTTTCAAAAATTTATATCCACTATCAGACTGCAAAATATCATTCAATTGATCTCTATCCTTAATCATGCTAGAATTCACACTTTGACCACAATGCATTTCCCCCGAACTCTGACGCATAGCAATTGAAACACCAGACATCACCTTTTCAATTTCTGATAAATACTGGGCATAAAAGATATACTGAGTACATTTGGCAAATCTATTATCTGCATTCATCAACCTATTATGAAAATATCTCAAGCGTGTCAGCTTTCCATCACGTTTATCATCAAATATAGGTGAGCCTACTGGGAATAATGCTGGAAAACATTTGGCCTCATTACCTTTCTCCATTAATACTCTAACTGGATTGTTTCCTTCACAAGGTGCAACACAAAATACATCATCAAAGTATTGATCAAGCACTTCTTGTCCAATATCTATAGGCTGTAAGCATGTATCAAGTGGAATACCACACAAACGATCTTCATCTGTTTCTTCATCACTTACACTAGATTCATCAGATTCATGTACCACTTCATCTTCGTCATGTTCTTCATCATTCACATCATCTAACAGGGGATCACTCCAATCACAATTGATTTCAATATCTTTATACCATGCATTGTTCTGCTTAAGATAGCTTAATGCAGTTTCCACATGTTCCTTGGTGACAAACTGATATTGATAATATCCTTTGTAGGTTAGCTTTCTTTTTAATTTGATTCGAATTAACTGATTTTCATTTCTGCATCTTGGCAATGCTGTCACTGTTTCTGTAATATTAGATGGTACACATACAACAGGACCGTGTATTCCATTCTGTCCACCTTTCGGCAAGGCTACCATTTTCATGAATGGTATATTAATTGCAATGAGATGCTCTTCTAATATATTCAAACAATCCAATTCTTGTGGAATGTCTATTACTTCTAAATTATTTGTACATGCTTCTGCTGGAATTTTTTTCTGTAGTAATGTTCTATGACATGTGTAACATATCCATAATCTAGACCTGCTTGATTTTGATACAAGACATTCATTTCCGCACTCTTTTGTACAAATACACCTATGTAAATATTTGTCAGATATACAACCTATACTGCTGTATTTTTCTTTATTGCACCTAATAACTTGTCTTTTAAACAAAAGTTTACAACAGACTGCACAAACATACTCAGGTCCTGTTGACACTGATTTCTTCCAATTTTGTATAACATTCCTCATGTTCCTTGCATGTTGAATCTTTTTATTTCTTGTTCTTATATTCCTCTGCTTAATTTTCATACGATAATTTGCATCATGGCGATACTTGCGTTTCAGACTTGTTATCAAATTCACTTTGTACACATGATTACTCCAATACTTTTTCTTGATAGAGTTAACGACAGCATTTCTATATATTCGGTTACTATGATACTTATTTTTCGCACGATTAATTGTTTTCTGCCTATATGTAGCATCTCTATAATACCTGGCTACTGTACTAGTAATCTTTTCTTGTCTATGCACAATATCATTACGATACTTGTTTTTTCCACTATTAATCTTCTTTTTTCTGTACACACTATCCTCATGATATTTAGTTTTCTCACTATTGACCTTTTTTTTTCTGTGCGCAATGTCTGTATGATACTTAGTTTTCTCACTATTAATCTTTCTGCTTCTGTGGACATTATCTGTATGATACTTAGTTTTCTCACTTTTAATCTTTCTGCTTCTGTGGAAGCTATCGGTATGATACTTAGTTTTCTCGCTATTAACCTTTTTTACTCTATGTGCAATGTCAGTATGATACTTAGTTTTCTCACTATTAATCTTTCTGCTTCTGTGGACATTATCTGTATGATACTTAGTTTTCTCACTATTAACCCTTTTTTCTTTGTGTGCAATGTCTGTATGATACTTCTTATTTAACAATTTCTTCTTCTTTTCACCACTTTCTACATATTTCTTCTTCTCATATTCAAGTTTATTTTCTCTGAATTCTTTACAATTGTAATATTTCTGTCTTTTTGCATAACTTTGTTTTTCCTTGTACGTAGTATACTCCTCTGCAACTTTTGCATTTTTTGTTTTATTATATCTTTCTCTTGCTCTATCTCTTTGCAATTTCTGTTTCAATTTCACATTTACACGTTTACGTCCCTTTTGCTTACACTGAGGATGTGTCGGCTTATCTTCCTTTCTAGCATCACATTGACTTACATGAACATTACTGGGTGGGTCTGTACAAGTAGCCTGAGACAACAAATCTCTGTTACAATACATTTCACAATTGTCACCTGCATTACTTGAAACAAGCCCATGAACATTCACAACTAAATCATAATGAACTTCATTTCTATGATACAAATAAATTCCACAATTTGACAATCTCTCAGTATTGCTGAATGAACGAGAAAACAAATACCACTTATTTGCCTCACTATATGTGTATAAATCAACACCCAACATGTCAGCCATTACTATGATTTCTACTTCTGTTGCCCATGTACCATTATGAAACAACCTCTGCCTAGCCACATAATCTTGCACTGTAGAAAAACCTTCTCTTAAGAAACACTTAAATTTATCAGCATATTTCAGCAAATGATTTACAGTAAGAGTTCTCACATGTCTATGATTTCCTTCAGTTCCTGATATAGCACAAGAAATAGCTCTAAAGAAACAGTTCCCATCACCTTTTATCTTCTTTACAGTGTCAGGTCTTCCCATTTTCTCACATCTTGTGGAAATCTCATCAGTATTCACACATACTTTCCTAATCCCAAAATGTTGACACAATTTTATCTTCATCTCTTTAGTAAGTGGCAAAAAGTTCAAAGGAACTGGTTCAGTAACTTGTATTATTTCTAAATCATTATCACTCTTGTTACCATTACTTAATTCATGATCAAAACCAGTGGCATTTACATCATCAAACAAAACACTGTGTGCTGTATCTTCTTCATCACCATAATTTCCTTCATTGTTTAGGGCATTATTACTTTCCATTGTCTCATTTAAACATTGATTTTCAACACCTTGTGTACAACTACTGGTGCAAGCACTGTTACAACTGTCAATGTGTTGATCACTACAGATACTGAGGTCATGACTAATGCAAATATTAACACCTGTAATTTCAAATTGCTCACTATCAGACAGATTCATAGAATGTCCAAGTTCAGTACAATACCTGTACACACCTTGCCATGTTGATGAACGGAGCAAAATACTTGTTCCATCTTGAACTTGACGGCCATGAACACTTCTGGAATGTGAATCAAATACATAATACATTCCAACGTGGGAAATCACTGCAAAAGTATTTCCATGAAAACATATGAAACATGCTTGATATTTCTGAATTGTTTGTTCTATAGCTAGTTTCAGTGAAATCATGTTGAACTCTGCCAAAGTTGAATCCTGTTCATTGAATGTTCCTACAACAGGTTCCGCATAATTCATGCTAAAGTTGTTTGCATACACATTCAAATCAGTTGGTAATTCATTGATAAGCAGATAATCATTATTCATAGTTGAGCTTCGCTGCAAAAATCCATACAGTTCATTGCCAGTGTTAAGCACATTGTCCATGTCATTCCTTCCCCAATTATTCATACATTTTATCTGACTTTTCATAATTGCACTCAAGGACATGGCCACACATTGCTTTCCAATATTTCTTCCAAACCGTACATCTCCTTGATGACAACTGCCTTGTGCAACAATTGATTGATCAACTTGTCTACTATTCACTGTCTGACAACACTGTATCTTAGCAGGCTTTACCACATCATTAGACTGCATTTCATTCATCTTATTCTTCAAATCTGCATCAACCTTTCTCTTTCTCCTGCTATTTGGATGTATTCCTGTCACGTTAATTTTGCTGGCATTATTTACAGATCTAATTCCAGTTCTCTTGACATCATTTTTAGTGCCATCCTTGTTTCTGCTGTGACTTTCTGTTTGTCTAGTGTCATCAGTGTGGGGTAAGGATTTCTCACTTTGACGTCTCTCACACTTTTGCGGACACACTCTGGGCTGTGATTGTTTATCTGTACATTTCTCCTTTTCACTTGAAGTATCAGGTGAAATTGTTTTCCTCTTTCTTAAGAAGTAACCACCACTCTGTTGTCTAATTGACTGTTTACCAGTACTTAGTTTAACATACCCATTTCCTGTCTTTGGTGTATCATTCCTTCTGTTCTCCTTGTCAGACACTTCATCAATAGGTCCACCTGAACACTGGTCTACTGCACTGTAAGGCATATCAAACTGATTCTCATCTGTACAAATACCAAAATTGTGAAACAAACTGTCAGAGTAATTACTATGTCCACATTTACAACAAACCCAAGTGAATGTCTTACCAGTCAAATATTCCTTAATGTTCAAAATACCTGTGCAAGTCGTATGAAACCACACACAACATTTATCACATTGTATCTTCCTTTTGCTACACCCATCACTTTTATCACAAAGCCAACACACATTGCCATTATCACTTTCTGTTTCCAGGTCCTTGACTTTCTCCTCTCTTACTTGACAGGTCTTTCTCTTCTTGCCTCCTTTCATAACTTTGGACATTTCACAGACATTCTTTCCTCTCCTTCTGTTTACAGTCTGTCTTACATGAATAACTTTGCTAATACATCTTCTTGTATGACAAAATGTAGATTTCATTACTTCTTCATGTACTTGTCTGTCCTTCTTAGACATACGCTGCTCAATTGATTTCCCATTTCTTCTGTAATTATACATCACATGTTTCTTGGCCTTTCTTGTCATTCTTACTCGCTTTGGAACCGTGTATCCAGTTGTTTGACACCTCCGATTCATTGTGTGTTGACGACACTTCCAACTATTTGAACATGTACATGTTGCTATCACTTGTCTCTTCAATGTACGAGGACTCTTCTGCTTCAATGGTATTGTAAATACACCTTTCACATGCTTAGTACACTTCTTATACCTCATATACCTCAACCCACAGCCTTTCATATGTATCACCTTGTGGCTCATATCACAGCTCGTATCATGTCTCACCTCATGACTCATATCACAGCTTGTATCATGTCTCACCTCATGACTCATATCACAGCTTGTATCATGTCTCACCTCATGACTCACATCACAGCTTGTATCATGTCTCACCTCATGACTCATATCACAGCTTGTATCATGTCTCACCTCATGACTCATATCACAGCTTGTATCAAGGCTCACCTCATGACTCATATCACAGCTTGTATCATGTCTCACCTCATGACTCATATCACAGCTTGTATCATGTCTCACCTCATGACTCGTATCACAGCTTGTATCATGTCTCACCTCATGACTCATATCACAGCTTGTATCATGTCTCACCTCATGACTCATATCACAGCTTGTATCATGTCTCACCTCATGACTCGTATCACAGCTTGTATCATGTCTCACCTCATGACTCATATCACAGCTTGTATCATGTCTCACCTCATGACTCGTATCACAGCTTGTATCATGTCTCACCTCATGACTCATATCACAGCTTGTATCATGTCTCACCTCATCACTCATATCACAGCTTGTATCATGTCTCACCTCATGACTCATATCACAGCTTGTATCATGTCTCACCTCATGACTCATATCACAGCTTGTATCATCGCTCACCTCATGACTCATATCACAGCTTGTATCATGTCTCACCTCATGACTCATATCACAGCTTGTATCATGTCTCACCTCATGACTCGTATCACAGCTTGTATCATGTCTCACCTCATGACTCATATCATGGCTTACCTCATGACTCACATCACAGCTTGTATCATGTCTCACCTCATGACTCATATCACAGCTTGTATCATCGCTCACCTCATGACTCATATCATGGCTTACCTCATGACTCACATCACAGCTTGTATCATGTCTCACCTCATGACTCATATCACAGCTTGTATCATGTCTCACCTCATGACTCGTATCACAGCTTGTATCATGTCTCACCTCATGACTCGTATCACAGCTTGTATCATGTCTCACCTCATGACTCATATCACAGCTTGTATCATCGCTCACCTCATGACTCATATCATGGCTTACCTCATGACTCATATCACAGCTTGTATCATGTCTCACCTCATGACTCATATCACAGCTTGTATCATGTCTCACCTCATGACTCATATCACAGCTTGTATCATGTCTCACCTCATGGCTCACATCACAGCTTGTATCATCGCTCACCTCATGACTCATATCACAGCTTGTATCATGTCTCACCTCATGACTCATATCATGGCTTACCTCATGACTCACCTCATGACTCATATCACAGCTTGTATCATGTCTCACCTCATGACTCATATCATGGCTCACCTCATGACTCACCTCATGACTCATATCATGGCTTACCTCATGACTCACCTCATGACTCACATCACAGCTTGTATCATGTCTCACCTCATGACTCATATCATGGCTCACCTCATGACTCACCTCATGACTCATATCATGGCTTACCTCATGACTCACCTCATGACTCACATCACAGCTTGTATCAAGGCTCACCTCATGACTCACATCACAGCTTGTATCATCGCTCACCTCATGGCTCGTGTCACAGCTTGTCTCATAGCTTTTCTTATAACTCATTTGTTCAACACATTTCTTTATACCATGACATAAACGCTTTACATTATGACGAAAGCTAACGAGCCTTCTATTTCCGAGCTTCATTTTGAGGTTCATTTTGAGGTTCATTCTGAGGTTCATTTTGAGGTTCATTGTTATCTTTGGTTTATTCACATGGCATGTATGGCTGTTGCTGATAGCAAGCACTGGTGCCTGGTTCTCAGCAACGTCCTCAAGCAAGAGTGCTCGAGTCACAAGCCCAGAGTGGACTTGAGTGGGAAAGGAAAGGAAAGAGGAATAGAGAGAAAGAGAGCGGACATGAGAACTAACACAAGAACAGCTGAGGAAAGAAAGACTAGACAAGTCAGAAAGAAACATGCAAGTGTTGGAGGAAACGTACATTCCTCCAACGGGCCTCCTCATCTTCAGGATCCCCATATCATCCTTCACTGTCTTAGCTTGCTGGAGTCGCTGGTACTTGGGCATTTTTCCTGAAAACAAATTGAAAAGAAAAACAGAAACATATAAGGTCAGTAGACAAAACACATAAAAGGGATGTTTTCCTAACCCACTCTACTGACTGTTGCAAGATGGCCCAGATATTAGTGGTTGCATTTCATGTCATTTTTATTCATTTGTATTTTTCAGGTTCAACTGCTTCAGTCAGTGGTTTGTTCTTCTTTAAATTACTTCAATCAATATTTTCAGTTTCAGTTCCCGTTCTGGTTTATTTTGTGTTTTGATACAAAATAAGCCGGAACATTCCCCTTTGGGAGATTCCTGAAGTTTTGTTGCTACAATGAATAAATTGATCCTTCGGAAATAGCAGTAATAATACAGTAATGTCTGCTTTCATAGCTTCTGACTGAAAACCAAAAAAGGTACAATTTAGGACGCTGCCAATGTAGGGCTGGACAATGCAGGTCAGTCAAAAGCTGGTTCAGTAACCAGGAGGTTGCAGGTTCAAGTCCTCCTTCAGTCAGATTTCTTGGCTCTTCTTGACTTAAGCAAATGCCGTCAACTTCCGTAGTTGTTTATTACAAAGCATATTCATATACATGTACTACCTTGTTCAAGGTTTTTCATAATTTTTGTTAACAAGTTACTGTACAAAGACACTGTTTGATTTCCTCTATACTGAAATGCTGTTCAAGTGACATACACAAGTGACATAAATGTCCAAGTATAGTATAAAATGCAGATATTACTTCAAAACACCAATACATAATCAGAACAAAAAAATAACTTTTGTGTACTGGACAAGTGCAAAAAAGTACAAGAATTCATCATGATTTTCATAATTATCTTATTAAGAACATTGGCATTGACAGACTCAATCAAACAAATCAATAACAGAAATATACACCATTGACTAAAAATCCTTCAATTTACATAAAATGTTGAATATGATTCAAACACAAGTGAGATACGTAGCCACTGGTTATAAACCCAACAGTCAAAAAGTGTGCTACAGCACAATAATGTACAGGTATGAAGGACATAATGTTTACGTAAAAAAAGGAAAAATAAGTAAATATGCAGACGTCCTAAATTAATGAGGAGTCCTTTCTCCATGATTATACTGAACATTAATTAATAAAACAATTATTGAATTAATTGTTATCATCCATGTTTAATTTATGACATAAATGAATGGCTAGGCCACCCATGGATGGATAGATTCAAATTGAGGCAAAACTATACAAGATCATACAAACTACTCCACATAGGCAGGCGCGGTTTTACGGGGGGGCTAGGGGGGGCTACACCCCCCAAAAAATTTTGTCTAGCCCCCCAAAAAAATGCAAGTGAAAAAAAAAATTCTTGAAAATACTGGATTTTTTCAGTTATTCAGCGCCAATTACATAAAAAACGCGTTGTGTGGGCTATAATGTGCATGTTTTTCGACCCCTAATAAGACATAACAGAAGCGAGTGTTAGAAGAACCCAAAATATTAGGTCTTCCAGCCCCCCAAAAAAATAATGGCTCTTCTAGCCCCCCCAAAATTTTGACTCTAGAACCGCGCCTGCACATAGGCAATAATCCATACTGACCATAGCTATAGCATGACCATGTTCACAATACTAATCCCCAACAAGTTCCTAACGTTAGCCTTTGCATCAAATTATTTGTTAACCGAAATCCTCTTCAAACATATTATGGCAATCGCAACAGACGCTAGTTTATAAAGACTTAGATAGTACATGTACCTCGCACTACTCACTGAAATATACACAAAAACAAACATTTTTATTTCATGAAGCATTCATAACCTTACTTACTTGGCGTGGTGAAAAAACACTATTGTCATGAATAGATTGTTCTCCTCCAAGCTGTAGATAGTAAACACTCTCATTGAGACAGGATACACGACCAAAATGCACCCCGAAGTAAGCCCGTGTCCCAATTCTATGGCTGCGGCTGGAAATTACGCACGTACCTATAGAAGCCACTAGCCATTGACTGCAGACGTCGGAACGCGGCCTAAGACATGCGCAGAACGGTGGTTGTTGTACGGAAGCCGAATTGTGTCAGTTGATCTCTCAAGTTTTGTTTTATACATCGCGCGCGTGGATTATGCATAATATCCGTCGGCCGCAATAGTCGCTATCGGATGAATGAATTTTTCTAGCCTAAAAGCATACGATTTTTTTAAAAGCTCCTCATTCAAAAGTGGTAAGAGCTAGGATCATTCATGATTCTTTCAACAAAAGTCAATGTTAGGCAAGGTCTTTCCTTAATTGTGACACAAACCATGGAGCTATTTATAGCTCCATGCACAAACACAACCAAAAGTTACGTGACTTAAGATTAAAGGTGCACTCTTCTATAACTTGAAAGCTTCAAAGGTTGTGACGATTTTTTTATATCATAATGCGGAAAAGCCATGTGTTCTGTTTTCAACAGACACAACCTCTAGTATTTTTTTTGAGTTTGTTCTGTGGCCCATAGACTTTGTACACAGATTTTTCTGCGCGGCACTTTGGTTACTTTAAAACAGCCGATCTTAACCAAACTTGGTCTGAATGAAGTCCATATAGGGTAGTTGTGCCCCGAAACTTTTCACCATCATGGCGTCAAAACTTGATTTTATATGATTTTTAAAAAATATTTTATAGCCCGTTCACTTTGTACACAGATTACGTGAACGTGGTCGTTGTACAAAACATAAAGCTCGATCAATGTCCCATACACTATGTACAGTGTACATGTAGGCCCAGGTACGCAATTCACTGTGCATATGTCCGATTGCGTGACACAAAACGTCGTTTACCACTTGCCATAGTTTGCACGTAATTCCTTTTATATATTATTACATACCAGCACCAAATCTTAATCGAAATGCTATCGATGTAGGTTGCTCTGTACGTGAAAATATTGGTCATTAAATAAAACATACGATGTCAACAACATAAATACAAGGCGCGTTCAGATGTTTGATTGCCTGGGTTATATATGCCGTTTTTTCATTTACTTCCTTATCATAGTTTCCAGCAAAGCAGCGTAAATGCTGGTTTTGACCCGTGTTTTGACCAGACAACCACGCACGCGCAGCAATCTACTTATACCGTTTTCAGTACGTAAGGTTGCACCCAAGTAAATAAACTCCCGTGGACAACAGTGATAAATCCTCAAACTTCAAAAATCATTAAAAAATATACAGAACTCTCACAGCTGTTCAAGTTGCACAGAAAAATGATGATGAACATGTAACCTTTCATTTTCTGTTCATTTTATGGTAGGGTGACCGTTGAATTTTGAGTTATACTCATTCTCAGCTGACCACCCCTAAAACAAGGTATGGATCACTCCAGTCAAAGAAGCCATTTTCACAAAAAAAACCATCCCTCTGCAAAGCGGCTGAAATAGACCCACTTTCTCACCCAATTGCATCAAAAATGGTCACAAATGGAAGCCCAGAGACCGGGCAGGAGGTCCAGTGCCGTATTTCTTCAATCCTTCATTTTCATAGCTCTCACAACTCTCTTATTTCAAATATATTGAGTGCTTAACTTTTATTCATGAGCTCGGCGGACCCATTTGGCCACTACATGTATTTACTTGGCTGCACCCGTATTTTCCGAGCGCACGGTTTTGAATAACGCCCTCTTTTGATTAAAACGAGAAATCATTTCCCGAAGACGATATCATTTATTTGCTGAATCAAACAACATCAGCGATGTGTATTTAATTTGAGAAATATTTTATATCATATGCGGAAAAGCCATGTGTTCTGTTTTCAACAGACACAACCTCTAGTATTTTTTTTGAGTTTGTTCTGTGGCCCATAGACTTTGTACACAGATTTTTCTGCGCGGCACTTTGGTTACTTTAAAACAGCCGATCTTAACCAAACTTGGCCTGAATGAAGTCCGTATAGGGTAGTTGTGCCCCGAAACTTTTCATCATCATGACGTCAAAACTTGATTTTATATGATTTTTTTAAAATATTGTATAGCCCGTTCACTTTGTACACAGATTACGTGAACGTGGTCGTTGTACAAAACATAAAGCTCGATCAATTTCCCATACACTATGTACAGTGTACATGTAGGCCTACGTACGCAATTCACTGTGATAACATACAATGCACATGTCCGATTCCGTGACACAAAACGTCGTTTACACTTGCCATAGTTTGCACGTAATTCGTTTTATATATCATTAAATACCAGCACCAAATCTTAATCGAAATGCTATCGATGTAGGTTGCTCTGTACGCGAAAATATTGGTCCTTAAAAAAAACATACGATTTAAACAACATAAATACAAGGCGCGATCAGATGTTTGATTGCCTGGGTTATATATGCCGTTTTTTCATTTACTTCCTTATCATAGTTGCCAGCAAAGCAGCGTAAATGCTGATTTTGACCCGTGTTTTGACCAGACAACCACGCACGCGCAGCAATCTACTTATACCGTTTTCAGTACGTAAGGTTGCACCCAAGTAAATAAACTCCCGCGGACAACAGTGATAAATCCCCAAACTTCAAAAATCGTTGAAAAATATACAGAACTCTCACAGCTGTTCAAGTTGCACAGAAAAATGATGATGAACATGTAACCTTTCATTTTCTTTTCATTTTATGGTAGGGTGACGGTTGAATTTTTGAGTTATACTCATTCTCAGCTGACCACCCCTAAAACAAGGTACGGATCACTCCAGTCAAAGAAGCCATTTAAAAAAAAAACATCCCTCCGCAAAGCGGCTGAAATAGACCCGCTTTCTCACCCAATTGCATCAAAAATGGTCACAAATGGAAGCCCAGACACCAGGCAGGAGGTCCAGTGCCGTATTTCTTCAATCCTTCATTTTCATAGCTCTCACAACTCTCTTATTTCAAATATATTGAGTGCTTAACTTTTATTCATGAGCTCGGCGGACCCATTTGGCCACTACATGTATTTACTTGGCTGCACCCGTAATGCAGGATTCAGTTTTCCGAGCGCACGGTTTTTAATAACGCCCTCTTTTGATTAAAACGAGAAATCATTTCCCGAAGACGATATCATTTATTTGCTGAATCAAACAACATCAGCGATGTGTATTTAATTTAAAAAAATATTCTATATCATATGCGGAAAAGCCATGTGTTCTGTTTTCAACAGACACAACCTCTAGTATTTTTTTTGAGTTTGTGCTGTGGCCCATAGACTTTGTACACAGATTTTTGTCCGCGGCACTTTGGTCACTTTGAAACAGCCGATCTTAACCAAACTTGGTCTGAATGAAGTCCGTATAGGGTAGTTGTTCCCCGAAACTTTTCGTCATCATGACGTCAAAACTTGATTTTATATGATTTTTTTAATTATCAAACTAGCCCGTTCACTTTGTACACAGATTACGTGAACATGGTCGTTGTACTAAACATAAAGCTCGATCAATTCCCCATTCACTATGTACAGTGTACATCTAGGCCTACGTACGCAATTCACTGTTTGTAACATACAATGCACATGTCCGATTGCGTGATACAAAACGTCGTTTACACTTGCCATAGTTTGCACGTAATTCCTTTTTTATATCATTAAATACCAGCACCAAATCTTAATCGAAATGCTATCGATGTAGGTTGCTCTGTACGTGAAAATATTGGTCATTAAATAAAACATACGATTTAAACAACATAAACACAAGGTGCGTCCAGGTGTTTGATTGCCTGGATTATATATGCCACTTTTTTATTTACTTCCTTGTCATAGTTGCCAGCAAAGCAGCGTAAATGCTGATTATGAGCCGTGTTTGACCAGACAACCACGCACGCGCAGCAATCTACTTATACCGTTTTCAGTACGTTAAGGTTGCACCCAAGTTAATAAACTCCCGCGGACAACGGTGATAAATCCCCAAACTTCAAAAATCGTACAAAAATATACAGAACTCTCACAGCTGTTCAAGTTGCACAGAAAATTGATGATAAACATGTAAACTTTCATTTTCTTTTCATTTTATGGTAGGGTGACCGTTGGATTTTTGAGTTTTACTCATTCTCAGCTGACCACCCCTAAAACAAGGTACGGATCACTCCAGTCAAAGAAGCCATTAAAAAAAAACATCCCTCTGCAAAGCGGCTGAAATAGACCCACTTTCTCACCCAATTGCATCAAAAATGGTCACAAATGGAAGCCCAGAGTCCAGGCAGGAGGTCCAGTGCCGTATTTCTTCAATCCTTCATTTTCAAAGCTCTCACAACTCTCTTATTTCAAATATATTGAGTGCTTAACTTTTATTCATGAGCTCGGCGGACCCTTTTGGCCACTACATGTATTTACTTGGCTGCACCCGTAATGCAGGATTCAGTTTTCCGAGCGCACGGTTTTGAATAACGCCCTCTTTTGATTAAAACGAGAAATCATTTCCCGAAGACGATTTCATTTATTTGCTGAATCAAACAACATCAGCGATGTGTATTTAATTTGAGAAATATTTTATATCATATGCGGAAAAGCCATGTGTTCTGTTTTCAACTCAGACACAACCTCTAGTATTTTTTTTGAGTTTGTTCTGCGGCCCATAGACTTTGTACACAGATTTTTGTCCGCGGCACTTTGGTCACTTTGAAACAGCCGATCTTAACCAAACTTGGTCTGAATGAAGTCCGTATAGGGTAGTTGTTCCCCGAAACTTTCGTCATCATGACGTCAAAACTTGATTTTATATGATTTTTTTAATTATCAAACTAGCCCGTTCACTTTGTACACAGATTACGTGAACGTGGTCGTTGTACAAAACATAAAGCTCGATCAATTTCCCATACACTATGTACAGTGTACATGTAGGCCTACGTACGTAATTCACTGTGTATAACATACAATGCACATGTCCGATTGCGTGACACAAAACGTCGTTTACAACTTGCCATAGTTTGCACGTAATTCCTTTTATATATCATTAAATACCAGCACCAAATCTTAATCGAAATGCTATCGATGTAGGTTGCTCTGTACGCGAAAATATTGGTCATTAAAAAAAACATACGATTTAAACAACATAAATACAAGGCGCGATCAGATGTTTGATTGCCTGGGTTATATATGCCGTTTTTTCATTTACTTCCTTATCATAGTTGCCAGCAAAGCAGCGTAAATGCTGATTATGAGCCGTGTTTCGACCAGACAACCGCGCACGCGCAGCAATCTACTTATACCGTTTTCAGTACGTAAGGTTGCACCCAAGTAAATAAACTCCCGTGGACAACAGTGATAAATCCTCAAACTTCAAAAATCGTTGAAAAATATACAGAACTCTCACAGCTGTTCAAGTTGCACAGAAAAATGATGATGAACATGTAACCTTTCATTTTCTTTTCATTTTATAGTAGGGTGACCCTTGAATTTTTGAGTTATACTCATTCTCAGCTGACCACCCCTAAAACAAGGTACGGATCACTCCAGTCAAAGAAGCCATTAAAACAAAAAAACATCCCTCTGCAAAGCGGCTGAAATAGACCCACTTTCCCACCCAATTGCGTCAAAAATGGTCACAAATGCAAGCCCAGAGTCCAGGCAGGAGGTCCAGTGCCATATTTCTTCAATCCTTCATTTCAATAGCTCTCACAACTCTCTTATTTCAAATATATTGAGTGCTTAACTTTTATTCATCAGCTCGGCGGACCCATTTTGCCACTACATGTATTTACTTGGCTGCACCCGTAATGCAGGATTCAGTTTTCCGAGCGCACGGTTTTGAATAACGCCCTCTTTTGATTAAAACGAGAAATCATTTCCCGAAGACGATAATTATCATTTATTTGCTGAATCAAACAACATCAGCGATGTGTATTTAATTTGAGAAATATTTTATATCATATGCGGAAAAGCCATGTGTTCTGTTTTCAACAGACACAACCTCTAGTATTTTTTTTGAGTTTGTTCTGTGGCCCATAGACTTTGTACACAGATTTTTCTGCGCGGCACTTTGGTTACTTTAAAACAGCCGATCTTAACCAAACTTGGTCTGAATGAAGTCCATATAGGGTAGTTGTGCCCCGAAACTTTTCACCATCATGGCGTCAAAACTTGATTTTATATGATTTTTAAAAAATATTTTATAGCCCGTTCACTTTGTACACAGATTACGTGAACGTGGTCGTTGTACAAAACATAAAGCTCGATCAATGTCCCATACACTATGTACAGTGTACATGTAGGCCCAGGTACGCAATTCACTGTGCATATGTCCGATTGCGTGACACAAAACGTCGTTTACCACTTGCCATAGTTTGCACGTAATTCCTTTTATATATTATTACATACCAGCACCAAATCTTAATCGAAATGCTATCGATGTAGGTTGCTCTGTACGTGAAAATATTGGTCATTAAATAAAACATACGATGTCAACAACATAAATACAAGGCGCGTTCAGATGTTTGATTGCCTGGGTTATATATGCCGTTTTTTCATTTACTTCCTTATCATAGTTTCCAGCAAAGCAGCGTAAATGCTGGTTTTGACCCGTGTTTTGACCAGACAACCACGCACGCGCAGCAATCTACTTATACCGTTTTCAGTACGTAAGGTTGCACCCAAGTAAATAAACTCCCGTGGACAACAGTGATAAATCCTCAAACTTCAAAAATCATTAAAAAATATACAGAACTCTCACAGCTGTTCAAGTTGCACAGAAAAATGATGATGAACATGTAACCTTTCATTTTCTGTTCATTTTATGGTAGGGTGACCGTTGAATTTTGAGTTATACTCATTCTCAGCTGACCACCCCTAAAACAAGGTATGGATCACTCCAGTCAAAGAAGCCATTTTCACAAAAAAAACCATCCCTCTGCAAAGCGGCTGAAATAGACCCACTTTCTCACCCAATTGCATCAAAAATGGTCACAAATGGAAGCCCAGAGACCGGGCAGGAGGTCCAGTGCCGTATTTCTTCAATCCTTCATTTTCATAGCTCTCACAACTCTCTTATTTCAAATATATTGAGTGCTTAACTTTTATTCATGAGCTCGGCGGACCCATTTGGCCACTACATGTATTTACTTGGCTGCACCCGTATTTTCCGAGCGCACGGTTTTGAATAACGCCCTCTTTTGATTAAAACGAGAAATCATTTCCCGAAGACGATATCATTTATTTGCTGAATCAAACAACATCAGCGATGTGTATTTAATTTGAGAAATATTTTATATCATATGCGGAAAAGCCATGTGTTCTGTTTTCAACAGACACAACCTCTAGTATTTTTTTTGAGTTTGTTCTGTGGCCCATAGACTTTGTACACAGATTTTTCTGCGCGGCACTTTGGTTACTTTAAAACAGCCGATCTTAACCAAACTTGGCCTGAATGAAGTCCGTATAGGGTAGTTGTGCCCCGAAACTTTTCATCATCATGACGTCAAAACTTGATTTTATATGATTTTTTTAAAATATTGTATAGCCCGTTCACTTTGTACACAGATTACGTGAACGTGGTCGTTGTACAAAACATAAAGCTCGATCAATTTCCCATACACTATGTACAGTGTACATGTAGGCCTACGTACGCAATTCACTGTGATAACATACAATGCACATGTCCGATTCCGTGACACAAAACGTCGTTTACACTTGCCATAGTTTGCACGTAATTCGTTTTATATATCATTAAATACCAGCACCAAATCTTAATCGAAATGCTATCGATGTAGGTTGCTCTGTACGCGAAAATATTGGTCCTTAAAAAAAACATACGATTTAAACAACATAAATACAAGGCGCGATCAGATGTTTGATTGCCTGGGTTATATATGCCGTTTTTTCATTTACTTCCTTATCATAGTTGCCAGCAAAGCAGCGTAAATGCTGATTTTGACCCGTGTTTTGACCAGACAACCACGCACGCGCAGCAATCTACTTATACCGTTTTCAGTACGTAAGGTTGCACCCAAGTAAATAAACTCCCGCGGACAACAGTGATAAATCCCCAAACTTCAAAAATCGTTGAAAAATATACAGAACTCTCACAGCTGTTCAAGTTGCACAGAAAAATGATGATGAACATGTAACCTTTCATTTTCTTTTCATTTTATGGTAGGGTGACGGTTGAATTTTTGAGTTATACTCATTCTCAGCTGACCACCCCTAAAACAAGGTACGGATCACTCCAGTCAAAGAAGCCATTTAAAAAAAAAACATCCCTCCGCAAAGCGGCTGAAATAGACCCGCTTTCTCACCCAATTGCATCAAAAATGGTCACAAATGGAAGCCCAGACACCAGGCAGGAGGTCCAGTGCCGTATTTCTTCAATCCTTCATTTTCATAGCTCTCACAACTCTCTTATTTCAAATATATTGAGTGCTTAACTTTTATTCATGAGCTCGGCGGACCCATTTGGCCACTACATGTATTTACTTGGCTGCACCCGTAATGCAGGATTCAGTTTTCCGAGCGCACGGTTTTTAATAACGCCCTCTTTTGATTAAAACGAGAAATCATTTCCCGAAGACGATATCATTTATTTGCTGAATCAAACAACATCAGCGATGTGTATTTAATTTAAAAAAATATTCTATATCATATGCGGAAAAGCCATGTGTTCTGTTTTCAACAGACACAACCTCTAGTATTTTTTTTGAGTTTGTGCTGTGGCCCATAGACTTTGTACACAGATTTTTGTCCGCGGCACTTTGGTCACTTTGAAACAGCCGATCTTAACCAAACTTGGTCTGAATGAAGTCCGTATAGGGTAGTTGTTCCCCGAAACTTTTCGTCATCATGACGTCAAAACTTGATTTTATATGATTTTTTTAATTATCAAACTAGCCCGTTCACTTTGTACACAGATTACGTGAACATGGTCGTTGTACTAAACATAAAGCTCGATCAATTCCCCATTCACTATGTACAGTGTACATCTAGGCCTACGTACGCAATTCACTGTTTGTAACATACAATGCACATGTCCGATTGCGTGATACAAAACGTCGTTTACACTTGCCATAGTTTGCACGTAATTCCTTTTTTATATCATTAAATACCAGCACCAAATCTTAATCGAAATGCTATCGATGTAGGTTGCTCTGTACGTGAAAATATTGGTCATTAAATAAAACATACGATTTAAACAACATAAACACAAGGTGCGTCCAGGTGTTTGATTGCCTGGATTATATATGCCACTTTTTTATTTACTTCCTTGTCATAGTTGCCAGCAAAGCAGCGTAAATGCTGATTATGAGCCGTGTTTGACCAGACAACCACGCACGCGCAGCAATCTACTTATACCGTTTTCAGTACGTTAAGGTTGCACCCAAGTTAATAAACTCCCGCGGACAACGGTGATAAATCCCCAAACTTCAAAAATCGTACAAAAATATACAGAACTCTCACAGCTGTTCAAGTTGCACAGAAAATTGATGATAAACATGTAAACTTTCATTTTCTTTTCATTTTATGGTAGGGTGACCGTTGGATTTTTGAGTTTTACTCATTCTCAGCTGACCACCCCTAAAACAAGGTACGGATCACTCCAGTCAAAGAAGCCATTAAAAAAAAACATCCCTCTGCAAAGCGGCTGAAATAGACCCACTTTCTCACCCAATTGCATCAAAAATGGTCACAAATGGAAGCCCAGAGTCCAGGCAGGAGGTCCAGTGCCGTATTTCTTCAATCCTTCATTTTCAAAGCTCTCACAACTCTCTTATTTCAAATATATTGAGTGCTTAACTTTTATTCATGAGCTCGGCGGACCCTTTTGGCCACTACATGTATTTACTTGGCTGCACCCGTAATGCAGGATTCAGTTTTCCGAGCGCACGGTTTTGAATAACGCCCTCTTTTGATTAAAACGAGAAATCATTTCCCGAAGACGATTTCATTTATTTGCTGAATCAAACAACATCAGCGATGTGTATTTAATTTGAGAAATATTTTATATCATATGCGGAAAAGCCATGTGTTCTGTTTTCAACTCAGACACAACCTCTAGTATTTTTTTTGAGTTTGTTCTGCGGCCCATAGACTTTGTACACAGATTTTTGTCCGCGGCACTTTGGTCACTTTGAAACAGCCGATCTTAACCAAACTTGGTCTGAATGAAGTCCGTATAGGGTAGTTGTTCCCCGAAACTTTCGTCATCATGACGTCAAAACTTGATTTTATATGATTTTTTTAATTATCAAACTAGCCCGTTCACTTTGTACACAGATTACGTGAACGTGGTCGTTGTACAAAACATAAAGCTCGATCAATTTCCCATACACTATGTACAGTGTACATGTAGGCCTACGTACGTAATTCACTGTGTATAACATACAATGCACATGTCCGATTGCGTGACACAAAACGTCGTTTACAACTTGCCATAGTTTGCACGTAATTCCTTTTATATATCATTAAATACCAGCACCAAATCTTAATCGAAATGCTATCGATGTAGGTTGCTCTGTACGCGAAAATATTGGTCATTAAAAAAAACATACGATTTAAACAACATAAATACAAGGCGCGATCAGATGTTTGATTGCCTGGGTTATATATGCCGTTTTTTCATTTACTTCCTTATCATAGTTGCCAGCAAAGCAGCGTAAATGCTGATTATGAGCCGTGTTTCGACCAGACAACCGCGCACGCGCAGCAATCTACTTATACCGTTTTCAGTACGTAAGGTTGCACCCAAGTAAATAAACTCCCGTGGACAACAGTGATAAATCCTCAAACTTCAAAAATCGTTGAAAAATATACAGAACTCTCACAGCTGTTCAAGTTGCACAGAAAAATGATGATGAACATGTAACCTTTCATTTTCTTTTCATTTTATAGTAGGGTGACCCTTGAATTTTTGAGTTATACTCATTCTCAGCTGACCACCCCTAAAACAAGGTACGGATCACTCCAGTCAAAGAAGCCATTAAAACAAAAAAACATCCCTCTGCAAAGCGGCTGAAATAGACCCACTTTCCCACCCAATTGCGTCAAAAATGGTCACAAATGCAAGCCCAGAGTCCAGGCAGGAGGTCCAGTGCCATATTTCTTCAATCCTTCATTTCAATAGCTCTCACAACTCTCTTATTTCAAATATATTGAGTGCTTAACTTTTATTCATCAGCTCGGCGGACCCATTTTGCCACTACATGTATTTACTTGGCTGCACCCGTAATGCAGGATTCAGTTTTCCGAGCGCACGGTTTTGAATAACGCCCTCTTTTGATTAAAACGAGAAATCATTTCCCGAAGACGATAATTATCATTTATTTGCTGAATCAAACAACATCAGCGATGTGTATTTAATTTGAGAAATATTTTATATCATATGCGGAAAAGCCATGTGTTCTGTTTTCAACAGACACAACCTCTAGTATTTTTTTTGAGTTTGTTCGGTGGCCCATAGACTTTGTACACAGATTTTTCTGCGCGGCACTTTGGTTACTTTAAAACAGCCGATCTTAACCAAACTTGGCCTGAATGAAGTCCGTATAGGGTAGTTGTGCCCCGAAACTTTTCATCATCATGACGTCAAAACTTGATTTTATATGATTTTTTTAAAATATTGTATAGCCCGTTCACTTTGTACACAGATTACGTGAACGTGGTCGTTGTACAAAACATAAAGCTCGATCAATTTCCCATACACTATGTACAGTGTACATGTAGGCCTACGTACGCAATTCACTGTGTATAACATACAATGCACATGTCCGATTCCGTGACACAAAACGTCGTTTACACTTGCCATAGTTTGCACGTAATTCCTTTTATATATCATTAAATACCAGCACCAAATCTTAATCGAAATGCTATCGATGTAGGTTGCTCTGTACGCGAAAATATTGGTCCTTAAAAAAAACATACGATTTAAACAACATAAATACAAGGCGCGATCAGATGTTTGATTGCCTGGTTTATATATGCCGTTTTTTCATTTACTTCCTTATCATAGTTGCCAGCAAAGCAGCGTAAATGCTGATTTTGACCCGTGTTTTGACCAGACAACCACGCACGCGCAGCAATCTACTTATACCGTTTTCAGTACGTAAGGTTGCACCCAAGTAAATAAACTCCCGCGGACAACAGTGATAAATCCCCAAACTTCAAAAATCGTTGAAAAATATACAGAACTCTCACAGCTGTTCAAGTTGCACAGAAAAATGATGATGAACATGTAACCTTTCATTTTCTTTTCATTTTATGGTAGGGTGACGGTTGAATTTTTGAGTTATACTCATTCTCAGCTGACCACCCCTAAAACAAGGTACGGATCACTCCAGTCAAAGAAGCCATTTTAAAAAAAAACATCCCTCTGCAAAGCGGCTGAAATAGACCCGCTTTCTCACCCAATTGCATCAAAAATGGTCACAAATGGAAGCCCAGACACCAGGCAGGAGGTCCAGTGCCGTATTTCTTCAATCCTTCATTTTCATAGCTCTCACAACTCTCTTATTTCAAATATATTGAGTGCTTAACTTTTATTCATGAGCTCGGCGGACCCATTTGGCCACTACATGTATTTACTTGGCTGCACCCGTATTTTCCGAGCGCACGGTTTTGAATAACGCCCTCTATTGATTAAAACGAGAAATCATTTCCCGAAGACGATATCATTTATTTGCTGAATCAAACAACATCAGCGATGTGTATTTAATTTGAGAAATATTTTATATCATATGCGGAAAAGCCATGTGTTCTGTTTTCAACAGACACAACCTCTAGTTTTTGGCTTTTTCGCGGAAGCGAAAAGCCTTTATTTTTGTTCTGTTTTTTTTTTTTTTTGGCTTTTTCGCGGAAGCGAAAAGCCTTTGTTTTTGTTCTGTTATTTTTTTTTTTTTGGCTTTTTCGCGAAAGCGAAAAGCCTTTGTTTTTGTTCTGTTATTTTTTTTTCTTCTTCTTCCTGTCGCCTGAGTTACCATAGACTTTTTCTCGGTGGCACTTTGGCTACTTTTAAACTGCCGATTTTAACTAAACTTGGTCTGAAGGAAGTCCGTATGGGGCAGTTGTCTCCCGAAACTTTTCGTCATCGTGACGTCATCAGGTGTCATGTGACAAGCGATTTGAATTAAATAATCAAAATCTTTAAAAATCAATAAAAAATCAACGGTTTGAGATATAAAGTTGATTCCTTCACCAAAAGTGTTTGTTGGGCAGGGTCTTTCATTGTGACACATTGCTTGACCTCTGTGACCTCTACTTCCGGTCAAACAGGAAGTAGCTCCTCATTTAAAAGTGGTAAGAGCTAGGATAATGATTCTTTCACCAAATATCAATGTTAGGCTAGGTCTTTCTTTGTGACACATTGCTTGACCTCTGTGACCTCTACTTCCGGTCAAACAGGAAGTAGCTCCTCATTTAAAAGTGGTAAGAGCTAGGATCATGATTCTTTCACCAAATATCAATGTTAGGCAAGGTATTTCTTTGTGACACATTGCTTGACCTTCGTGACCTCTACTTCCGGTCAAACAGGAAGTAGCTCCTCATTTAAAAGTGGTAAGAGCTAGGATCATGATTCTTTCACCAAATATCAATGTTAGGCAAGGTATTTCTTTGTGACACATTGCTTGACCTTCGTGACCTCTACTTCCGGTCAAACAGGAAGTAGCTCCTCATTTAAAAGTGGTAAGAGCTAGGATCATGATTCTTTCACCAAATATCAATGTTAGGCAAGCTCTTTTTTTGTGACACATTGTTTGACCTCTGTGACCTCTACTTCCGGTCAAACAGGAAGTAGCTCATAATTTAAAAGTGGTCTGGGCTAGGATCATGATTCTTTTGTCATAAGTCGATGTTAGGCAAGGTCTTTCTTTGTGACACAAATACAACCAATTCATGTGAGTTTATGATTAAAGGTGCACACTTCAAATGTATAAATCATAAGATCATAATCAACTGTCTTTATGTGTGTATAAGGTTATGCCAATTTTTTCAATAAAAACGGAAACGGAAAAGCCTTGTGTTCTGTTTTCAACAGACACAATCTCTAGTTCTTCTTCTTCCTCTTCTTGTCGCCAAAATCCCATAGACTTTGCACGTGGGTATTCTCGGTGGCACTTTGGTCACTTTTAAATAACTGATTTTAACCAAACTTGGTCTGAAGGAAGTACATATAGGGTAGTTGTCTCCCGAAACTTTACGTCATCATGACGTCATCAGGTGTCAAATTACAAGCAATTTAAATTTAATTATCGAAATTTTTAAAAATCAACAAAAAATCAACCGTTTGAGATATTGAGTTGATTCTTTCGTCAAATGTCAATTGGGTAAGGTCTTTCTTCGTGACACATTGCTTGAACTCTGTGACCTCTACTTAACGTCATTATGTGTCACGTATAACAGCGCCTTAAAGAGCGAACATTACGTGCCAATATTAGGGCTATACATTCGAGCGCACGGTTTTGATTGGCGCCCTCTATTGATTAAAACAAGAAACTATGGTGGTGTTTATCGAACTATAAACTCGGCACTACAACTCCGGCTTGATGCGTGGTGCGCGGTGCGCGATATAGGCCTATTCATGAAAGAAACACAGAGTTAGAAGAATATTCGGCATGGACAGCATGCATCTCCCGGATATCCCCACAGGTCTTTTGCTCATGATTAGCTTTCCAGCTTCCCAGCTTTCAATAAAAAATGATTGTCGATGTGCACAATAATATACTGACACCGCCACAGTTTCTTGTTTTGATCAAAAGAGCATTCCATGCCGTGTGCTCGTGCAAACATAAAAAACCCGCATTACTGTGTCGGGAACCATTATGTTGAAATTAAACTGTTAATCACTTCAAGATTCAGTTATATGATACAACCATGTCTCGGCTATCACCATGTAGAATATAAGCAAAATCGAGCTGAAATTGGCGAAAATGTGACGAATTGAAAGAGTACTCTTTAAAAACAAATTATTCCAGAATAAGTGGCCAATGCACACATTTTCAAAGAATTGATGAAAATCGGGTTTTGAGGTTGGGTAATTCAGTCTTAGTTTTTCCCCTCAATTTCAGTCCAATTTTGCTCACATTCTACATGGTGATAGAGAAGATATGACATATCTAAATCTTGAAGTGGTAGGCCTAAACAATTTAATTTTCATATAATAGTTCTCGACACAAAGTGTTGCGTTTTATTTTGGGACACCCTGTAATCCAAGTCAGGAAGTGTTCTATTGAAAAGGGGCAATGACGTCGTCCTCTGATTGATTAAACTTTTAGCGATTAAAGTTCTTTTAACGACATTAGTGAACACAACAATATTAAGGTTTCTAATTTGGATTTCCGTTTGATAATAAAAAGCAGGCAACAATTAACATAGATGACGACAACCATGGAGGACACTGTTCCGCCGACAAATATTTAAGTACGTAGGCCTAAGTCTTTTTCCCACGTCCAATTGACTCAAAACGTCGTATAGGTTACATAATTTTACGTCATACGTCTTTTTTGCCCCCCCCCCCCCAAAAAAAAGTTCTTGACCAGAATGCTATCCATTAATGTACACTGAAGGTTTGTGAGTACGTATCACGCTCCTGTTACTGTAACCGCCGTACAACTAAGTTGGGAAGAGTTGTATGGGAACATTGATCCCTCACACTGTATAAACGTACAGTGTTTTTTCTGCTACTGTGGCAATTTGATCAGTTTTAGACATGAACACATTAAATACATGGCGGAATCCATATTTGTTTCATGCCCTCGTGCCATTCATGAAAACATTATTTTTATTTCCTGTCGTCAAATTTGTTTGATGCCCTTCAAAAACTCGAATTGCAATCGGAATTATTCTGGCCGATTTGTTGTTGTACCTTGGAGGAATAAAACCCATGCTTGTACCGTATCATCAACAATTATACGTACCAATAATTGGACAAAAATATTTCAAATTCCATTTGTATGAGGAGATAAATTACTGTGATGGTGACGACATGAAAACTCAAACAGTACAACTTATGGAGTGGGAATTATAAGATGTTTCAATGGCACATGACATCATTATTGTGACATCCCTTATATTATATATATTATATTATTATATTGTGACATAGCTTATAAGGGTTATTGGAGAATCAACCGACTGTAAAGTGCGCCCTCATGTGAAAGAGTTATGATGAATACATCGGCATACATAAATTATAACTTTTTACACATGTACACTATTATGCTGCATGTATTGAAATCGTACAATCGTACAACAATTTCTGTGCGACAAATTACACCTAATCCATAGTTTTTTATCAGACGGCGGATAACTTGATATATTTCATATTCTCACTTACTTTTCTTAATTTTTTTTCCCGCTGCTTATAATTTGCCCATATATATTAAATACACTGAAAAATACCGTTGACGTGGTTTCCTTGTGTACAGAGGAATTCATCATAATAGAGATGTTCCCAGGACGCCCCAAACACAACATAACAAAAAATTAAGATTTCTTGCATACAAATCTTGCCAATGACATAATATCCAAAATCATATTGCCATTTTACTTTGAGGGTATGATGATAGTAGAAAACATGTAAAAAAAAAAATCAATATGAAATAGTGTTTTTATCAAGAAAAAAACCCAACATTTTTTATTAGGACAAGATCAAAAATCCTTCTTTTGAGTGGGATTGTCGTGATTTTCTCGGGACTTGGATGTCC
The DNA here is from genome assembly GCA_963971285.1 of Astropecten irregularis. NCBI lineage: Eukaryota > Metazoa > Echinodermata > Asteroidea > Paxillosida > Astropectinidae > Astropecten > Astropecten irregularis. The sequence goes on from OZ020248.1 coordinate 16,354,999, forward strand.
GATTGGGCTCAAATTTGCACAGGCTTATTAGGCCTATTTATGTAGGCACTGGATAGTGTAAGGGCTGTTCACTTCATCTTTACCAATGTTGTACACGCCCTTAAAAAAAAAGTGTCGGCAAAGAGGTGTGGATTATAAGCATATTTAATACGCCATTTATTTGAATCATTTGAATTTGTAGACATTACATTTTGCTTCAGATTGTAGATACATGTACATTTTTCGACTGATAGGCCTATAGCTTATGAATACTTTCAGCTTTCAACAACATTACAAATGTAGAAAAAAAAACACTTTACTAGAACCAGCATGTTAGTACACTGGTCAATTATAAATGACCATCAAGACAATAATAATCACCAATTAATTTACATGAGCATGAGCCAAATTCATAATGCTTTTACTTAAAGGTACAGTACTGGATTGGTAACATTTAATTACTAACAGAAATGTTCACAGATTTACTTATAACTTTCAGGGTATGGAGATGCTGGTAGAAACATACCGGTGAAATATTATCAAATAATAATGATGTTTTTAACTCCTTCACCCTTAGAGGACAGTTATCTATACACCCCGGCCCAAGCAATATCCAATTTCATTTTCAATTTGTCAGTTGATTGGCAGATTATCCAGTTGAGAAGTTTTAAAAGTTTGTTTAGGATTTGAGACTGAAAACAACTATTTATACCATTGAGGGGTGATTCTGGTGCTAAGCTATCTAAGCTATAGAAATGTGCTGGCTATATATGTGTGTTCATTTTGTTAGATCTTTATTTCAATTGTTCAATTACATTCTTTTCATTTTTAAAGGTACAGTACAGGATTGGTTACATACCTAAAAATAAATGTTCACAGATTTACGTATAACTTTCAGGGTATGAAGATGGTGCTGGTACCATTAAAATATTTCCACCTGAAATGGTTCATTTATCCAGAAATTATTAAAACAAAGACCGAAAACAATTTTAATCTTGGGCTAAGATCAAAACCAATCCTCAATTTAAAGAAAAATTGAGTGCTGTTCTGAGACCTTTACCAATCATGCATTATACCTTTAAGGAGCTTAGTTACAAAAGCTTAAGACACAATAATTATAATTCAAAACTATTGAGTGGTTGTAATATAATTGAAAACATACAGTGCAGCAGATTTCCAGCTCGACTTGGGAAATTCCCATTGAAAAACAACTTATTTGATATACATGTACCTTTACGCACTGAGTTTTGATTTTGTCACTCCACAAATAGCAAGTCTTTCATGCTTAACCCCTTATGCCAAGGAAGCATCCATAGCAGCCCAACATCATGTGCTGGAATATCCATCATTGCTCTGGTATTTCCAAATTGAAATACACTGAATGGGGGTGAACCTTTATTGTCCAAACAAATCTGCTCATAATTGTGGTGTATTCACCCCCTGATTTGCATTTGTAAGCCTACTGACATTACAGCTGGCCTCTTTGTGTACATACCGCCTGGAATTATATGTGGCCCTATTGTGCCTAATATTTTGTCTGCATCGTTTACGATGAGCTCCGCGCACATGCAAAGCTGGGCAAGATGAAAAGTTGACCTATTTGGCTAATAATGAGAATGGAACAAGCGCAGTAAAAACAATCCTGGGCTACAGAGGTTAAAAACAGTACAAAACTAAGTTCTAAATTCTACATAAGAAAATCATTGAATAACCACAAGGGAAATTAACTGGGGTGATTTAAAATTATTGAAAATCGACCAATTAAAACTTTCCAGGAGCAGTATTTGAACCAGTGACCCCAACAAAATTGTATCTACCTCTACCAACTGAGCTATGTAAGTCATATGTTGGAGGTGTCCTGATAGTCAATTATATTCCTTCGTAAGCCATAAAAAGGGGAATTAACATGACAATCAAGTAAAAGATGGAAGCTGCAAGAAACTATGCATTGCAGTTTGTATATACATGTAACAAAAATATGAAGACATTCTCGTTTTGCCCTGAATGAAATCATATTTTATGTAATGGAATTCTTAGCATAGAAAAAAAGGATAGGGATTTCCCCTCTTTACTGCTACCAGTGCAAGTAATATAATGCATATATATACAAAATGTTAAAAGAGGAAGCTGCAATGCATGTTATTCTTGTCAAACCAATCTTACTGTATGGTACATACACAATACCAAATTGAGTAAGTGAACTTGTGATAAATGTGGTGCTTTTCAGTCATAAGCCACATGGGTTTTACAGGTGATATTAATAATGTTAAATTAACTGCTACAGTGTATGACAATCAACGTTTGTCTCTAAGCATGTACAAGTATTACTATCATACATGGCCATTGGGCATGTACATTCTTGAAACCATATCAACTCCGATCCCAGAAGGAAACAGCTCAGGCTGTTGTAAAGTATACAAAGGCTGATCAAGCACAAAACCATCTCTACCCTCACAGGTACTCATTTACACATGAGAGATGAGGAGCAATATGTGACAAAGCGTCTTGCCCAAGGACTCAAGTGCTACTAGCCCATGGCTGGATTCGAACCCACAATCTGTAGATTGACCACAAGATCTTGAGTACGACACACCAGACTACTAGGCCACAGCACCACATACTTATCAGCTGTCAGATAGAAAATGAAGATTTCTTTTCAAAGATGGACCTATCACAGCTTTCACATTTTAGTTAATTTGTTTTATACATAGACGCCTTGAACAGGAAGAAGTCAAAGTTTGTTGAAGATGATGATGAGATGGATGCTAGTGAAGACTAAACCTCTGATGATTTACACCTCTTATCCTTGAGTCACAAAGTCTCTGGCAGATGTCACATATAGTGACCAATGTGAGTCTGGCTGGTAGATAAAGAGGGAGATGTTGTCTCTGCTGTATGTAACATTCCTCATCAACAACTGTAGCAGTCAATTAGATTTCCTGAATGTATACTATAAAGCATACATGCCGACCTTCATGCACACCCCTCACTGTTTACAATAGTGACTGTCTACTGCTGGAGAGTGTTGAATTGAAGGAAGTCCAAAATTCCAAACTGTAGAATAAGAAGGTGGAATAAAAAGACAAAAGATGCACTTGAAAATGAAAATGAGGATGCTAGTTTTATGATAAAAATTTATGTCAATAAATGTTTCCTCATGAACAGAAATAAAAATAGTATTCATATACTCTTTAAAAGTTTTGGGTCCAAATAATTTCTTTGAAAATGGGATATATTTTACTCTGTTTTCAAATTTTAGTACAGGAATTGTCTTAGACAGAGTATAACTGTTTCTATTTTTTTTTTCCTTAAGCGACATTGATCAAATAAATGTCATGACAAAATCATAAAAAAATATCAACAGCAGTCATACCTGAAATTGATAGGATCATAGAAAGATGTCAACTGGAGTGCAGACTGGCCATGGATTGACATGGCCCTGCTGAGTGTATCAGCCACAGCCATGGTGGCAAGAAGACAACTGCAGAGAAGACTGCATGGCCATGGGTTGACATGGCCCTGCTGAGTGTATCGGTCACAGCCATGGTGGCAAGATGACAACTGTAGAGAAGACTGCATGGCCATGGGTTGACATGGCCCTGCTGAGTGTATCAGTCACAGCCATGGTGGCAAGAAGACAACTGCAGAGAAGACTGCATGGCCATGGGTTGACATGGCCCTGCTGAGTGTATCGGTCACAGCCATGGTGGCAAGAAGACAACTGTAGAGAAGACTGCATGGCCATGGGTTGACATGGCCCTGCTGAGTGTATCAGTCACAGCCATGGTGGCAAGAAGACAACTGTAGAGAAGACTGCATTGGCCATGGGTTGACATGGCCCTGCTGAGTGTATCGGTCACAGCCATGGTGGCAAGAAGACAACTGCAGAGAAGACTGCATGGCCATGGGTTGACATGGCCCTTCTGAGTGTGTCAGTCACAGCCATGGTGGCAAGATGACAACTGTAGAGAAGACTGCATTGGCCATGAGTTGACATGGCCCTGCTGAGTGTATCAGCCACAGCCATGGTGGCAAGAAGACAACTGTAGAGAAGACTGCATGGCCATGGGTTGACATGGCCCTTCTGAGTGTGTCAGTCACAGCCATGGTGGCAAGATGACAACTGCAGTGTAGAAAATATGACAAATTGAAAGAGTACTCTTTAAAAACAAATTGCAAGGAAAACATGCATAGTGGTCAATACACACATAATAACGTGTATGTAGAAAGATGAAAATCAGGTTTTTTAGGTTGGGTAATTCAGTTTAGTTTTTTCACTCATTTTCAGTCCAATTTTGCTCAGATTCTACATGATGATAGCCAAGACATGATTGTATCACGTATCTGAATCTTGAAGTGATAAACCATTAAATGTTCATATAACAGTTCTCGACACAATTGTTGTGGTTTTTTTGGGACATCCTGTGCAAGTCAAGCGGGTGAGATGATTGTGCATGGGTTGACAGACATCTGTGGAATGTATTAAAAAAACTTCATTATTTGAAATGAATAAGTTGACAGCTCATGTGCAGCCTATCTCTGATGCACTTCACATTCATACTTCTATTACAGTTGTTTTAACAATATGATTAACCTAATATTCATTCCTGAAGAATCAAAGTTGAGTCAAATTTTGAAATTTTACCATGTTTGTAATAAACAAAATAAAAATTTGACATTAATTATTCATAATAATATACACAAATGTGCAGAGCTCTGAATGTTGAATTTGTTTTACTACCTTCAAAAGAAACAGTTAATATGTCTTTCTTAAATTCCATGTCCAATTCAAATCTCTAACTCATGAGAATGAATACATTTGTAACAAATGTCAATAAGGTCATGTAAATGACATTTTCATATTCAGATAATAATTCAATGATGTCTACAACCTATACAATTTTCACATATTGATACATACACCTTCATGATAACTGTAATAAGTAGGAATTACAGTTGCACATACTGATTCTATATTTCTTACATATACATGATCAATCAATGTCCCATTCTCTGTTGTTGCATCTGTCACACATTGTTTATATCCATGGTCACACATTAATTTCTCAATCTGTGAATGCTGTTTCAAAATATCTTCATTAAAATCACCCATTACAATACATCTGTTAGATACTTTATGAAGTTCATTAAGTAGATCTTTCATGTTGGTAAGAAATTCAATCATGGAATATGATGGTGGACGATACATTGTTATCATAGAATATGACACTTCACAAATTACTTGTATTGCAATATACTCTAGGTTGTGTACAGGTAAGATCAGTCTACTGAATGTCTTGTTCCTTTTACCATACACAGCAACACCTCCGTGACACTGTTTGCTTAAAATCTGAGTAACACTGCATGAATTATTATATGAAGCACTTCTGACTTGATGGTAGCATTTGAATTCACTTAATTCTGTCTCACAGTCAAACTCATTCTCACTCCATGTTTCTGTCAAACAAATGAAATCTGCTGACATCATATCAATATTACATTGTAAGTCTTGAAAGTGTTCTTTCAATCCTTGGATATTATGCATCATGATTACAGTGCCATTTGATGGTAGTGTTCTTACATTAGGTTCTTCAATAAATTGCATCATATTACTCAATGAATCCTTCACTGTTTTATTGCAATAAACAAACTTTTCATTAAACCCTTCAATCACAAGTCCATTAAGAGATGTTACTCTGCTTAATGCAACATATGCTTGACCTGGTGAAAATGTCCGTTCAAGTGATACCACTGCTCTGTCTGTAGTCACTCCTTGTACTTTATGCACTGTACAAGCCCAGGCTAATTTCAATGGAAATTGTCGTCTTATCCACTGTTTGCTTATATTTTCTTCTTCCCTTTGAATTCGAATAAATCCATCATTTGTTGCACTTTTCCGTTTAACTTTAGATCCAACACTACTGCTATCAAATATAATATGTATGTATTCAGGGGTAGATTCATCATGTGACAGAATGATTTCACAGACAGTTCCAAGTACTCCATTAACAAGTCCATCAGATACATCAAGATTTTTAGACAACATTACTCTAGCACCAGTGCCAACCCAGAATGATTCAGCCAAAGTCGTTCTTATTGACTTATTCGGTATTTTCACTCCTGTCGTTTTATGTGAATCTTTATGAAAATCATTTGCTAAAACACAGAAATAATCACTGCACTTTGCAAACAGTACCTTCTTATTGTATTCATCAACCTGTTTATTACATGGAAATATATGTAAAGCATCATCCCACTCTTCTCTAGTTTCTCGTGATTGTAACATTGCCACATCTTCATCCAATAACTTATCTTGCTTAGCTCTGACACGTATTCTATTCAAAGTTTCTGCAAACTGCATATCACCCTTTTGTCTCATAATTTCCTTCAACTCTACTTTCTTAAAACAATCATTCCACAGATCTACTGCAATATCTCTCTGATACAATGATTTCCCTTTGACTGGAGGTAGTTGATAAAAATCACCAACAGCTAAAATGCTCACTTTTCCAAATGGCTTGTGATCATGCGTTTGCTTAATCTGACGCAGACGTCCATGAATATAACACAACATTTTATGATCAACCATTGATATTTCATCAATAATAACAATCTGAAGATCTTGCAATTCATTCCTCAAAGTATTCAATTTTTCCTCACCTAAAGGTTGATATGGCAAACGTGCATCAGTAGGGATTGATAACGCACTATGAATTGTACTTCCATTGATATTAAAAGCTGCAACTCCAGTAGGTGCAGTTATCATTACAGACACATTATCAGGATTATGAACAATTCTTGTAAAGAGTCTTGTTGCTTCATAATGTATTGATTTAACCAAATGACTTTTCCCAGTTCCAGCTCCACCAGTGATAAACACATGAAATGGTTCAGGGTTTTTGCCTTGTACCTTCTGTAAACACCAGTCTCGAATCTTATTAAACACTTCCCTTTGCTGTGTATTCAATGACCTCAATAAACTTAGTGCATCTTGCTTTGATATTTTCACTGAATGTGGTTCAATATTACACACTTTGTCTTTCTTGTCAGATTGTAGGTCAGGAATATCCAAATCATCATCTTCTGATACTACTGGCTCACGCTCTGCTTCACATTCCAGTCTTTCCTGCTCAGATATTGGTGAAATCAAAGCCCATGCATCTTCATGCATACCATGTTTTTCTACATATTGTTTAGCTGCTTCAAGAGCCTCAGCATTCTTCTCATATTTAGACCGATTACTTTCAACAACAACACTCACAGATTTCATTTGGTTATTTAGACTAACAGAACCATTCCTATAAAACTGTTCATAATTATCAAACTGAGGTGGTTTGAGTTGATCATCAACATGATATGGTAGAAACAATTGTAATATACTGTGGTAATATTTCTCAGGATATTTAGTCACTGAAAACCTTGGATATCTTATGACTGCTGGTTCAGTTCTTGTACGTTTCTGTATGTGGCCCAGACCATGTTTCAATGCATACACTGGTGACTTTCTTGATATATTACATGTATCTCCATTATAAATAATTCTGTACTCTGAGCAAAATTTTGCCAGACACATGCCATTAAATTGAACAATATCTGGCCTTGCTTTATAACGATCTACTTTATTAGTCATGAAAATATCATCATCATCTTCACATTTGCTCTGAATTACACTCAATGGCAGACTCATTCTTACAGGATTTTCACCTACAGGTATAAACTCCACTTTTCTAGAACCTTCTTTCAACCTGAGACCACAAACACGAAACACTGCTTCCTGAGCTGATAATTCTCTATTGTGTAAATACACACATCCAATTTCCTTCATACTCTGTCTAGCATCTAAATTTCCCCTTTTGGCCTCATTCTGGGCATGTCTTAAAAGCTGTCCCAATTCTCGTTCTGACTTAGACATATATGACACTACGTATGCTGCACAGGCATATGCATCAGTGATATATTGAATATCCATATTAGCATTCCAGGCTCTTATCAAATCAGGATTATACAGATTCACCCAAACATCTTGAGGTTCTCTCTTTAAAATAATAGTAGATTTCCTGCTTAAAACATCATTGGCCTTCTCAAAATCAGTCTGTGTGATATTAATACTTCGAAATAATTCAGATGTTGACATGTGTTGATTTTTCTCATCCTGGATTGCATTCCATACTGACTGCAATAATTCCTTGGCTGCTTTGCGTTTCTTTTCATCATTACTAATGGAAATACTTTCTTCATGATCATATTTATCATCCTCACTATCTTCACAATCATGGTCATCTTCTGGATCACAACTGGCAATAAATGTTCTATTAGAAGGTGGTCTGGGAAAATTAAATCTACATTCAGTGCCCTTCTTTTTACAAGATTTGGTATGTTTCCTACTATGTAGCTGTACATGACTTATTATTTCATTCAATTCTTCATCTTCTTCCTGTGTTGGCATCTTGCAACTGATATATTTATCAATGAAATTAATTACACCAGCATCACCATCTGTATCCAACTTTGGAGCATTCTCAATCCAAAACAGACAATGTGTGTGTGGAGATCCTCTTTGTTGAAATTCTACTCGGTAAAAATAGTCCTTGACTCTCCCAATGGGTTCTGCACTTGACATGATAACATCTTTCAAAAATGTGTGAAATCGATTCTCAAACATTCTAGCAACAGTCACTGGATTGCTTCTCAATACTGTACACTTATCATTCCAATCTAAGTCATCGATATTTCTGAAATCCCCTTGTTGTCTCAATATTGTATTAATGACTTCAGGCCATCTCATATCAGCTGCAGAAAATGAGCAAAACCATGTTGGTATTCCAAGTTGTCTAATCATAGCCATGACATCTCTCTGAGTTGATTGCCAATATGACGGTGTACCTCTAATTGGTTTCATAAATCTATACCCACTATCAGACTGTAAAATATCATTCAATTGATCTCTATTCTTAATCATGCTAGAATTCACACTTTGACCATAATGCATTTTGCCTGAACTTTGACGCATAGCAATTGATACACCAGACATGACCTTTTCAATTTCTGATAAATACTGGGCATAAAAGATATACTGAGTACATTTGGCAAATCTGTTATCAGCATTCATCAACCTATTATGAAAATATCTCAAGCGTGTTAGCTTTCCATCACGGTTATCATCAAATATAGGTGAGCCTGCTGGGAATAATGTTGGAAAACATTTAGCCTCATTACCTTCCTCCATTAACACTCTAACTGGATTGTTTCCTTCACAAGGTGCAACACAGAGAACATCATCAAAATATTGATCAAGCACTTCTTGTCCAATATCTATAGGCTGTAAGCATGTATCAAGTGGAATACCACACAAACGATCCTCATCTGTTTCTTCATCACTTACACTAGCTTCATCAGATTCATTTGCCATTTCATCTTCATGTTCCTCATCATTCACGTCATCTAACAGGGGATCATTCCAATCACAATTGATTTCAATATCTTTATACCATGCATTGTTTTGCTTAAGATAACTTATTGCAGTTTCCACGTGTTCCTTGGTCACAAACTGATATTGATAATATCCTTTGTAAGTTAGTTTTCTTTTTAGTTTGATTCGAATTAATTGATTTTCATTTCTGCATCTTGGCAATGCTGTCACTGTATCTGTAATGTTAGATGGTACACATACAACAGGACCGTGTATTCCATTCTGTCCACCTTTCGGCAAGGCTACCATTTTCATGAATGGTATATTAATTGCAATGAGATGTTCCTCTAAAATATTCAAACAATCCAATTCTTGTGGAATGTCTATCACTTGTAAATTATTTGTACATGCTTCTACTGGTACTTTTTTCTGTAGTAATGTCCTATGACATGTGTAACATATCCATAATCTAGACCTGCTAGATTTTGATACAAGACATTCATTTCCACACTCTTTTGTACATATACATTTATGCAAATATTTGTCAGATATACAACTAATATTGCTGTATTTTTCTTTATTGCATCGAATGACTTGTTTTTTAAACAAAAGTTTACAACAAACTGCACAAACATACTCAGGTCCAGTTGACACTTCATTTATCCATTTTCTGATAACATTCCTCATGTTCCTTGCTTGTTGAGATTTTATACGTCTTTGTCTTAAAACCCTCTGCTTCATTTTCTTACGATAATGTGCATCATGACGATATTTGCATTTAAGATTTTTTATCAAATTCACTCTGTAAACAAGATTACTCCAATACTTGTTCTTGATAGAGTTAATAACAGCATTTCTGTATACTTGATTACTATGATATTTTTTTGTTATTGAGGTTTTTGCACGATTAATTGTTTTTTGCCTATATGCAGCATCTTCATTATACCTGGCTATTGCACTATTAATCTTTTCTTGTCTATGCCCACTATCCTGATGATACTTCATTTTTTCTGTTTTAACCTTTCTACCTCTATGTACACTATCCTCATGATACTTGGTTTTTTCACTCTTAACTTTTCTTTCTCTATGTGCAATATCCTCATGATACTTAGTTTTTTCATTCTTAGCCTTCCTTTCTCTACGTCCACTATCTTTATTGTGATACTTAGTTTTATCATGATGAAGCTTTCTTTCTCTATACTCACTATCTTTGTGATACCTCTCCTTTAACAATTTCCTCTTTTTATCACCATTTTCTGCATATTTTTTCCTCTCATATTCAAGTACATTTTCTCTGAACTTGTTACAATTAGCATATTTCTGTCTCTTAGCCATTTTTTTCTTTTCCCTGTATGCACTATTCTCCCCTACATTTGTTGTCTTATTGTATCTTTCTCTTGCTTTCTCTCTGTCTAATTTCCGTTTCAATGCCACATTTGCACGTTTACGTCTCTTTCTCTTTTGCTGAGAATGCATTTGCGTATCTTCCCTTCTAGTATTACTTTGATTTACATGAACATTACTGAGCGGGTCTGTACAAGTACCTTTAGAATACAAATCTCTGTTACAGTTTTCCAAATTGTCACCTGCATTACTTGTAACACGTCTCTTTCTCTTTTGCTGAGAATGCATTTGCGTATCTTCCCTTCTAATATTACTTTGATTCACATGAACATTACTGAGCGGGTCTGTACAAGTACCGTCAGACAACAGATCTCTGTTACAGTTTTCCAAATTGTCACCTGCATTACTTGTAACATGTTCATGAACATTCACAACTAAATCATAATGAACTTCATTTCTATGATACAAATAAATGCCACAATTTGACAATCTCTCTGTATTGGTGAATGAACGAGAAAACAAATACCACTTAGTTGCATCACTATATGTGTATAAATCAACACCCAACATGTCAGCCATCGCTATGATTTCTACCTCAGTGGCCCATGTACCATTATGAAACAACCTCTGCCTAGCCACATAATCTTGCAAGGTAGAAAAACCTTCTCTTAAGAAACACCTAAATTTATCAGCATATTTTATCAAATGATTTACAGTAAGAGTTCTCACATGCTTGTGATTTTCTTCAGTTCCTGATATAGCACAAGAAATGGCTCTAAAGAAACAGTTCCCATCACCTTTTATCTTCCTTACAGTGTCAGGTCTTCCCATGTTCTTACATCTTGTGGAAATCTCATCAGTATTCAAATGTACTTTGCTCAACCCAAATTTTTGACACAATGTAGTCTTCCTTTTTTTAGTTAGTGGCAGAAAGTTCAAAGGAACTGGTTCAGTAACCTGTATAATTTCTAAATCATTATCACTCTTCTTATCACCACTTAATTTATGATCAAGTTCTATATCATGCATATTATCTGACAAAACAATGTGTGATGTATTTGCTTTGACCCCATAAATTTCTTCATTGTTTTGAATTTCATTAGTTTCCACTGTCTCATTTAAACATTGAGTTCCTACGCCTTGTGTACAACTACTGGTGCAAGCACTGTTATCATTGTCACTGTGTTGATCACTACAGATACTGAGGTCATGACTAATGGAAATATTAACACCTGTAATTTCAAATTGCTCACTATCAGACAGATTCATAGAATGTCCAAGTTCAGTACAATACCTGTACACACCTTGCCATGTTGATGAACGGAGCAAAATGCTTGTCCCATCTTGAACTTGCTGGCCATGAACATTTCTGGAATGTGAATCAAATACATAATAAATTCCATCTTGAAAAATCACTGCAAAAGTGTTTCCATGAAAACATATGAAACAAGCTTGATATTTCTGAATTGATTGTTCTATAGCTACTTTCAGTGAAATCATGTTGAACTCTGCCAAAGTTGAATCCTGTTCATTGAATGTTCCTACTACAGGTTCCGCATAAATCATGCTAAAGTTCTTTTCATATACATTCAAATCAGTTGGTAATTCATTAATAAGCAGATAATCATTATTCATTGTTGAACTTTGCTGCAAAAATCCATACAGTTCATTGCCAGTGTTAAGCACATTGTCCATGTCATTCCTTCCCCAATTATTCATACATTTTGTCTGACTTTTCATAATTGCACTCAAGGACATGGCTACACATTGCTTTCCAATATTTCTTCCAAACCGTACATCTCCTTGATGACAACTGCCTTGTGCAACAATTGATTGATCAACTTGTCTACTATTCACTGTCTGACAACACTGTATCTTAGCAGGCTTTACCACATCATTAGATTGCATTTTTTCTGATTTGCTAGTGTCATTAGTGTTAGGTAGGGATTTGTCATTGCGACGTCTTGCACACTTTTTTGGAGACTCTCTAGGCTGTGTTTGATTAGTAGTAGGTTTCTCATTCTGACTTGAATTATTAGGAGATGAATTTGTTTTTCTCTTTCTTAAGAAGTAACCACCACTTTGTTGTCTAATTGACTGTTTACCAGTACTTCGTTTAACATACCCATTTCCTGTCTTTGGTGTATTGTGTCTTCTGTTCTCCTTGTCAGACATTTGATCGAGAGGTCCACCTGAGTACTGGTCAACTGCACTGTACGGCATGTCAAACTGATTCTCACCTGTACAGATACCAAAATTATGAAACAAAGTGTCACAGTAATTACTATGTCCACATTTACAACAAACCCAAGTGAATGCCTTACCAATCAAGTGTTCGTCTACATTCAAAATACCAGTGCAAATAGTATGAAACCACACACAACATTTATCACATTGTATCGTCCTTTTGCCACACCCATCACTTTTATCACAAAGCCAACACACATTTGCATTATCATTCTCTGTTTGCAGTTCCTTGACTTTCTCTTTTGTCACTTCGCATGTCTTAATTCTCTTGTTGCCTCCTTTGGAAATTTCACAGACATTGCCCCGTCCTCTCTTCCTGTTTACAGTCTGTCTCACATGGATAACTTTGCTAATACATCTTCTTGTATGACAACATGTAGATTTCCTTAATTCTTCATGTAATTGCCTGTCCTCCTTTGACATACGCTGCTCAATTGATTTACCATTTCTTCTGTAATTATACATCACATGTTTCCTGGCCTTTCTTGTCATTCTTACTCGCTTTGGAACCGTGTATCCAGTTGTTTGGCACCTTCGAGTCTTTCGAATTCTCTGTTGACGGCACTTCCAACTATATGAACATGTACATGTTGCTCTCACTTGTCTCTTCAATGTACGAGGACACTTCTGCTTCAATGGTATTGTGAATACACCTCTCACCTGGTTCTTACACTTATCCTGACCTCTGTTGTATCTTCTCATATGACTCTTATCATGACTTCTAGCCCTCACCTTACATCTCTTCTCACAGCCCATCATATGCATCATTCCACAGCTGCTTACCTCATGACTGCTTACCTCATGAATGCTTACCTCATGATTGCTTACCTGATGACTGCTTCCATGACTCTTCTTACATCCATCCTCAAGGCATGTCTTACGAATCGTCTCAAACTTCACCTCACCGTTTGTCTCATGGCTCATCTCACGTTCCAGGTAACTCGTTCTTTCAACATATTTCTTATAACCATGACAAAAGCTCTTTAAACCATGACGATAGCTCTTTATACCATGACAATTATTCAACTTCTTATCATTCAACTTCTTATCATTCAACTTCTTATTATTCATCTCTTCATGGCTATTGCTGATAGCAAGCACTGGTGCCTGATTCTCAGCAACGTCCTCAAGCAAGAGTGCTTGAGTCACAAGCCCAGTGTGGACTTGAGTGGGAAAGGAAAGGAAAGAGGAATAGACAGAAATAGAGTGAGAAACACAAGAGCTGAGAAAAGAAAGGCTAGAGAAGTCAGACACAAACATGTAAGTGTGAGAGAAAACAGACACTCCTCGAACAGGCTTTCTCAGGATCCCCATCCCATCCTTCAACGTCTTGGGTCGCTGGTACTTTGGCATTTTGTCCTGAAAACAAATTGAAAAGAAAAACACAAACATTTAACATCAGTAGACAGACAACACATTAAAGGGATGTTTTCCTAACCCGCACTACTTACACTGTCGCAGGATGGTCCATTCATTGAGGGTTGTCTTTGATATTATTTTGAATCATTTATGTTTTTCAGGTTCAACTGCTTCAGTCAGTGATTTTGTTTCATCTTCTTTAAATGACTTTAAACAGTATTTTCAGTTTTCTGAATACCAATTAATGTCACTTCCCATTCTGGTTTATTTGAAAGTGTTTTGATACAAAATAAGCCAGACCCCCTTTGGGAGATTCCTGAAGTTTTGTTGCTACAATGATTAAATTGATCCTTCGGATATAGCAGCATACAGTAATGTCTGCTTTTATAGCTTCTGACTGAAAACCAAAAAAGTACAATTTAGGACACTGCCAATGTCAGCCATCGCTATGATTTCTACCTCAGTGGCCCATGTACCATGTACCAATGCAGGTCAGTCGAGTGCCGGTTCAGTAACCGGGAGGTTGCAGGTTCAAGTCCTCCTTCAATCAGGCTTCTTGGGTCTTCTTGACTTGAGCAATTCCCGTCAACTTCCGAGGCCTTGCATAGTTGTTTATTTCAAATCATATTCATATACTATCTTGTTCAAGGTTTTTCATAATAATTGTTAACAAGTTACAAAGACACTTTTTGATTTCCTCTATACTCAAATGCTGTTCAAGTGACATACAAAAGTGACATAAATGTCCACGTATAGTATAAAGTGCAGGTATTACTTCAAAGCACCAGCACATAATCAGAACAAAAATAATAACTTTTGTGTACTTGACAAGTGCAAAAAAGTACAAGAATTCATCATGATTTTCATAATTATCTTATTAAGAATATTGGCATTGACAGACTCAATCAAACAAATCAATAACATAAATATACACCATTGACTAAAAATCCTTCAATTTACATAAAATGTTAAATATGATTCAAACACAAGTGAGATGTGTAGCCACTGGTTTAAAACCCAACAGTCAAAAAGTGTGCTACTGCACAATAATATACAGGTATGAAGGACATAATGTTTACGTAAAAAAAAAAAAAAATAGTAAATATGCAGACGTCCCCCAGAATCAATAAAAAACCTTCATAAGTTCATATCAGAATCATGGAGGAAAAACCAATATAGGCTCCATGAAGAAATACTATTGTTGCATCAGCACTGCCACTACTATTATGCAGTAGGATCAACTAAATTAATGAGGAGTCATTTCTCCATGATTATACTGAACATCATTATTTTATTAAATTAATAAAACAATTAATTGTTATCATCCATGTTTAATTTATGACATTAAATGAATGGCTAGGCCCCCCCCCATGGATGTATAGATTCCAATTGAGGCAAAACTATACAAGATAATACAAACTACTCCACATAGGCAATAATCCATACTGACCATAGCTATAGCATGACCATGTTCACATACAGAACCACAACAACATAACAAGACATTATTTTTTAATAGGCCTATCGTTAGCCCTACCTAAGTTCCTAACGACAACGTTATAGCCTTTGCATCAAATTATTTGTTAACCGAAATCCTCTTCAAACATATTATGGCAATCGCAACAGACGCTAGTTTACAAAGACTGAGATGGTACATGTACCTCGCACTACTCACAGAAATATACACAAAAACAAAAATTTTTGTTTCATAAGGCATTTATTTCAACCTTTTTACTTACGTGGTGAAAAACAGTGAATAGATTGTTCTCCTCCAAGCTGTAGATAGTAAACACTCTCATTGAGACAGGATACACGACCAAAATGCACTCTGAAGTAAGCCCGTGTCCCAATTATCTGGCTGCGGCTGCAAATTACGCACGTACCTATAGCAGCCACTAGCCAGTGACTGCAGCCGTCGGAACGCGGCCTAAGGCATGCGCAGAACGATGGTTGTTGTACGGAAGCCGAATTGTGCCAGTTGATCTCTCAAGTTTTGTTTTATACATCGCGCGCGTGGATTTAATATGCATAATATCTGTCGGCCGCAATAGTCGCTGGGATGAATGAATTTTTCTGGGCTAAACGCATACGATTTTTGAAGTAGCTCCTCATTCAAAAGTGGTAAGAGCTAGGATCATTCATGATTCGTTCGTCAAAAGTCAATGTTAGGTAAGGTCTTTCCTTGTGACACCATGGAGGGAGTCTATTTCTACCTCCATGGTGACACAAACACAACCAAAAGTTATGTGACTTCAGATTAAAGGTGCACTCTTCTAAAGTATAACTTGAAAGCTTCATAGGTTGTGACGATGTTTTATATCATATGCGGAAAAGCCATGTGTTCTGTAAATTTCCTATAGACTTAGCACAGGGGCATTCTGGCACCCACTTTGGTCACTTCTAAGCATTCAATCTTAACCAAACTTGGTCCAAATAAAGTCCATGAGGCCTTGTTGTACCGCGAACAATGACGTCATCATGACGTCATCAGGTGTCAAATTACAAACAATTTAAATTTAATAATCAAAATCTTTAAAAATCAACAACAAATCAACCGTTTGAGATACTAGTGTCAATACTAGGCAAGGTCTTTCTTTGTGACACATTGCTTGACCTCTGTGACCTCTACTTCCGGTCAAACAGGAAGTAGCTCCTCATTTAAAAGTGGTAAGAGCTACAATCATGATTCTTTCACCAAATATCAATATTAGGCAAGGTCTTTCTTTGTGACACATTGCTTGACCTCTGTGACCTCTACTTCCGGTTAAACAGGAAGTAGCTTGTCATTTAAAAGTGGTAAGAGCTACAATCATGATTCTTTCGCCAAATATCAATGTTAGGGAAGGTCTTTCTAATGACACAATTCTTATTGATAAGCAATTTATATAATATGCGGAAAAGCCTTATGTGCTGTTCACAACAGCCATAAACCTCTAGTTTCTTCTTCTTCCTCTTCTTCAGCCAAATTTCGTATAGACTTTGTACAGGGACATTCTACGCGCCACTTTGGTCACTTTTAAACAGCTGATCTTAATCAAACTTGGTATGAAGGAAGTCCATATAGGGTACTTGTCTCCCGAAACTTTTCGTCATTGTGACGTCATCAGGTGTCATGTGACCAGTGATTTTAATTTAATAATCAAAAACTTTAAAAATCAACAAAAAATCAACGGTTTGAGATATTAAGTTGATTCTTTCACCAAAAGTATTTGTTAGGCAAGGTCTTTCTTTGTGAAACATTACTTGACCTCTGTGACCTCTACTTCCGGTCAAACAGGAAGTAGCTCCTCATTTAAAAGTGGTAAGAGCTACAATCATGATTCTTTCACTAAATATCAATGTTAGGCCAGATCTTTCTTTGTGACATATCGCTTGACCTCTGTGACCTCTACTTCCGGTCAAACCGGAAGTTGCTCCTCATTTAAAAGTTTTTAGAGCTACTATCATGATTCTTTTACCAAATATCAATGTTAGGCAAGGTCTTTCTTTGTGACCCATTTCTTGACCTCTGTGACCTCTACTTCCGGTCAAACCGGAAGTAGCTCCTCATTTAAAAGTGGTAAAGCCTATGATAATGATTCTTTCACCAAAGGTCAATGTAACGCAAGGTCTTTCATTTGTGTTACATTGCTTGACCTCTGTGACCTCTACTTCCGGTCAAACAGGAAGTAGCTCCTTGGTTTAAAGTGGTAAGAGCTAGAATCATGATTCTTTTACCAAAAGGCAATGTTAGGGAAGGTCGTTCTTAGTGACACAATTCTTATTGATAAGCAGTTTATATCATAATGCGAAAAAGCCTTATGTGCTGTTCACAACAGCCATAAACCTCTAGTTTTTTTTCTTCTTCTTCTTCCTCTTCTTCAGCCAAATTTCGTATAGACTTTGTACAGGGACATTCTACGCGCCACTTTGGTCACTTTTAAACAGCTGATCTTAATCAAACTTGGTATGAAGGAAGTCCATATAGGGTACTTGTCTCCCGAAACTTTTCGTCATTGTGACGTCATCAGGTGTCATGTGACCAGTGATTTGAATTTAATAATCAAAAACTTTAAAAATCAACAAAAAATCAACGGTTTGAGATATTAAGTTGATTCTTTCACCAAAAGTATTTGTTAGGCAAGGTCTTTCTTTGTGAAACATTACTTGACCTCTGTGACCTCTACTTCCGGTCAAACAGGAAGTAGCTCCTCATTTCAAAGTGGTAAGAGCTACAATCATGATTCTTTCACTAAATATCAATGTTAGGCCAGATCTTTCTTTGTGACATATCGCTTGACCTCTGTGACCTCTACTTCCGGTCAAACCGGAAGTTGCTCCTCATTTAAAAGTTTTTAGAGCTACTATCATGATTCTTTTACCAAATATCAATGTTAGGCAAGGTCTTTCTTTGTGACCCATTGCTTGACCTCTGTGACCTCTACTTCCGGTCAAACCGGAAGTAGCTCCTCATTTAAAAGTGGTAAAGCCTATGATAATGATTCTTTCACCAAAGGTCAATGTTACGCAAGGTCTTTCATTTGTGTTACATTGCTTGACCTCTGTGACCTCTACTTCCGGTCAAACAGGAAGTAGCTCCTTGGTTAAAAGTGGTAAGAGCTAGAATCATGATTCTTTTACCAAAAGGCAATGTTAGGGAAGGTCGTTCTTAGTGACACAATTCTTATTGATAAGCAGTTTATATCATAATGCGAAAAAGCCTTATGTGCTGTTCACAACAGCCATAAACCTCTAGTTGGCTTTTTCGCGGAAGCGAAAAGCCTTTGTTTTTGTTCTGTTATTGGCTTTTTCGCGCAAGCGAAAAGCCTTTGTTTTTGTTCTGTTATTTTTTTTTCTTCTTCTTCCTGTCGCTTGAGTTACCATAGACTTTTTCTCGGTGGCACTTTGGCTACTTTTAAACTGCCAATTTGTACCAAACTTGGTCTGAAGGAAGTCCATATAGAGTAGTTGTCTCCCGAAACTTTTCATCTTCGTGACGTCATCAGGTGTCATGTGACAAGCGATTTGAATTTAATAATCGAAATCTTTAAAAATCAACAAAAAATCAACGGTTTGAGATATTAAGTTAATTCTTTCACCAAAAGTGAATGTTAGGCAGGGTTTTTCTTTGTGACACATTGTTTGACCTCTGTGACCTCTACTTCCGGTCAAACAGGAAGTAGCTCATTATTTAAAAGTGGTAAGAGCTAGGATCATGATTCTTTCACCAAATATCAATGTTGGGCAAGGTCTTTCTTTGTGACACATTGCTTGACCTCTGTGACCTCTACATCCGGTCAAACAGGAAGTAGCTCCTCATTTAAAAGTGGTAAGAGCTAGGATCATGATTCTTTCGCCAAACATCAATGTTAGGGAAGGTCTTCCTTTGTGACACATTGGTTGACCTCTGTGACCTCTACTTAACGTCATTATGTATCACGGGACAGTGCCTTAAAGCGCAAACTTTACATGCCACAGGAAGTAGCTCCTCATTTAAAAGTGGTAAGAGCTAGGATAATGATTCTTTCGCCAAACATCAATGTTAGGGAAGGTCTTCCTTTGTGACACATTGGTTGACCTCTGTGACCTCTACTTAACGTCATTATGTATCACGTGACAGTGCCTTAAAGCGCAAACTTTACATGCCAATAATAAGCGATCGAACCTACTATACATCCGATTATGTTTAAACTTGGTATGTATCTTAAGTCGGGAAGTGTTCTATTGAAAAAGGGCAATGACGTCATCCTCTAATTTTTAGCATGATTTATTGAACATTTAGTGATTACTAAGGTCTTTTAACGATATATATTTAACACAAGATGTCTAATTTGGATTTCCGTTTCTTAAGCAGGCAACAATGTAACGAAAAACATTTGGTACGGTACGTCTTTTTAAATGTTTGATTGCCTCAAAATGTCATTCTACATTGAATAGACGTATACGTCTTTTTTGTACCGCACAAAAAATACCACAATGCTATCGATTTAGGTCTGTGAGTATTAAAGTTATACGTATTGTCTTGCTAAACGCCGTTCAACTTAGTTGGGAAGAGTTGTTTGGAAAAATTGATCCCCAGACATAATTATTTGTGCGCCTATAGTGTCAATTTTTTCTACTTAACGTGGCAATTTAATCAGTTTTCGACATTAACACCTTTAATACATATAAAGCAGAATCCAATTAGTTTCATGCCTTCGAAAATTGTTTCGTGCCATTCATGAAAACGCATTATATTTCGTGCCGTCAAATTTGTTTGGTGCCGTCCAAAAACTCGATTTGCAATCGGAATTATCCGGGCAGAGGAATTAACCACATGCTTGTAGATCGTCAACAATACAAGTACGTATTACCAATAATTGCAAAAAAAGCTAATTTCAAATTTCATTTGTATGAGGAGATAAATTACGGTGATGATGACAATATGAACATTTAAATAGTACAACCATGGGAGTGGAAATAATGTTTTAATGGCCTATGACATAACTTTTGCGATATCCCTTATAATAGGGTTGTTGGAGAATCAACCGCCTGTATTAAAGTGCGCCCTCATGTGAAAAAAATTATAATTTTCCATAATCGGCACACATGTGTAAAGCTTCATACACATTCATGTACACCAAAGTATGCTGTATTGAAGTCGTACAATCACAATTTCTGTGCAAACAATTGCACCAAATCCATCGGTTTTTATCAGTTGTGCAGAAAACGTATCTTTCATAATTAAATTCTCACTTACTTTTTTGCCTTTTTTTTGCCCCCGCTGGTTGCCTACAAGTTATTTGCTCATACAGTAGGCCTTTATAAAAAATGCCGTTGACGTGGTTTCCATTATGGACAGAGGTATTCATCATATACCCATGACGCAACAAACACAACAGAATAAATTAAGATTTATATCTTGCCAAATGATATGTATTTATTTCAAAACTCATCTATTTTAAAACAATATTGCCATCTTACTTTCAGGGTATGAAGATCGTGCTGAATAGTGTTTTTATCAAGAAAGAGTGAAGCCTAATACCAAAAACATTTTTGATCTAGAAAAAAACAAAAATCCTTCTTTATGTTTTATATGAAAAATTTAGTCGAATTTTCACTATTTTCTCGGAAAATCAGATGTTCGATTGAGCTCGTTGCACCTAGGCTTATAAGCCCTCTTTCATGTACATGCTGGATAGTGTAAGCGATGTTCATGTTGTCACCTTTACCAATGTTGTACACGCCCTTAGAAGCAAACATGTGTCAGCAAAGAAGTGTGGAGAAGCATATTTAATGCGCAATTTATTTGATTCATTTGCATTTGTATACATTTACATTTTGCTTCAGATTGTAGATACATATACATGTATCGTTCCATATAGCCGTAGATAATTGTGAATACTTCCAGCTTTCAAAAATATTACAAATATGATTTATTTCACATGGAGGGTGCAAACATGTAGAAAATACATTTCACTAGAGCCAGCATGTTACACAAAGGCTAAAAGGGTTAATTAATAGTGACCATCAAGACACTGTTATCCCCAATTTGCATGAGCATGAGCTAATTGTTATTCTTTGTTGTACACGCATAATGGTATTACTTAAAGTTACAGCACGGGATTAGTAACATAGCAACAGAAAGATTAACAAATTTACCTATACCTTTCAGGGTATGGAGACGTTGGTAGAAACATACCGTTAAAATATTATAAAATACATGACTCTAATGAGTGGTATTTTCCACTCCTTCACATTTAGAGAGCAGTCATCTATAAACGCAGCTCCCGCAATTAATATCCAATTTCACCGTCAATCTATCAGTTGAATAGCAGAAATTCGTCAACAAAGACCGAAACAAGTTTTGATCTCGGGGTAAGATCAAAACCAATCTTTTTAAGAAAAATTGAGAAGGGTTTATGCTATTTTCTTGTGACTCAAGATGTCCGATTGAGCTCAAATTTTCACGTGTGTTATTTGATGTACATATTGGATTATACAAAGTATGACTGCTGTTGGGAGATCTTTACCAATCATGTTTATACCTTCAAGAAGTTTAGTTGGAGTATTAAAAACAATAATCATCAAGTAAAATTGAGTGGTTGTAATATATACATGTAATTGAAAACATACAGTACAGCAGATTTCCAGCTCACTTGTTTAAACACACAATACAAACCATATTTGAAGTGTATACACAGTCTTATTTGTCCCATTTAAAACACATACTTTTACCAATACCATTAGGCACTGACTGGAGAGAACTTTTTTGATTTTGCCACTCCACTTATACTGAGCCTTTCATTGTGGTGCATTCACCCCCTTGATTTGAATACAGCTGGCTTTATTGTGTGCATGTCTTTTGTGCGGTCCTATTTACCAAATACTTGTCTGCAGTGTTTATGCTGAGCTCCCCGCACATACGAAGCCTGGCCATATGAAAAGTTGCCCTATTTGGCTGATAATGCGATCGAAACAAGCTCAGTAAAAACAATATTGGGCTACAGAGGTTAAGAACAGTATACAAGACTAAGTCCTGAACTCTGCATATGATAATAATTGAATAACCAAAAGGGAAATTAACTGGGGTATTTTAAAATTATTGAAAAATGACCAATTACATCTTTCCTGTAGGAGTATTTGAACCAGTGACCCCCCAACAATGTTATATCTGCGCTCTACCAACTGAGGTAATGGAGGCGTCCGAGATTGGCAATTTTCTTTCCTTTGTAAGCCATAAAAAGGGGGAATTAACATGACAATCAAGTAAAAGATGGAAGCTACAAGAAACTATGCAGTGCAGTTTGTATATACATATATAATTTTTTCCCTGAACGACATCATGCTTTTAATATCTTGCTGGAATGTTTAGCATGAAAAAAAAAGAGATGTAAAAAATAAAAACACATGCAATACATGTTTTTCTTGTCAAACCGATCCTATTATTATTATTATTATTATTATTTATTTGACAAACAGAGACAGGTTACTGCATTGTATGACACACCAGGCCAAATTAAGTGCATTATTAAGAACAATTTAACGGCAGGATTGGTAACAATAGCATAATAATGATATTAATAATGATAAAATAAACAAATTTTATTTAGCACATATGTTTGCATGTGCGTGTATTGTTACTATACCTCAAAAAAATTCAAAAATCCCAATTGGTCTATTCACCATCACGTGCCAGTCGATATATTTGCTGATCACCAGTGAGTAGGCCGGGGAACTGTTACACATGTAACATCTCACTGCACATCCTAAGAAAAGTTTGCAGCACGAGTGCGTGAGCCTCGACCTACATGCAGCTGCTCACGAAGATGAACATTTTGCTTCACTTACTGATAACAATCTCGACGAAATTGCGAATATTTTTGAGGTATAGTAAGACAAATATTACATGGTATATTTTGGGTGAGCAAAAATCTCAGCTTCGCCCCGGGAACTATAGTTTGTCAACTTCCAACACCTCGTGAGCTAGAATCGACCAGATCACTAGATGTGATATTTGTATACTATTACTATCATACATGCCCATTGTACACTCCCAGTAGGAAACAGCCCAGGCTGCTGTTAGGTATACAAAGGCTTATCAAGCACAAAGACATCTTTACTCTACCAGGTACTTATTTACGTCTGGGAGAAGAGGAGCAATATGCGATAAAGCATCTTGCCCAAGAACTTAAGTGCTACTAGCCCATGGCTGGATTCAAACCCACAATCTGTAGATAGACCACAAGACCTTGAGTATGACACACCTGACTACTAGGCCACAGCACCACTTATTCAGCTGTCAGATACAAAATGAAGATTTCAAATTCAAAGATGAACCTATCATAGCTTTCACATTTTAGTTAATTTGTTTTGTACAAAGATGCCTTGCACAGGAAGAAGTCAAAGTTTTTTGAAGATGATGATGAGATGGATGGTACAGATGTCCAATCCTATGATGATTTACAACTCTTATCCTTGAGATACAAGCTTGTTGAAGATGTTGATGAGATGAATGGTAGAGATGACTGATCCTATGATGATTTACAACTCTCATACTTGAGCCACAAAGTCTCTAGCAGATGTCACATGTGGTGACCAGTGTGAGTCTGGCTGGTTGACAAACAGGGGAACGTCTTCTCTGCTGTATGTTACATTCCTCAGCAAAACTGTAGCAGGCAATTAGAATTCCAGAATTCGTGCTTTAAAGCATTACAGATACATTCATGTGACTGTCTACTGCTGGCGATTGTTGTATTGAAGGAAGTCCAAAATTCCAAACTGTAAGATGAGAAGGTGGAATAAAAAGACAAAAGATGCACTTGAAAATGAAAATGATGCTAGTTTTATAATAAAATTTGTCAATAAATGTTTCCCCATGAACAGAAATTATAATAGTATAGAGCTTTCTTTTGTTTACAAACATTGACATGCTGGTTGGCAATGCTTTGCATGGGCGGCCGAATGTTGCAAATCATTTCGTCTTCTTGACGACGGCGTGACCAAATTCAACATAATTTGTCTCACCTTTCCATAGTTGTAAAAATTCATACCATCATTGCTTCTGTTGTTTCCATTACATTCAGCAATATCTTTCAACGTTTTTGAAACGATGTGTACAAATTGTGTTCAAATTGTGGTTATTTTGTATGCATGACTTTGACGGCTCGCCATAGTTTCCCCCATTTTGGTTGGCAAAAACTTGGGCTGTGACATTGCAAAAGAAAGGTCTATTCATGTAGCCTTCAAAGATTTAGTGTCCAAAAAATTTCTTTTAAAATGTCATATATTTTGCTCTGTTTTCAAGTTATAGTACAGGAATCGTCTAAGACAGGGTATAACTGTTTCTATTTTTTTTATACTATAGCACCATTGTTCAAATAAACTTATAACAAAATCATAAAAAACAGCAGCCATACCTGCAATTGATAGCACCATAGAAAGAAGATGTCAACTGCAGTGTAGAGGGCCCATATCATGGGTTTATATGGCCCTACTGATGGCAAGATGACATCTGCAGTGTAGAGGGGCCATGGGTTGATATGGCCCTGCTGAGTGTATCAGTCACTATCCTGATGGCAAGATGACATCTGCAGTGTAGAGGGGCCATGGGTTGATATGGCCCTGCTGAGTGTATCAGTCACTATCCTGATATAGCAATATGACATCTGCAGTGTAGAGGGGCCATGGGTTGATATGGCCCTGCTGAGTGTATCAGGCACAATCCTGATAGCAAGGTGACATCTGCAGTGTAGAGGGGCCATGGGTTGACATGGCCCTGCAGAGTGTATCAGTCACTATCCTGATAGCAATATGACAATTGCAGTGTAGAGGGGCCATGAGATGATATGGCCCTGCTGAGTGTATCAGGCACAATCCTGATAGCAAGGTGACATCTGCAGTGTAGGGGGGCCATGGATTGATATGGCCCTGCTGAGTGTATCAGTCACTATCCTGATATAGCAATATGACATCTGCAGTGTAGAGGGGCCATGGGTTGATATGGCCCTGCTGAGTGTATCAGTCACTATCCTGATATAGCAATATGACATCTGCAGTGTAGAGGGGCCATGGATTGATATGGCCCTGCTGAGTGTATCAGTCACTATCCTGATATAGCAATATGACATCTGCAGTGTAGAGGGGCCATGGGTTGATATGGCCCTGCTGAGTGTATCAGTCACTATCCTGATATAGCAATATGACATCTGCAGTGTAGAGGGGCCATGGGTTGATATGGCCCTGCTGAGTGTATCAGTCACTATCCTGATGGCAAGATGACATCTGCAGTGTAGACTTGTCATGGTTCAACATGTTTTAGAGTACATGTACCAGTCAAGCAGGCAAGATGATTGTGCTTGGTTTGGCAGACACCTGTGGAGTGTATTAAAAAAACCTTCATTATTTGAAATGAATAAGTTGACAGCTCATGTGCAGCCTATCTCTGATGCACTTCACCTTCATACTTCTATAACAGTTATTTCAACAATATGATTGACATTATATTCATTCCTGAGAATCAAAGTTGAGTGATATCCTCCTTCATTCATGTCATTATTTACAGTATCTGTTCTTTGTTTGCATCGTTCTTTTTGTATTGTACTGGTCAAATAAACTGTACCGTGTTTGTAATAAAAAGTAAAAGCTCCTTGGAAAGTTGTTGTTATTCATAATAACATAAACACATGAGCAGCTGTTATCTATTAATAAATTTTTTTTTACTATCTTCCAAACCATTATATCAATAAATAAAAACTTTATCTATTGCATGTTCAACTCAAATCTGTAACTCTCAGAATGAATATATTTGTGATAAATGTCAATAATGTCATGTTGATAACATTTCCATCGCCAGATAAAAATTAATTGATGTGTACAACAACTTATACAAAATATCACATACTGATACAAACACCTTCATGATAACTGTAATAAGTAGGAATTACAGTTGCACATACTGATTCTATATTTCTCACATAAACATGATCAATCAATGTCCCATTCTCTGTTGTTGCATCTGTCACACATTGTTTATATCCATGCTCACACATTAATTTCTCAATTTGTGAATGCTGTTTCAAAATATCTTCATTAAAATCACCTATTACAATACATCTATTAGAAACGTTATGAAGTTCATTAAGTAGATCGTTGAGGTTGGCAATAAACTCAACCATAGAATATGATGCGGGACGATAAATTGTTACCAAAGAAAATGACATTTCACAAATTATTTGTAATGCAATATACTCCAAGTTGTATACAGGTAAGATCAGCCTACTAAATGTCTTGTTTCTTCTACCATACACAGCAACACCTCCATGACACTGTTTGCTTAACATGTGAGTAACACTGCATGAATTATTATATGAAGCACTTCTGACTTGATGGTAGCATTTGAAATCACTTAATTCTGTCTCACAGTCAAACTCATTCTCACTCCATGTTTCTGTCAGACAAATGAAATCTGATGTAACCATATCAATGTTACATTTTAATTCTTGAAAGTGTTCTTTCAATCCTTGGATATTATGCATCATGATGACAGTGCCATTTGGTGGTAGTGTTCTTACATTAGACTCTTCAATAAATTCCATCATATTACTCAATGAATCCTTCACTGCTTTATTGCAATAAATAAACTTTTCATTGAACCCTTCAATCACAAGTCCATTTAGAGATGTTACTCTGCTTATTGCTACATATGCTTGACCTGGTGAAAATGTCCGTTCAAGAGATACCACTGCTTTGTCTGTAGTAACTCCTTGTACTTTATGAACTGTACATGCCCAAGCTAATTTCAATGGAAATTGTCGCCTTATCCACTGTTTGCTTATATGTTCTTCTTCCCTTTCAATTCTAATAAATCCATCATTTGTTGCACTTTTCCTTTTCACTTTGGATCCAACACTCTTGCTATCAAATATAATATGTATGTATTCAGGGGTAGATTCATCATGTGACAGAATGATTTCACACACAGTTCCAAGTACTCCATTAACAAGTCCATCAGAAACATCAAGATTTTTTGTCAGCATAACTCTGGCACCAGTACCAACCCAGAATGATTCAGCCAAAGTCGTTCTTATTGACTTATTCGGTATTTTCACTCTTGCCGTTTTATGAGAATCTTTCTGAAAATCATTTGCTAAAACACAGAAATAATCACTGCACTTTGCAAATAGTATCTTCCTATTGTATTCATCAACCTGTTTATTACATGGAAATATATGTAACGCATCATCCCACTCTTCACCAGTTTCTCGTGATTGTAATAATGCTACATCTTCATCCAATAATTTATCTTGCTTAGCTCTGACACGTATTCTATTCAAAGTCTCAGCAAACTGCATATCATCCTTTTGTCTCATAATTTCCTTCAACTCTACTTTCTTAAAACAATCATTCCACAGATCTACTGTAATATCTCTCTGATACAATGATTTCCCTTTAACTGGAGGTAGTTGATAAAAATCACCAACAGCTAAAATGCTCACTTTTCCAAATGGCTTGAGATCACGTGTTTGCTTAATCTGACGCAGACGTCCATGAATGTAACACAACATTTTATGATCAACCATTGATATTTCATCAATAACAACAATCTGAAGATCTTGCAATTCATTCCTTAAAGTATTCAATTTGTCCTCACCTAAAGGTTGATATGGCAAACGTGCATCAGTAGGGATTGATAACGCACTGTGAATTGTACTTCCATTGATATTAAAAGCTGCTACTCCAGTAGGTGCAGTTATCATTACAGACACATTATCAGGATTATGAACCATTCTTGTAAACAGTCTTGTTGCTTCATAATGTATTGATTTAATCAAATGACTTTTCCCAGTTCCAGCTCCACCAGTGATAAACACATGAAATGGTTCAGGGTTTTTGCCTTGTACCTTCTGTAAACACCAGTCTCGAATCTTATTAAACACTTCCCTTTGCTGTACATTCAATGACCTCAATAAACTTAGTGCATCTTGCTTTGATATTGTCACTGAATGTGGTTCAATATTACACACTCTGTCTTTCTTGTCAGATTGTAGGTCAGGAATATTCAAATCATCATCTTCTGATAATACTGGCTCACGCTCTGCTTCACATTCAAGTCTTTCTTGCTCAGATATTGGGGAAATCAAAGCCCATGCATCTTCTTGCATACCATGTTTTTCTACATATTGTTTAGCTGCTTCAAGAGCCTCAGCATTCTTCTCATATTTAGACCGATTACTTTCAACAACAACACTTACAGATTTCATTTGGTTTTTAAGAAAAACAGAACCACTCTTATAAAATTGTTCATAATTATCAAACTGTGGTGGCTTCAATTGAGCATCTAAACGATATGGAAGAAACAATTGTAATATACTGTGGTAATATTTCTCTGGATATTTAGTCACTGAAAACCTTGGGTATCTTATGACTGCTGGTTCAGTTCTTGTACGTTTCTGTATGTGACCCAAACCATGTTTCAATGCATACACTGATGATTTTCTTGACGATATATTAGATGTATCTGCATTATAAATTATTCTGTACTCTGAACAAAATTTTGCCAAACACATTTGATTAAATTCATCACCATCCGGCCTTGCTTTATAACGATCTATTTTATTAGTCATGAAAATATCAGCATCATCTTCACATTTGTTCTGAATAACACTTAGTGGCAAACTCATTCGTACAGGATTTTCACCAACAGGTATGAACTCCACTTTTCTAGAACCTTCTTTCAACCTCAGACCACAAACACGAAACACTGCTTCCTGAGCTGATAATTCTCTATTGTGTAAATACACACATCCAATTTCCTTCATACTCTGTCTAGCATCTAAATTCCCCTTTTTGGCCTCGCTCTGTGCATGTGCTAATAATTGTCCCAATTCTCGTTCTGACTTTGACATGTATGATACTATGTAAGCTGCACAGGCATATGCATCAGTGATATATTGAATATCCATATTAGCATTCCAGGCTCTTATTAAATCAGGATTATACAGATTCACCCATACATCTTGAGGCTCTCTCTTTAAAACAATAGTAGGTTTCTTGCTCAAAACATCATTGGCCTTCTCAAAATCAGTCTGTGTAATATTAATGCTTTGAAATAATTCAGATGTTGACATATGTTGATTCTTCTCATCTTGGATTGCATTCCACACTGATTGCAATAATTCCTTGGCTGCTGTACGTTTCTTTTCATCATTACTAATGGAAGTACTTTCTTCATGATTATTTTCATCAACCTCACTATCTTTATCATTACATTCATCAGCTGGATCACGACTGGCAATAAATGTTCTATTAGATGGTGGTCTTGGAAAATTAAATCTACATTCAGAACCTTTCTTTTTACAAGACTTAGTATGTTTTCTACTATGTCGCTGTACTTGACTGATTATTTCATTCAATTCCTCATCTTCTTCCTGTGTTGGTAACTTGCAACTGATATATTTATTAATGAATTTTATTACATCAGCATCATCGTCTTTTTCCAACTTTGGTGCATTCTCAATCCAAAACAGACAATGTGTGTGCGGAGATCCTCTTTGCTGAAATTCTACTCGGTAAAAATAGTCCTTGACTTTCCCAATGGGTGCTGCACTGGACATAATAACATCTTTCAAAAATGTGTGAAATCGATTCTCAAACATTCTAGCCACAGTCACTGGATTGCTTCTCAATACTGTACATTTATCATTCCAATCCAAGTCTTCAATTTTTCTGAAATCTCCTTGCTGTCTCAATATTGTATTAATGACTTCAGGCCATCTCATATCAGCTGCAGAAAATGAGCAAAACCATGTTGGTATTCCAAGTTGTCTAATCATAGCCATGACATCTCTCTGAGTTGATTGCCAATATGACGGTGTACCTCTAATTGGTTTCAAAAATTTATATCCACTATCAGACAGTAAAATATCATTTAATTGATCTCTATTTTTAATCATGCTAGAATTAACACTCTGACCATAATGCATTTTCCCTGAACTTTGACGCATAGCAATTGATACACCAGACATCACCTTTTCAATTTCTGATAAATACTGGGCATAAAAGATATACTGAGTACATTTTGCAAATCTGTTATCTGCATTCATCAACCTGTTATGAAAATATCTCAGGCGTGTCAGTTTTCCATCACGTTTATCATCAAATATAGGTGAGCCTGCTGGGAATAATGCTGGAAAACATTTAGCCTCATTACCTTTCTCCATTAACACTCTAACTGGATTGTTTCCTTCACAAGGTGCAACACAAAGTACATCATCAAAATATTGATCAAGCACTTCTTGTCCAATATCTATAGGCTGTAAACATGTATCAAGTGGAATACCACACAAACGATCCTCATCAGTTTCCTCATCACTTACACTAGGTTCATCAGATTCATGTACTAAGTCATCTTCATGTTCCTCATCATGTTCATCTAACAGGGGATCATTCCAATTACAATTGATTTCAATATCTTTATACCATGCATTGTTCTGCTTAAGATAACTCAATGCAGTTTCCACATGTTCCTTAGTCACAAATTGATATTGATAATGTCCTTTATATGTTAATCTTCTCTTCAACTTGATTCGAATTAACTGATTTTCATTTTTGCATCTCGGCAATGCTGTCACTGTATCTGTAATGTTAGATGGTACACATACAACAGGACCGTGTATTCCATTCTGTCCACCTTTCGGCAAGGCTACCATTTTCATGAAAGGTATATTAATTGCAATGAGATGCTCCTCTAATATATTCAAACAATTCAATTCTTGTGGAATGTCTATCACTTGTAAATTATTTGTACATGCTTCTACTGGTACTTTCTTCTGGAGTAATGTCCTATGACATGTGTAACATATCCACAATCTAGACCTGCTAGATTTTGATACAACACATTCATTTCCACACTGTTTTGAACATATACATTTATGTAAATATTTGTCAGATATACAACTAATATTGCTGTATTTGTCTTTATTGCATCTAATGACTTGTTTTTTAAACAAAAGTTTGCAACAAACTACACAAACATACTCAGGTCCAGTTGACACTTCATTCTTCCATTTTCTGAT
Organism: Astropecten irregularis; assembly: GCA_963971285.1. NCBI lineage: Eukaryota > Metazoa > Echinodermata > Asteroidea > Paxillosida > Astropectinidae > Astropecten > Astropecten irregularis. Next base: position 16,386,871 of record OZ020248.1, read on the forward strand.
AACATTCCTCATGTTCCTTGCTTGTTGGGCTTTTATACGTCTTTGTCTTAAAACCCTCTGCTTCATTTTCTTACGATAATCTGCATCATGACGATACTTGCATTTCAGATTTTTCATCAAATTTGCTCTGTACACATGATTACTCCAATACTTTTTCTTGATAGAGTTAATGACAGCATTTCTGTATACTCGGTTACTATGATACTTATTTTTGGCACTGTTTATTTTTTTCCGTCTAAATGCAGCATCTTCATAATACCTGGCTTTTGTACTATTAACCTTTCTTTCTCTATATGAACAATCTTCATGATATTTAGTTTTTTCACTCCTAACTTTTCTTTCTCTATACACACTATCTTTGTAATACTTTTCCTTTAACAATTTCCTTTTTTTACCATCATTTTCTGCATATTGTTTCCTGTCATATTCCAGCACACTTTCTCTGAATTCTTTACAATTAGCATATTTCTGTCTCTTTGCAATTTTTTTCTTTTCCCTGTATGCTCTGTTCTCTTCTACAATTTGAGCATTTCTTGTTTTATTGTATCTTTCTCTTGCTTTCTCTCTGTCTAATTTCCGTTTCAAAGCTACATTTACACGTTTACGTCTCTTTCTCTTTTGCTGAAAATGCATTTGCGTATCTTCCCTTCTAGTATTACTTTGATTTACATGAACATTACTGATTGGGTCTGTACAAGTACCTTCAGACAATAAATCTCTGTTACGGTTTTCCGAATTGTCACCTGGATTACTTGTAACATGTTCATGAACATTCACAACTAAATCATAGTGAACTTCATTTCTATGATACAAATAAATTCCACAATCTGATAATCTCTCAGTATTGGTGAATGAACGAGAAAACAAATACCACTTATTTGCATCACTATATGTGTATAAATCAACACCCAACATGTCAGCCATTGCTATGATTTCTACCTCTGTGGCCCATGTACCATTATGAAACAACCTCTGCCTAACCACATAATCTTCCACTGTAGAAAAACCTTCTCTTAAAAAGCATTTAAATTTATCAGCATATTTCAGCAAATGATTAACAGTAAGAGTTCTCACATGTCTATGATTTTCTTCAGTTCCTGATATAGCACAAGAAATAGCTCTAAAGAAACAGTTCCCATCACCTCTAATCTTCCTTATAGAATCAGGTCTTCCCATGTTCTCACATCTTGTGGAAATCTCATCAGTATTCAAACGTACTTTGCTCAACCCAAATTTCTGACACAATGTAATCTTCCTGTTTTTAGTCAGTGGCAAAAAGTTCAAAGAAACTGGTTCAGTAACTTGTATTATTTCTAAATCACTTTCACTCTTCTTATCACCACTTAATTTAGGATCAAATTCTATATTATGCATGCTATCTGACAAAACACTGTGTGATGTACTTGCTTTGACTCCATAAATTCCTTTATTGTTTTGAATTTCATTAGTTTCCATTGTCTCATTTAAACATTGAGTGTCCACGCCTTGTGTGCAACTGCTGGAACAAGCACCTTCAGTGTTGTCAACATGTTGTTCACTACAGATACTGATGTCATGACTAATGCAAATATTAACACCTGTAATTTCAAATTGCTCACTATCAGACAGATTCATAGAATGTCCAAGTTCAGTACAATACCTGTACACACCTTGCCATGTCAAAGAACGCTGCAAAATACTTGTCCCATCTTGAACTTGACGGCCATGAACACTTCTGGAATGTGAATCAAATACATAATAAATTCCACCGTGGGAAATCACTGCAAAAGTATTTCCATGAAAACATATGAAACATGCTTGATATTTCTGAATTGATTGTTCTATAGCTAGTTTCAGTGAAATCATGTTGAACTCTGCCAAAGTTGAATCCTGTTCATTGAATGTTCCTACTACAGGTTCCGCATAATTCATATTGAAGTTGTTTTCATACACATTCAAATCGGTTGGTAATTCATTGATAAGCAGATAATCATTATTCATAGTTGAACTTTGCTGTAAAAATCCATACAGTTCATTGCCAGTGTTAAGCACATTGTCCATGTCATTCCTTCCCCAATTATTCATACATTTTATCTGACTTTTCATAATTGCACTCAAGGACATGGCTACACATTGCTTTCCAATATTTCTTCCAAACCGTATATTTCCTTGATGACAGCTGCCTTGTGCAACGATTGATTGATCAATTGCTTCATCATTTATTTTTGTACTATTCACTGTCTTACAACACATCATTTTGGCAGGTTTAACCACATCATCAGACTGCATTTCATTAATCTTATTCTTCAAATCTGCATCAACCTTTCTCTTTCTCCTGGTATTTGTATGTATTCCTGTCACATTAAATTTGCTTGCATTATTTACAGATCTAATTCCAGTTGTCTTGACATCATTTTTAGTGCCATCCTTGTTTCTGCTGTGACTTTCTGTTTGTCTAGTGTCATCAATGTGGGGCAAGGATTTCTCACTTTGACGTCTCTCACACTTTTTTGGACACTCTCTGGGCTGTGATTGATTATCGGTACATTTCTCCTTTTCACTTGAAGTATCAGGTGAAATTGTTTTCCTCTTTCTTAAAAAGTAACCACCACTCTGTTGTCTTATTGACTGTTTACCAGTACTTAGTTTAACATACCAATTTCCTGTCTTTGGTGTATCATTCCTTCTGTTCTCCTTGTCAGACACTTGATCAATAGGTCCACCTGAGCACTGGTCTACTGCACTGTCCGGCATATCAAACTGATTCTCATCTGTACAAATACCAAAATTGTGAAACAAACTGTCAGAGTAATTACTATGTCCACATTTACAACAAACCCAAGTGAATGTCTTACCAGTTAAATATTCCTTAATATTCAAAATACCTGTGCAAGTCGTATGAAACCACACACAACATTTATCACATTGTATCTTCCTTTTGGCACACCCATCACTTTTATCACAAAGCCAACACACATTGCCATTATCACTTTCTGTTTCCAGGTCCTTGACTTTCTCCTCTCTTACTACACAGGTCCTTCTCTTCTTACCTCCTTTCATGACTTTCATGGACATTTTCCAGACATTCTTTTTCATTCCTCTCCTTCCTTTTACAGTCTGTCTTACATGGATAACTTTGCTTATACATCTTCTTGTATGACAAAATGTAGATTTCATTACTTCTTCATGTACTTGTCTGTCCTTCTTAGACATACGCTGCTCAATTGATTTACCATTTCTTCTGTAATTATACATCATATGTTTCCTGGCCTTTCTTGTCATTCTTACTTGCTTTGGAACCGTGTATCCAGTTGTTTGACACTTCTGATTCTTCCTCTGTTGACGACACTTCCAACTATATGAACATGTACATGTTGCTCTCACTTCTCTCTTCAATGTACGAGGACACTTCTGCTTCAATGGTATTGTGAATACACCTCTCACCTGGTTCTTACACTTATCCTGACCTCTGTTGTATCTTCTCATATGGCTCTTATCATGACTCCTTCTAAACCTCAACTTACATCTCTTCACACAGCCCATCATATGCATCATTCCACAGCTGCTTACCTCATGACTGCTTACCTCATGATTGCTTACCTCATGACTGCTTACCTCATGACTGCTTACCTCATGACTGCTTTCTAGACTCTTACATCCTTCCTCATGGCATGTCTTATGACTCGTCTCAAACTTCACCTCACCGTTCGTCTCATGGCTCATCTCACGTTCCAGGTAACTCGTTCTTTCAACATATTTCTTATAACCATGACAATAATAGCTCTTTAAACCATGACGATAGCTTTTTAAACCATGACGATTGCTTTTTAAACCATGACTATTATTCAACTTCTTATTATTCAACTTTAATTTATGGCTGTTGCTGATAGCAAGCACTGGTGCCTGGTTCTCAGCAACGTCCTCAAGCAAGAGTGCTTGAGTCACAAGCCCAGTGTGGACTTGAGTGGGAAAGGAAAGGAAAGAGGAATAGCCAGAAATAGAGTGAGAAACACAAGAGCTGAGCAAAGAAAGGCTAGAGAAGTCAGACACAAACATGTAAGTGTGAGAAAAAACAGACACTCCTCCAACGGGCCTCCTCATCCTCCGGAACTGCACTTCATCCTTCAACGTCTTAGATCTCTGGAACTTTGGCATTTTGTCCTGAAAACAAATTGAAAAGAAAAAAAAACACATTAAACATCAGTAGACAGACAACACATTAAAGGGATGTTTTCCTAACCCACACTATTTACACTGTAGCAAGATGGCCCATTCATTGAGGGTTGTCTTTTATATTATTTTTAATCATTCATGTTTTTTAGGTTCAACTGCATCAGTCAGTGATTTGTTCTTTTTCTTTAAATGACTTCAGTGTTTCGGTTGTCTGAATATCAATTAATGTCAGTTCCCGTTCTGGTTTGTTTGAAAGTGTTTTTATACAAAATAAGCCAGACCCCTTTGGGAGATTCCTGAAGTTTGTTGCTACAATGATTAAATTGATCCTTCGGATATAGCAGCATACAGTAATGTCTCCTTTCATAGCTTCTGACTGAAAACCAAAAAAAAGTACAATTTAAGACACTGAGAATGTAGGGCTGGAAAATGCGGGACAGTCGAGTGCTGGTTCAGTAACCGGGAGGTTGCAGGTTCAAGTCCTCCTTCAGTCAACCTTCTTCGGTCTTCTTGACTTGAGCAAATCCCGTCAACTTCCGAGGCCTTGCGTAGTTGTTTATTTCAAAGCATATTCATATACTATCTTGTTCAAGGTTTTTCATAATAATTGTTAACAAGTTACAAAGACACCGTTTGATTACCTCTATACTGAAATGCTATTCAAGTGACATACACAAGAGACATAAATGTCCAAATATAGTATAAAGGGCAGATATTACTTAAAAGCAGCAAAACATAATCAGAACAAAAATAATAACTTTTGTGTACTCGAAAAGTGCAAAAAAAGTATTAAAAAGAAATCATCATGATTTTCATAATTGTCTTATTGCGAATATTGGCATTGACAGACTCATAACAAATCAATAACAGAAATATAAACCATTCACTAAAACTCCTTCAATTTACATAAAATGTTGAATATGATTCAAACACAAGTAAGATCACTTACATTCAATTCCTAACTTTTTGTTTGCAATGTGAAGCCACTGGTTATAAACCCAACAGTCAAAATTATGCTACTTTGGACTACAGCACAATATTGTACATGTATGTAGGACATAATGTTTATGTAAACAAAAAAAGGAAAAAATTAATATAAGCAGACGTCCCCAAGAATCAATCAAAATACCTTCATAAGTTCATATCAGAATCATGGAAAAAAAAAACATTCTGAAATACTATTGTTGCCCCAGCACTGCCACTACTATTACTTTTAGTAATGCAGTAGGATCAACTGAAAAAGTCTGAATTATACAATGGAGTATTTCCTCCGACAACGATTAATTTATACTGAACATCATTAATAATAAAACAATTTGTTATTATCCATGTTTAATTTTCATCAAATAAATGAATTGCTAGGCCCCCTATGGATAGATCCTAAATAAAGCAAAACTATACAAGATAATACAACCTACTCAACATAGGGGGTTCCTGAAGTTTAGTAGTTTTAGTACACTCGGGTTAGCTAGTACCTACTTCTAGATTTAGAAGGCTACTCCGTGAGCCTTCTAGCACTCTTACTTTTCGGGGTGCCGTAACGCTATGGGTTTTGAAAACAACAATTGATAGATGAAATTTTGTTGAAACATTGCAGCACCTACCGCCACTCCTAGATCGTGAATTCCCCTAAATCATTTTTTTTCTTGATCCTCATACATCCGTTATGCTTGTGCAGTCTCATTTTCGCAATTGACCCACAACTTTTCGAGAAAAAAAATCGACTTTCTGCGCCACTCCACTCGAGGAAAGATTTCTGTTTTCGAGTTCATTCATACATTTTTTTACTATGGGCCACAACATTTTTGTATAGGGGTGTGCACATTGAAGAAGACATGAAAATCATGCATGCCACATGCACACCACACAGCAAGCAGGAGCCAGCCACAATAAAAAAAAAAAAAAAAAAGCTTGAACAACTGGTATCCATGCACATAAGAGCCATTTCAATGCATGCATCAACCGGGGAACCAGTGAAGTCAAGTTAATTGCACCCCTTCAGAAAATGGTAGATCCAATAATGCGCATGCGGACTAGACAACTTTAAGCAGCAGGTAAACTTCGACATTTCGGCAAGCGGAGTGACACAGAAAATCAATTTTTTTCTCGAAAAGTTGTGGGTCAATTGCAAAAATGAGACTGCACAAGCATAACGGATGTATGAGGATCAGTAAAAAAAATAATTAATGGGAATTAACGATCTAGGAGTGGCGGTAGGTGCTGCAATGTTTCACCAAAATTTCATCTATCAATTGTTGTTTTCAAAACCCATAGCGTTACGGCACCCCGAAAAGTAAGAGTGCTAGAAGGCTCACGGAGTAGCCTTCTAAATCTAGAAGTAGCTAGTACCCAGCTTCTACTCACCTAAATTCTAGGTAAGAAGAAGCTGGGTACCAGTCTACCTGAGTGTACTAAACTGTGGGCCTTTACGAAATGGGGCTTGAGGCTAGGCTTGGCAATTGTTTTTCTACTGCCATTTTGTGTCCTAAATGAAATGAAGGGCTTGAGATACATGGCAAAGCTGGAGCCTTTCCCCAGCTTCATCATGTGGCCCAATCCCTTCATTTCATTTTGTGGGCTTCAAATGGCAGTAGTGAAATAAGTCCCAAGCCTAGCCTCAAGCCTAATTTCGTAAAGGCCCCTAGCCTGAGTGTACTTAACTTCAGGAACCCCCAACATAGGCATAGCTTTACATGTTCACATAGGCCTAGTAAGTAGTACAAAGTGCAACAGAACCACAACAAGAAGAGATTTACACAGCACAGGTTGAATAGTAACAACAATGCAATGCCTAACGTTACCCCGGCCATGCACATGAACGAAAGAACACCCTTCCCTTCGGTTTGTTTCAAATTATTTGTAAACCGAATTCCTCTTCAAACATATTATGGCAATCGCAACAGACGCTAGTTTATAAAGACTTAGATGGTACATGTACCTCGCACTACTCACTGAAATATACACAAAAACAAACATTTTTATTTCATAAAGCAACATTTCAACCTACTTACTTCGCGTGGTGAAAAAACACTGTGTTGTCATGAATAGATTGTTCTCCTCCAAGCTGTAGCTAGTAAACACTCTCATTGAGACAGGATACACGACCAAAATGTAAGCCCGTGTCCCAATTATCTGGCTGCGGCTGCAAATTACGTACTTACATATGGCAGCCACTAGCCATTGACTGCAGCCGTCGGAACGCGGCCTAAGACATGCGCAGAACGGTGGTTGTTGTACGGAAGCCGAATTATGCCAGATGATCTCTCAAGTTTTGTTTTATACATCGCGCGCGTGCATATATTTTTTATGCATAATATCTGTCCGCCGCAAAAGTCGCTATCAGATGAATGCATTTTTCTAGGCTAAACGCATACGATTTTTGAATTAGCTCCTCATTCAAAAGTGGTAAGAGCTAGGATCATTCATGATTCTTTCGCCAAAAGTCAATGTTAGGCAAGGTCTTTCCTTCAGTGACACAAACACAACCAAATTACGTGACTAAGATTAAAGGTGATAAAGCTTTATATCTTAATCAAATGTCTTTGTGTGTATAAGGTTGTGACGATTTTTTATATCATAAGCGGAAAAGCCCTGTGTTCTGTTTTCAACAGACACAACCTCTAGTTTTTTTTTCTTCTTCTTCCTGTCGCCTGAGTTACCATAGACTTTTTCTCGGTGGCACTTTGGCTACTTTTAAACTGCCGATTTTAACCAAACTTGGTCTGAAGGAAGTCCGTATGGGGCAGTTGTCTCCCGAAACTTTTCGTCATCGTGACGTCATCAGGTGTCATGTGACAAGCGATTTTAATTTAATAATCAAAATCTTTAAAAATCAATAAAAAATCAACGGTTTGAGATATAAAGTTGATTCCTTCACCAAAAGTGTTTGTTGGGCAGGGTCTTTCATTATGACACATTGCTTGACCTCTGTGACCTCTACTTCCGGTCAAACAGGAAGTAGCCCCTCATTTAAAAGTGGTAAGAGCTAGGATTATGATTCTTTCACCAAATATCAATGTTAGGCAAGGTCTTTCTTTGTGACACATTGCTTGACCTCTGTGACCTCTACTTCCGGTCAAACAGGAAGTAGCTCCTCATTTAAAAGTGGTAAGAGCTACGATTATTATTCTTTCACCAAATATCAATGTTAGGCAAGGTCTTTTTTTGTGACACATTGCTTGACTTCTGTGACCTCTTCTTCCGGTCTAACCGGAAGTAGCTCCTCATTTAAAAGTGGTAAAAGCTAGGATCATGATTCTTTCACCAAAAGTCCATGTTAGGTAGGGTCTTTCTTTGAGACACATTGCTTGACCTCTGTGACCTCTTCTTCCGGCCAAGCAGGAAGTAGCTCCTAATTATAAAGTGGGAAGAGCTAGGATCATGATTTTTTTTTCCATTTGTCCCATTAAGGGATCCCTTTCTTTGTATAGCATATTATATATCTGTATATCAATTTAAAATACCATATGCGGAAAAGCCTTATGCGCTGTTTCTAACAGCCATAAACTCTAGTTTCTTCTTACTCTTCTTCAGCCAAATTTCGTATAGACTTTGTACAGGGGCATTCTACACGCCACTTTGGTCACTTTTAAACAGTCGATCTTAACCAAACTTGGTATGAAGGAAGTCCATATAGGGTAGTTGTCTCCCGAAACTTTTCGTCATCATGACGTCTTCAGGTGTCACGTGACAGTGTCTTAAAGGGGCAAACTTCAGACATCAATTATGAACGAACCCTAAGTTTGATTGAGTTGAAACTTGGTATGTATCTAAGTCGGGAAGTGTTATATCGAAACATTTCAATGACGTCATCATGACGTCATCAGGTGTCACGTGACAGTGTCTTAAAGGGGCAAACTTAATACATCAATTATGAACGAACCCTAAGTTTGATTGAGTTGAAACTTGGTATGTATCTAAGTCGGGAAGTGTTATATCGAAAAATTTCAATGAAGTCATCATGACGTCATTCTCTGATTTTTTATGATTTATTGAAATGTTGGGTTATTAAAGTTCTTTTAACGATATCAAGTAAACAAAACAAGATATCTTTGAATTTCTTTTTGATAATTATTAAGCATACACCATAGATGAAAACTACATAGACAAAAAATCGGTGACGTCATCATGACGTCATAAAAATTGCATTTTTTATAACACACAGTAGGAACGGCCGATCGCCTAGAAAATTGGTAGGTTGGGGAAATGGAAGTTGCGGATCGTAATCATGAAGTTACGTCACGACGGCGTCATCACTTGAATTTTTATGATTTTTAAAATCTTTCTCACGCTAGCCCAATGACTTGTACAGAGCTCTGTACGTGAAAATATTGGTCATAAAATGAAACATACGATTTAAACACCATTCATGCCAGGCGCGCGAAAGGTTGTTTGCCTACTTTATATATGCCGTGTTCTCCTTTTTTTCCTTATCATAGTTGCCTATAGCGTAAATGCTGTTTTTGACAAGACAACCACGCACTCGCAACAATCTACTTAGACCGTTTTCAGTAATGCATGAATCGGTAATCCGAGCAGACGGTTTTGAATGGCGCCCTCTTTTGATTAAACAAAGTACATAGTTGCTTGTTTTGATCAAAAGAGGGCGCCATTCAAAACCGTCTGCTCGGATGACTGTTATTCGTTAGGCCATGCCAGGGGTGCTTTGTTTTCAGACAGCAGTGTTTACCCGTTTGCATCTATATGGCACACAGTCGCACTTAGTTTTATAAAACCACTTTATGTGGCCAAGACACGTGACGTAAGATTAAAGGTGCACACTTCAAAACTCCAAAAGTGATTTGTTTAACTCAAGTTTTCTACATTTAGATACGGTCACTTTTAAACCATCTGTCTCAATCAAACAAAATAAGTGATGTGTTTTAATTGGAGAAATATTTTATATCATTATGCGGAAAAGCCATGTGTTCTGTTTTAAACAGACACAACCTCTAGTTATTTATTGATGGCTTTTCCGATTTTAATCATGACGTCATCTTCTGATTTTCTTATGATTTTATTGAAGTTGTTGGTTATTGAACTTCTTTTAACGATATCTAGTGAACGAAAAAAGATATGTTTGAACACTACATAGACAAAAATACTGTGATGTCATCATGACGTCATCAAAAGGGACGTAAAGAACACACATACAAGATAATAGCCGATCGCTTCGGAATTTGGTGGGTTGGACGGATATAGGTTGGAGATTAAAATTATGAAGTTACGTGAGGATTACGTCTTCCCTTGATTTGTTATTAATTTTTCAATATGCCATGCAAACCCTATTGACGCAGTACATGCAGTAAATGGGGCGCGGACATTGTATAGTATAATAGCCAGGTTTCGTTCTTAATAGCACTTTTAATCAGTTTGTGTACTTATCTACTTAAGCCATCATTAACTTATTGCTTGCTTCAGTGCTGATGTGATGACAAGAGACTCTGATTAGTATCAGATGGAAGTCACTGCAAGGTGATTTAAATGTGTTTCATACTGAGTGATTGTCTCAGTGGAAACACATGAAAGCAAGGCCAAGTATGGTTTAGAGCGTGGGTGTGAAGCGAACATTTACGTCATCAAGACGTCATCACTTGATTTTATATGAATTTTAAAATATTTCTCACACTAGCCCGTTAACTCTGTACACATACATGTATGTATTACATGAAAATATGGTCATGTACAAAACATATGATGATCGATTGACTCAATTCCCCATACACTATGTACGTTCGTAATTCACTGTGTATAACATACATGTACATGTAATGTCTGATTGTGTGACTCAAAACTTCGTTTACATATTAATCTGAATCGAAACGCTATCAATGTATGTTGCGGAGTATTGTACGTCATTGTGTCCAATGACAATGTGTTCCCTAATCCCCGCATCTGAATGGGTTAAAATGTAGTTTTTATGTTCAGATATGGTCATCTTTAAACCATAAAACAAATAAAATAAGTGATGTGTATTAATTCGAGATATATTCTATATCATATGCGGAAAAGCCTTGTGTTCTGTTTTCAACAGACATAATAGTCTTCTTCTTCTTCTTCTTCTCCTCCTCAAGTCTATGGGAATTTGTACACGATTTTTCTACGCTCCACTTTGGTCACTTTAAACAGTCAATCTTAACCAATCTTAGTCTAAACAAAGTCCATATATAGTAGATGTACGCCGCAAATTTACGTCATCGTGACGTCATCAGGTGTCAAATTACAAGCAATTTGAATATATTAATCACAATCTTTAAAAATCAACAAAAAAATAAACGATTTGAGATATTAATTTGATTTGTTCACGAAAAGTTAATGTTAGGTAAGGTTTTCCTATTTGACACATTACTTGACCTCTGTGACCTCTACTTCCGGTCAAAAAGTAAGTAGCTCCTCATTTAAAAGTGGTAAGAGCTATGATCATGATTCTTTTACCAAAAGTCAATGTTAGGCAAGGTTACTCTTTGTGACACAATTCTAATTGACAAGCAATGTGTTCCATAAACCCTGCAACAAATGGTTTAAACTTTAGTTTTCTACATTGAAATATGGATACTTTTAAACCATTACGTCTTAATCAAACAAAATAAGTGATGTGTATTACATGTGTAATTCAAGATATATTCTATATCACATGCGGACAAGCCATGTGTTCTGTTTTCAACAGACACAATTTCTAGTTTTCACAGATTTACCTATGACTTACAGGGTATAAATATGGTGATGGTAGAAACATACTATTCAAATGTTTCTACCTAAAATGCTGTAATTATCGAAAAAAAAAAGTTAGACCAATTATAAAACAATTTTGATATTTTAATTAAAGATCAAAAAACGATGAAAAGATTAAAAAGAAATACTGTTGGCGTTTTTCAACGATTTCTCAAGAAGTGGGCACCCTACGGGACTGGAAATTTCACAGATGACTGCCATTGTATCTTCCTTGATATGTTTGCCCATGAATCTGCATTGCATTGACAAAAACCACATTAGTATAATTACCTTTATGAGAACGGAGATGCATTGATGGACGATGTCACCGAATTACCGAAACAACTATTCCTTTCTTTGTTTGATGGGGTGTTTGTCAGTTTGTTTATGTTTGTCCTCCTGTCGCGTTACAGGCTTGTCGGGCTTTTTGTTTGTTTGTCCGTTTGTCTCCCCGTTATGTTTGTTTGTTTGTTGGTTGGTTGGTTTGCTGGACTTTGTTTGCTTTTGTTCAATACTTATCAATAACTTGCTGCATGTTAGTGGCTATGATTTAAATTATTCTGCTCTCTACTTGTGGCTTCGTTTTGTGTGTAGGTGTCTTGCACTTTTTGATTCTTTTTCAACAATAGCTCATAAACACTGCCGTATTGATGGCCTTGCAAAGTATTACGTACAAGCATGATCTTTCCTTCGCGTGCGAAATGATATTAAATGACATTACGGCCCTGGGCTCCATAGGTTTGCTGATTTAATGCTTTACTGGCAATATATTATTTTGAAGATAAAACAATGCATGCTGATTAAAATCCTTGGCGCCTGAATGTCTATTTGGGGAATTTATATGAATGTTGGAAAATATATTTTTATGTTCCGTGTGTAAATTTAACCTTGACTGTCTTCGCATCATGAACTCAGCATGAGGGATACCTTTGGACAAGGGTACATGATTATGGGACAGCTTCTATATCCATATGCTTCCACGGCTAACTATACTCGAATCCCTCCCTGTTGCTTTTTTCTTCGTGTCTTTGTTTTTGTGTCTTGGTATCAATAAAACGTGTGTTCATTTTGTCTCGCATCCTCCTCTGGTTATGTATTTTTGTCATGAGACGTACTGTACCGCTCCAAACTTTTAGCGACCGTTCATCTCCTAATTCATGCCGCCGAGATACTTATCTCGCAGCTCGCATGAGCCTTGTACCGGGCTCTAACGGAACACGCGCCCGGGCCTATCCACCCTTGGCGAGTCACAATTTTGTTTGATACAAAGACAAGTTCCTGAGCCGAGTATGGCCATCGTAATGGTTTGGTAATGCATTCTCTGCCTGATGTGGAGACTGACAGATGTATCAAATCTGTGCATGCCTGATGCTGTAAACACTTCCCTATCAAATTCCAGCTTTTGCAATGTAAACGTCGTGAGCACACGTACTGTTTACCAGCTGTGTACCTGACCGCGAGCGGCCTCTCTGTGATTTCCAGATATTCAAAAGTCTCCCATGACGATATTTTATTATTAGGTGTTCGGGTTCAAGTTGTACCTAGAAGATTGACGTCATGATTACGTCATCGGGTATCAAATTACACGCGTTTTTAGGAAAAACTTTGGTGATCTATAACTTGAGAACCAAATAACCTACGATTTTCATATTGACATAAGTATTTACATCGTACGCATTCCATGATTTCTGTAAATGTCCAGTTACTTGTCTTATAATGTGCATTCTCCCGATTTTATGAATAAGGATATTCTGGCAGACCTAGTGGGCGGGGATTGGGGTAGCCGAACTTGTTTCCGACTACCGTTTGAAGAAAAGTCTTCGGGTTTTTTTTGTAGCCTTGATAGTAACTTGTTTTGTTTTCAAGTCAGTGAAGCGTTGTGATAACACCTGTGTAAGAACGCTATATATAAATTCCTTAATCATTATTATTAGTATTAATAATGAACTGCCGGCCGGCTCTCGCGTACCTGTTAGCAGCTGGGGAAGCTAATTCAGCAGTTTGGCAGGCTACTCCCAACATTTTGTAATTTGTTTATTTTGTTTCGTAATGTAAGGCTTGTGAGTATGATTATGAAGAATGGTTCGTTACGGTTGACAGTATTCGTTTGAGGAACACGCAACTATGGATAGTCATTTTGGTTAAGCTTATTGTTAAGCACACAACAAGTACAAAAAATCAGATTGCGCGCTTAAAAGTTTCTTTTGATAATGTCTGCCCAAATATTTCGAAGACGAGTATAGCCTTTATTAGGAATAGCTGAAAGAAACTTTAAGAGGCGGATAGCATACAGTTCCTTAATTGTAGAAGCTAGTATGAAAGAAACGGTGTTCTAGCGTGCATTAGCTTATACATGTAGCTTCCTCCAGTAGAAGAGATGTGAACGCAAGGTAAGACCCACAGATCAAGCAGCCATAGCCTGCAACAGGAACTGTCATTCTCACATCGACCTGCACAGCCACAGTAGGAGACGGAAGGATGCCAACGACGGCGACGACTAAAACATACGATCTTAACCAAACTTCCTATTTAATTTCCACATGGAAAGGAAAAACTCATGCAGGTTACATTGGTACAGTGGCTAGGTATCAAAACAACCTTCCTTCAATACAACGTAAGACAATGCTCACTGGGTGGTGTTATTTTAATGCTTCAAAGTTCAAACATTATAATGTCATTCCTTGCACATAGGTGAGCTTTCACATTTCAGGAATATGTCAGCCCATAACTGTCCCTTTGTGAGGTTGAAGAGAGGATATAGGTTTTCTTAAAAAAAATAATAATAAATAAACCAAACCACCCAGTGAACGTCGTCTTACACATTGATGTTTGATGGACTGGAAATGTCTCACTGTTTGATGGACTGGAAATGTCTCACTGTTTGATGGACTGGAAATGTCACACTGTTTGATGGACTGGAAATGTCACACTGTTTGATGGACTGGAAATGTCACACTGTTTGATGGACTGGAAATGTCACACTGTTTGATGGACTGGAAATGTCACACTGTTTGATGGACTGGAAATGTCACACTGTTTGATGGACTGGAAATGTCACACTGTTTGATGGACTGGAAATGTCTCACTGTTTGATGGACTGGAAATGTCACACTGTTTGATATACTGCAAATGTCACACTGTTTGATGGACTTGAAATGTCTCACTGTTTGATGGACTTGAAATGTCTCACTGTTTGATGGACTGGAAATTTCACACTGTTTGATGGACTGGAAATGTCTCACTGTTTGATGGACTGGAAATGTCTCACTGTTTGATGGACTTGAAATGTCACACTGTTTGATGGACTGGAAATGTCACACTGTTTGATGGACTGGAAATGTCACACTGTTTGATGGACTGGAAATGTCACACTGTTTGATGGACTGGAAATGTCTCACTGTTTGATGGACTGGAAATGTCACACTGTTTGATGGACTGGAAATGTCACACTGTTTGATGGACTGGAAATGTCTCACTGTTTGATATACTGGAAATGTCACACTGGTCTGTATTCAGTGTAACTTTGTTTACATGACTTTAACATGGGTTCTACAAAACTATGTGTTTAAAGGTAGTATCATACATTGGTAAGAGACCAAAACAGAAATGTTCACAGATTTACGTATAACTTACAGGGTATGAAGATGATGCTAGTAGAAACCTACTGTTAATTTATTTTCGCCTGAAATTGTGTATTTATCCGGAAATTAGTAAAACAACGACCGAAAATCTTTTTGATCTTTTAAAAGATCAAAAATACAACAGAAAAGACATAAAAAATACTGTGGCCGTTTTTCACTGTTTTCTCAAAAAGTGGGCCCTGTATGGGACTGACATTTTCACAGATGATTGTTACTGTATCTTCCTTTATATTTTTGCCCATGAATTTGTATTTCTTTGATCAAACCAAAGAATGATACTACCTTTACATGTACAATACATGATTGGTAAAGGTCACAGGACAGCACTCATACTTTGTCTGATCAAACATGTGCACGAAATAATAGCTAACGTATTTTGGTGCGACGCTCGGCCGAGTATTGAATATGCATCACGTACTACGTCCGTATCCGTATCCGGATCCGTACCACTCGACTCCGAATCCGCACCACTGACATTGCGCGCGCCCCGTATACTGAATGTACATGTACTATTCACAACCCATTCTCGGCTGGGACGAGCGCCGACTCTTCACAGGGTTGCTCCACAACTTAACTTATACTAGTGTATATTGTAGCCAGCCCTTCTCGACTGGGACGAGCGCCGACTCTTCACAGGGTTGCTCTAAATTATTCTCGGCTGAGACGAGCGCCTATACTCTTCGCAGGGTTGCTCCATAACTTCAATTATACTCGTATACAATTTGTAGTCAATTATGGAGCAACCCCGTGAAGAGTAGGCGCTCATCTCAGCCGAGAATTTAACTGGCAATGTACACGGGTATAAGTTAAGTTGTGGAGCAACCCTGTGAAGAGTCGGCGCTCGTCCCAGCCGAGAATACCGGTACAATACAGTATACGTTAAGGCGCGCGCAATGTCAGTGGTGCGGATTCGGAGTCGAGTGGTACGCATACGGATCGTTATACGGATACGGATGCACATTTAATACTCGGCCGAGCGTCGCACCAACATAATATGTTACCGAAATAATAAACCTGTAAATATTGGAGCTCAATCGGACATCTGAGTCACGAGAAAATAGCGAAAACCCGACTCAATTTTTCTTATAAAACATGAAGAATGGTTTTGATCTTACCCCAAGATCAAAACTGTTTCCGGTCTTTGTTTTACTAATTTCTGGATAAAAACAGCATTTCAAGTGTTATGTTTGTTCCAAAAATCGTTTGGACGAACAATTTTTTGAAAAAACACTAAATATTGATTTGCTTGAAAAACCCAGCATCTGATGAACCAAGATTTCCCATGCTGACTGTTTGCACTGTTTACGAACTGTTGAGTCCATTTTCTGTCTCAAACTGAATAAAAGATTTTTGGAGGCCTTGCAAATCCTATATGCTCCCTTTAAATCAAATTCATTTTGTGCAATGTCCATAACAAAGGAAAGCCTGGATTTTCCGCATAGCATATGCATAGCATAGCATATTGTTTTCTTCTGCATCTTCTTCTTGTCATTCAAAATCCCATAGACTTTGTACACTACAAAAAGGCCTTGTCCATGCCACTTTTGTCACTTTTAAACAGTTGATCTTAACCACACTTGGTCCAAACAAAGTCCATAATACGTAGTAAGAGCCAGGACCATGATTCTTTCAACAAAAGTGAATGTTGGGCAAGGCCTTTCTTTGTGACCCATTGTTTGACCTCTGTGACCTCTACTTCCGGCGAAACAGGATGCAGTTCCTCGTTTAAAAGTGGTAAGAGCTAGGATCATGATTATTTTACCAATATCAATGTTAGGAAGGGTCTTCTTTTGTGACATCCTCTAAGACCTCAACTTCAGGTGAAACAGGAAGTAGCTCCTCATGTAAAAGTGGTAAGAGGTAGGACCATGATTCCTTTGTCAATTTTCCATATTAGGGATGATCTTTCTTTGTGTCAGATATTAGATTAACTGTTGCAGACACGTAATTTGATTTTAAAAACATGTTGCAGAAAAGCCCCACGTTAATTCTGTTGCAGACAGACATAGATCTCTAGTTTCAATGGGAGACTTTTGAGAACCGGTCTTCAAGTCAACAGCGCAGGTGCAAAACAACGCGCGCATGCTCACAATTGGGTGCGCGTGCGCTATTGACTTGAAGACCGGTTCTCAAAAGTCTCCCATTTGTTTTGCTGAAACTGTAGGCAGAACCTTTTAGCGAATTGATATTGTTTTCGTGTTATCGATGTCTAAACTTCAACGACGACGTCAATCGAACCATGCTGAACCTGGCCTGTGTCAATGACGGCAACCTGTAACAAGCGCCACGTCTTAATAGTATCAAGGCACTAACTAATTGAAACATTGCTATACAATAACACGTAGGAACAAATATAGTGCGTCATTGTTTATTCACTTTCTTGTATACACCTGTACTACGTATATACTCACTCAATGCTGACTATGCCATCAATAGTTATGCTAGTTCAAATTGCAGACAATCTTGAATTTTGCTTTGCAGAAATATTGACAAATGAAATTCAAACTGACTCGGCTCACAGGTGTTATAGTGACCACAGCAGGTTATTTAATTCCCATTAATAGCAGAAATACTAACCTCTAATACCAATGTTTAAAACAGAGTGCAGATAATAACGATTTTGGTTGCTACTGTAATGAAACACAGTGTGCAGAATATTGACGAAGTGTATCACTAGAATATTAAAATAAACTGCATTGCAAATGGATTCATTTAATACGCTGACTCGTAGGCCTATTACCCGGTACTAGGTGCATGGATAATGTTGCATCATTATTATCCTTTGATCAATTCAGAAACACTTTTATTACAAGTGTTATGTTTTCTGAGTGCACAGATACTTGAGATACTAAGTTTGCTGTTAAAATAACTACAACTGTTTTTTTCTAGTTAATGTTCTCTATTAAATACAGTTAATGTTTATGTTTTGATAATCACTTAAAATGTTCACGAATTTCAATGATGTGAAATGCTATCTACGTAATTTCAGACTAGATCTTCAAGTTTAATGGGAGACTTTGGAGAACCGGTCTTGAGTCAACAGCGCACGCGCAAACCATGCTTGCGCAATTGTGAGCAGGCGCGCGATGTTTTGCGCGTGCGTGCGCGTGCGCTGTTGACTTTAGACCGGTTCTCCAAAATCTCCTATTAAGAAATAAAACCAGATATTTAACTCAAATTCTGTCTTCCTGCCAAGTTTGCTCCGTCTATTTGCAGCCAATCACCTCAAAGCGCATGGTGGGGAAGCCGATCCACTCAGTGGGCAGAATGCGAATGAATCTGGTGTGCAATCCCGCGGGGAACCTGTTGGTTACGGTGCTGTCTTGTTCGATGTTACCAGGGAACTGCATGTGAATGATAAAAATGATGAGTACGAATTCGATTGAGTTCTAGAATTAATCATTATTCTATTTGTGTATAATCAATAATCGTTGTTCAATCTCAAAGTTACTGACCGTTACGTCTGTCCCATTTCCATACTTGACGTGATCCCACAACTGACCATCGTTACTGTACCACACCTGGTACTTGGTTGGTCTCTGATGTGTGGTATACCCATCTTCCCCACGGCCTTGAGTGATGAGTCCAGTGATAATGACTGTGGTACTGAACTCAACTTGAATCCACGGATTGGTCGGGTGTCTGTCGGGAGCCCAACCAGCTGCAAAACCTGATCATGCGGAGAGTGAAAAGCATTGGTTACATTAGGCCTAGGCTGTGGGGGAGAGGGTTGGTGAACGGTCTCGGGATTCTTCTGTCTTCTTTTTTATTAGGTGTTCGGGTTCATGCCGAACACCTATTGTTATTAGGTGTTCGGGTTCAAGCCGAACACCTATTGTTATTGTTCGAGTTTTTTTTTTTTTCTCCTTCCACCCAAACTAGTCAGCAGGACTTCTATATCACAGTTACAAGATATTGACTTGAAACTTGGTGGGAACTTCGGTCATGATCCCAAGTTGTATTTAGAAGATTGACGTCATGATGACGTCATCAGGTATCAAATTACGCACGTTTTTAGGAAAAACTTTGGTGCTTTATAACTTGAGAACCACATGACCTACGATTTTGATATTGACATATGTTACTCACCACATGAATCTCAACAATTAATATATTAATATATGTTGTGTACAAATGACCTTCACTTCCGGTGATACCGGAAGTTGAAGTTTGACTCAAAATAACTCGAAAACGGAAGGATTTGGGCACATAAAACCTCGCGGGGTAAAAGATAGAGTAGGTCTTAAGCTTTCAGAAAATATAAACGATGACGTCATACGGGCTTTATAGCGCCCTCTATGGTGGATTAAAGATATACAGTGATTACGTAATCCAAAAGTGAACAACGGATTTCCGCCAAATTTGGTGAGTGTGAAGCATTGATGCACCTCGACATACGTGTGAAGTTTGAAATCTGTGACGTCATTCAACCGGAAGTTATGCGTTTTTAAAGGATACATGATATAATTATTCAAATACTGTTTATTCGGTAACTACATGACGTACATCAGTGCAAATTGCAAAAATTGTTTACATCGTACGCATTCGATGATTTCTGCAAATTTTCAGTTGTTTGTGATTAACTAAACGGAAGTTATCGCCCTGACAATTTTACATTTTTTAAAGGTGACAGGATTTTCTATACGCTATCAGTCAGTGTACTTGTACGAATACACTGTGCAATCAGCATGATCAGTATTTGCTCAGTCACACAGTTAAAGTGTATTTCAATATGCCATACATGCGTTCCATCAAACATTCTCATAACAACAGTTCCAGTACGAAATGAGACCCCGAACACCTAGTGGTTGTTCCCACAACCACAATGTCTAGTTGTTCGAGTTTTTCTTTTATTTCATTAATCTTCTTCCCAAACTTGTCCGCAAGACTTCTATATGACTGTTACAAAAAATTCACCTGAAACTTGGTGGGAACTTCGGTCATGATGCCAAGTTGTACCTAGAAGACTGACGTCATGATTACGTCATCGGGTATCAAATTACACACGTTTTAAGGAAAAACTTTGGTGCTTTATAACTTGAGAATCACATGACCTATGATTTTGATATTGACATTATGTTACTCAACAAGTAAATCTCAACAATTAATATATTCAATTATGTGTACAAATGACCTTCACTTCCGAAGTTTGACTCAAAATAACTCGAAATCGGAAGGATTTGGGCACATACAATACGGGCGTTTCACAACTTTAGAGCGCCACCAAGAGGGCAGCAGGGAGAGGCCGATTTACGCGGTGCATGATGGAAAATTGTCGACATCGGAGATTTTTCCCCTATAGAGAGCGTGCACGTGATGTCACTTGACAGCTTATCGGCCATTTTGGACGGCACGCGTACGCACGCACGTCGCGTATGCGCGCACGCGTACGTACGTACGTACCAGACGGCATTATTATATGCACGCACTTCTGCGTCTGCGTACGCGTCCGGTTGATTTGCAAGCTACGCGAACACATGTGGGTTACATACACTGTACGTACGTGCATTATACACGTGTACAGCGATGGCGTCCAAAATGGCTTCCTGATCACGTGACTGCACGTCCTCTATACGTCCAACGTTATTGCTAATTCTTGGGTCGTTTTGTGCGTTTATTTCACGTGTTATCACAATGGTTTATGTTTGTGAATCTTTCGGATGCACAGCACACACATCCAAACTGGAAAACATTGAGAAATACCTATGGATGAAAAATATACGGTGGGACATATACGGGGATACGGTGAGACAGTTAAAACCATAGATATAATAAAAAAAACTAGATGTCGCATTGCCTGCTCGTGGACGCGTCTTTAGGCGCCATTTTAACAAGGTATTTTTCGAATCCGTTTTTATGGAATGCCGTAGCTATCTTCTTTAGATTGTTTGCTTCGGTAATTCCTTATTCAATTTGCCAAATTGTATGATGGAATTTGCGAACAGAATGACAGAATGACAAACTGAATGATGGAATTGGCGACCGGAATAATAAAACGGCAATTAAAATTATGAAATTTTCGAATTTAATGATGGAATTTACCGACAAACAATCTAAGCCACCGATTATAGCTACGGCGTTCCATCATGTTTCTGGTGCATCGCGTACCGCGTAACGCGTAACGACCGGCACTGCGTACCGCGCGGGTACGCGATCGTTGTAATAAGCGCTTGGATGGTTTAGGTTCATTTTTTACCTTCCTTCAATGGCCGCGTCTTGCATGCGCGGATATAGCTCCCATTGGTTTGTACACGGGTGCGTCATCTTGTTTTTATATATATCTATGGTTAAAACCCATAGAGTTAAATAAAAAACTAGAGTGTGCACTCTGCGCGTGTTGCTCGAACCATGGCCAGCGCCATTGCATTGAGGAAACAAGGGTAAACGCGCGCGTCCCGTTTCAAATTATGCGTACATATTCTTACCCCGGTTCGTGCGCGCAGCACTGTGCATAAAATATACGTCGCGTCACGCACAGTGCGCGCAGTTCTTCGAGTAACATCTGGGTACCGTTTTTTTGGACTCTACTGCGGTTGCTCAGTCACCCAAACTAAAATGGCGGCTGCGCGTCCATGCCAGAGTGCCGAGAGCACGCACATTGAATACGAAGCGCGCACTCTAGTTTTTTATTTTAACTCTATGTTAAAACCATAGATATATTAAAAAAAACTAGATGTCGCATTGGCTGCTCTTGGCCGCGTCTTTAGGCGCCATTTTCGATGGGACTAGTTCGAATCCGTTTTTATGGAATGCCGTGGCTATCTTTTTAGATTGTTTGCTTCGGTAATTCCATCACCCATTTTGCCAAATTGAATGATGGAATTTTCGAACAGAATGACAGAATGTTAAAATGAATGATGGAATTGCCGACCGGAATGACAAAACTGTAAATAAAATGATGAAATTGGCAAATTAAATGATGGAATTACCGACAAACAATCTAAGCAACCGAATATAGCTACGGCGTTCCATCATGTTTCTTGGCACATCGCGTACCGCGTAACGCGTAACGGCGCGGCTTGTTATTAGCGCGTGAGCGTAGTGCAACCCCCATTCGTTAATACATGGGTGCGTCATCTATTATTTTTTTTTTTTTATAATATCTATGGTTCCATCATTGTTTCTGGTGCATAACTGCGTACCGCGTAATGCGTAACGGTCGGAACCGCGTGGTTTGCGCAATCGCTCTAAATAAGCGCTTGTCCTACATAAAATGACCGCATCGTGCATGACGGATATAGCTCCCATTAAAGGCGCCTTTCCATATGTGCGTTTTTTCATCCGGTGCGTATACGCTGCGTGTACGTTGCGTGTGCGTTAAAATTGCCCATTGAAAAGACACACGCGACCTTTTCAAACGCACGCGCACATATGGAAAGGGTCGCTTGTTTTTTTATAATGATCAATTTTTTTGCAACGCGACGGACACGCAACGTATACGCAGCGGATGAAAAAACGCGCATATGGAAAGGCGCCTTAAGGCGCCTTTCCATAAGTGCGTTTTTTCATCCGCTGCGTATACGCTGCGTGTACGTTGCGTGTGCGTTAAAATTGCCCATTAAAAAGACGCACGCGACCTTTTCAAACGCACGCGCACATATGGAAAGGATCGCTTGTTTTTTATAATGATCGATTTTTTTGCAACGCTACGGACACGCAACGTATGCGCAGCGGATGAAAAAACGCGCATATGGAAAGGCGCCTTTAGTTTGCTGCACGGGTGCGTCATCTAGTTTTTATATATATCTATGTTCCATACAATAAACACTGCCCAAACCCGCTCTCCAGCTGTCCACGCGTTCTCGAATCCGTGCAATGCATCTGCGTGCGCGTGTCCTATCCAGTCTTTCTAATGGAGATCAATGGTTAAAACCCATAGAGTTATATTAAAAAACTAGAGGGCGCACCTCTGATTTGTCGCGTCACGAATTGAAGAATTGGCCGCCATTTTTCTAAGTGGGCAAAAATGGGCATTCATGGGGTTATGTTTACGTTTCGCGTTTGGCTGTGACGTGTGTTTGCATTATGGCTTGATATGCCCAAAAATTTCGCAGCCTTTGGCTGCAGGAATCGGAGTAATAAGACCAACAACGTTTCATTTCATAAGTGAGTAGTACTGCTTAGTCTAACCTAAATATCATTATATTTAGGCGATTTTTCATGGAGTAAGAATTGGGTTAACGTTACATTAGGCCTATAAAAAGGCTAGGGGCCTATAGGAATTTGTGCTGCTATATTTTGTATTTTATTACTTAGTCGACTCTGGATCTGGATTTGGATCTGGATCTAGGTCTGGATGTTTACTTCGGCAAAGCTGGTTCCCGCATCATGTCAGAGGTTGAAATCATCCAGGTAACTTCAGGAAATGATCAAATAATGAAAGAAACAGGTCAGATCATCCTTGAAAAGTTGCCACCACCTTCCTCATAGTGTTGCCACTTTATTTACCGGCACAATGAAGCGGAACATCGCATGGACTACCGTATTTCATTCGTTGTAACTAATTCTTTTTTAAACTAACTTCTTTTTACAAATTTATTTTTACTAATTCCAGATGCAAAATTAAAGATAAGATACAAGATCCAAGTTTCAAGATCCAAGTTTCAAGATCCAAGTTTCAAGATCCAAGTTTCAAGATTCAAGATCCAAGATCGACGTTTCAAGATGGAAGATTCTTCAGGGTTACCACCACCAACAAAATGGCCCTTTTCAGGACCACCAAATCATCCCAAAAGAGATTTATATTCAAGTCTGTTGATTACGGCCAAAAGATGAAATCCATTTTCTTTTTTTCAATTTCATTTTTTAGCACTCTCCTTCAAGAATACATGCAGGTCCAGATTTCAGGAATGGCGACATGACTCAAGATTCATGATGCAAGATGTCACTCAGATGCAAGATTTAAAGAAATAACTACTAACTAGATTTTACAAAAAAATGTATTGTCATTGAAAAGTGAACAAAGAAAAATTGACTGGAGCGGGATTCAAACCGGTGACCTCCTGAATACCATACAGGCGCTCTACCAACTGAGCCTTCCAGCCCTACGTTGATGGTGTCGCTAATTATCTCTTGTTCATCTCTTGTAGTCTATTATCTTTGTTCATTTGGCAGTGAGAAGGCATGAGAACGAACTTTACCACGAATATTATGAGTGCGAGTACCTAGACCTGAGCACTTTTCCATGAGTGCGAGTATGAGTACGAAAACAGGAATTGACAAAGTTCATCAATGTAAACACATAGGCCTAGTGAATCCTTGTACTGGTGAGCTAAAACAATTACCGGTACATAATTATAAAGTGTCTGTATTCATGGACATAGAGCTTTGTATATGTAAACATTGCTGAGATAACTTATGTACATTTTTAGCTTGTCAAAAAAGTTTGTTCTTTCCCAGTGTGTTGATCTTTCATATACTGTTTCGACTTGTTAAATTAATTAACTGTGAAGAGCAAGTAATACTGTAAATAATTAGCTGTTTCGCAGTTCAGATAAAGGTGCACTTGCTTTTTGGCGAAGTGCTGCGAAGCAGTGCGAAGTTAATATACCGACTTCCGTCTGTCCGTCCGTACGTCATTTTGGCCACTCCAGAATCAATAGTTTGTCACGATTTATTTATTTAAATGTATATATAAAAACTGGTTTTTGTCAAAGAAATGCAGATATTCGTGGGCGAAAATATCAAGAAAGAAACAGCAACAGTCATCTGTGACAATTTCCAGTGTCATAAGGTGACTATACTTTTGGAGAAAACAGTGGAAAAAATCGCACACGGTATTTCAATATATTGATTCAGAACTTGCAGAAAAGTCGAAAATCGCAAGTTTCCGTATTGTGCCAGTTTGTGGCTGATTTAATTACTTGGATCCGTAGTTGTAATCGAGTACAACAAATAGCGGTTACGCCTCAGTTCCATCCCACATTTCTCTAAACTATACATGCACGTGACCCAAGATATAAAAATCCGATACCCAAGTGTTTCAGATTAAGACTGACAATTAAAGAAACGATATTATCGACGCGCAATGGAGTTATGACCGGCACTCGACTTGAAAAGTGGCATATCCTAAACTAAAGCTGAATTCGAGTGGAAAGGGGCAGTTTTAATGTAAAGGATTTTTTTTCAAATTGCAATAGTTTATACCAAAAACAAACTATTGATGAGTAGTATTCATGACGTTAAGGCCGAAACTCCCAAAAAGATTGGAGAAAATCGACTTTTAGTAATGCGTTTTCTGAGCGCACTGTGTAAAAGAATAAGCACATCCGGGCATTTTACACGGTTTTGCCCACTTAGAGACGCCATCTTTGATTCCCCGTGTGTTGCCGAGAGCGCGTCACACAGGGCACGGTGAGTGCGCACTCTAGTTTTCTTAATATAACTCTATGTTAAAACCATTGATCTCCATAATACACTGGATAGGACACGCGTATTCTTTTTGTACAGCGCTTCCTGTAAAAACGCGCAGCCCCGTTTAGGGGGGTTGCGCATGCGCTGATGAATGCCATCATGATAGTTCACAGTAGTTATTTATAGATAAAATAAGGCTAACTTAATACGATATCGTTGAGTTGATGAGTTTTGTTTGCTCCAAATAAAGAAAATGTATCGCCACCCTGCCAAATAAGTTACCGACAAACTACAGCTAACTGCGATCATTCAAAAAAAGGGAAATGAAATTAGGATTCTAGAATTCTTTTCAAATAAAGTTATAATTATTCCCACACTTAAACTTATTGCTCTGCAGACTAAAACGCTTACTTATGGAATAAAATCCCTCTTTTTGTGTCATCCGTGCACCCGGCATTCGTAGGCCTACATCTGCAAACGCATAACACACCCTTTAATCCATAGTAAGGTATTTTCTCCGAAAGTTTAACTCTAAACCACTCGAAAATCAGCAAAATATATGGTTAATTTATTGCCCCAACTCCCAAACTTCATTTGTTTGTGTTGCGTACGGTCTATGCGCCGACCCGCGTTTGAAGTTTCAAAACCCTCCTGAGCAAACGCGCGCGTTACACAAGATGGCGCGCGATGTCCTATCCAGTGTATATTGGAGATCAATGGTTAAAACCATAG
Source organism: Astropecten irregularis (assembly GCA_963971285.1). NCBI lineage: Eukaryota > Metazoa > Echinodermata > Asteroidea > Paxillosida > Astropectinidae > Astropecten > Astropecten irregularis. The sequence goes on from OZ020248.1 coordinate 16,413,459, forward strand.
AGGGCGCACCTCTGATTTGTCGCGTCACGAATTGAAGAATTGGCCGCCATTTTCTAAGGGGGCAAAAATGGCATATTATGTTTACGTTTCGCGTTTGGCTGTGACGTGTGTTTGCATTATGGCTTGATATGCCCCAAAATTGCGCAGCCTTTGGCTGCAGGAATCAAAGTAATAAGACCAACAACGTTTCATTGCATAAGTGAGTAGTACTGCTTAGTCTAACCTAAATATCATTAAATTTGGTCGATTTTTCATGGAGTAAAAATGGGTTAACGTTACTTTAATATTATGCCTATAAAAAGGCAATAGGAATTTGTGCTGCTATATTTTGTATTTTATTACTTAGTCGACTCTGGATCTGGATTTGGATCTGGATCTAGGTCTGGATGTTTACTCCGGCAAAGCTGGTTCCCGCATCATGTCAGAGGTTGAAATCATCCAGGTAACTTAAGGAAATTATCAAATAATGAAAGAAACAGGTCAGATCATTTTTGAAAAGTTGCCACCGGCACCAGCACCTTCCTCATAGTGTTGCCACTTTACCGGCACAATGAAGCGGAACATCGCATGGACTACCGTATTTCATTCGTTGTAACTAATTCTTTTTTAAACTAACTTCTTTTTACAAATTTATTTTTACTAATTCCAGATGCAAAATTAAAGATAAGATACAAGATCCAAGTTTCAAGATCCAAGTTTCAAAACCCAAGTTTCAAGATCCAAGTTTCAAGATCCAAGTTTCAAGATCCAAGTTTCAAGTTCCAAGTTTCAAGATCCAAGTTTCAAGATTCAAGATCCAAGATCGACGTTTCAAGATGGAAGATTCTTCAGGGCTACCACCACCAACAAAATGACCCTTTTCAGGACCACCAAATCATCCCAAAAGAGATTTATATTCAAGTCTGTTGATTACTGCCAAAAGATGAAATCCATTGTCTTTTTTCAATTTCATTTTTTAGCACTCTCCTTCAAGAGTACAGGTCCAGATTTCAGGAATGGCGACATGACTCAAGATTCATGATGCAAGATGTCACTCAGATGCAAGATTTAAAGAAATAACTACTAACTAGATTTTACAAAAAATGTATTGTCATTGAAAAGTGAACAAAGAAAAATTGACTGGAGCGGGATTCAAACCGGTGACCTCCTGAATACCATACAGGCGCTCTACCAACTGAGCCTTCCAGCCCTACGTTGATGGTGTCTCTAATTATCTCTTGTTCATCTATTGTAGTCTATTATCTTTGTTCATTTGGCAGTGACAAGGCATGAGAACGAACTTTACCACGAATATTATGAGTGCGAGTACCTGAGCACTTTTCCATGAGTGCGAGTATGAGTACGAAAACAGGAATTGACAAAGTTCATCAATGTAAACACATAGGCCTAGTGAATCCTTGTGCTGGTGAGCTAAAACAATTACCGGTACATAATTATAAAGTGTCTGTATTCATGGACATAGAGCTATGTATATGTAAACATTGCTGAGATAAAAAATATGTACATTTTTAGCTTGTCAAAAAAGTTTGTTCTTTCCCAGTGTGTTGATCTTTCATATACTGTTTCGACTTGTTAAATTAATTAACTGTGAAGAGCAAGTAATACTGTAAATAATTAGCTGTTTCGCAGTTCAGATAAAGGTGCACTTGCTTTTTGGCGAAGTGCTGCGAAGCAGTGCGAGTTAATATACCGACTTCCGTCTGTCCGTTCGTACGTCATTTTGGCCACTCCAGAAGCATATTAGTTTGTCACGATTTATTTATTTAAATGTATTTGGCTGATTTAATTTCTTGGATCCGTAGTTGTAATCGAGTACAACAAATAGCGGTCACGCCTCAGTTCCATCCCACATTTCTCTAAACTATACATGCACGTGACCCAAGATATCCTCCTTGATTCAGATTAAGACTGACAATTAAAGAAACGATATTATCGACGTGCAATCGAGTTATGACCGGCCCTCGACTTGAAAAGCGGCATATCCTAAACTAAAGCTGAATTCGAGTGGAAAGGGGCAGTTTTAATGCAAAGGATTTTTTGTCAATTATTGCAATTTTTTTCAAATTGCACTAGTTTATTCCAAAAACAAACTATTGATGAGTAGTATTCATGACGATAAGGCCGAAACTCCCAAAAAGATTGGAGAAAATCGACTTTTAGTTTTAGTAATGCGTTTTTTGAGCGCACTGTGTAAAAGAATAGGCACATCCGGGCATTTTACACGGTTTTGCCCACTTAGGACGCCATCTTTGATTCCCCACGTGTAGCTGAGAGCGCGTCACGCACGGCACGGTGAGTGCGCACTCTAGTTTTCTTAATATAACTCTATGGTAAAAACCCTGTACGTCCAATAGAGGTTATTCACCGACGTCATAAAATCACGTGATTGTCCGTCAAGCTTTTCTATGTTGTCCATGGTTACCCGTAGGACACTGTACGTTGTGTGTGCACTGACGCGTATTGTATGGCGTTGGCAACCATTGTGCTTGACGGCCAATGACGTCACGTGAATAACCTCTATATACGGCACTTGACAGCTTATCGGCCATTTTGGACGGCACGCGTACGCACGCACGTCGCGTATGCGCGCACGCGTACGTACCAGACAGCATCATTAGGCACGTTCTCACACACCAAAAAAGCGCGACTATTTGGGTCGCGATTTGGAGCGCGACCCAAATAGTCGCGCTTATTCGTGTGGGAACACAGCCAAAAAAGCGCGACCCAAATCGCACCGGTACGATTTCTATCAAACTGCGCGTACGCGATTCTTAATGTTTAGCGTGAAGTTGGCATGCATCCTGTGCTTAACTGCGCCCGCCTTGCATGATGGGATATAAAAAACCGGTATTTTTTGGTGCACCGTTCACACAGCAAATAATTGCGACTATTTGCAAAAAGACGCACTATTAGTGCGATTTGGAGCGCGCTCCAAATCGCACTAATCGCTCCATTATACACATTGATCTCCAAAATGGATGGAACCCAATCAACAGAGTTTGGACTTTCACCTTTGAGCCGTTTGGATGAAATCAGGCCATAAATTCGCTCTATTTTTGCCCTGTAGTGGAGGGGTACTATTTTTGGTCTGGCACCGGTCAATTCGGCCATTTTAGGGGTATTTTTCTTTGAATGTACTTTTCGGCAAAAAGTCATCGGTTAACCTATAGAAAATTGAAAAGAAAATGAAAATTGAAGTTTTCACCTTTATTTTGCCGTATTGGTCGACTGCCTCAGAAACTTCTGAGTGAATTTTTTTATATATTTTTTTTTAATTGGCCATTTTGCGTGGGAGCCTATGGGAATTTATTTACTGGTCTGCACCCTCTAAAGGGGAAAAAATCTCCCATGTTTACAATTTCCCATCATGCACCGCGTAAATCGGCCTCTCACTGCTGCCCTCTTGGTGGCGCTCTAAATTGTGAAACGCCCGTATTGATAAGCTAAGGGTGCACCCATTGATCTCCATTAGAAAGACTGGATAGGACACTGCGCCCTCCATCTTGTAACCGCATGGGCGCTGGATCAGCGGGTTTGACAGCGCGGTTTGAAGTTGCGTTCGTCACGCGCACGTACCACACACTTGAATTGCATGCGCATTAACACTGCCAAACCCGCTCTCCAGGCTGTCCACGCGTTCTCGAATCCGTGCAATGCATCTGCGTGTGCGTGTCCTATCCAGTCTTTCTAATGGAGATCAATGGGTGCACCCATGTAAATAGTGCCAAAATCCGTCCGCCGAGCTCATTAATAAAAGTTAAGCACTCAATATATTTTAAATAAGAGAGTTGTGAGAGCTATGAAAATGAAGGATTGAAGAAATATGGCACTGGACCTCCTGCCTGGACTCTGGGCTTCCATTTGTGACCATTTTTGATGCAATTGGGTGAGAAAGTGGGTCTATTTCAGCCGCTTTGCAGAGGGATGTTTTTTTGAAAATGGCTTCTTTGACTGGAGTGATCCATACCTTGTTTTAGGGGTGGTCAGCTGAGAATGAGTATAACTCAAAAATTCAATGAAAAGAAAATGAAAGGTGACATGTTCGTCATTTTTCTGTGCAACTTGAACAGCTGTGAGAGTTCTGTTTATTTTTAAATGATTTTTGAAGTTTGAGGATTTATCACTGTTGTCTATGGGAGTTTATTTACTTGGGTGCAACCCTAAAGGAGTGCTTTCAGAAAATGTAAATGATGGCGTCATTTGGGCTGTATAGCGCCCTCTATGGTTGATTAAAGATATACATAGATTACGTTATCCGAAAGTAAACAATGGATTTCTCAGAAATTTGGTATGTGTTAAGCACTGGTGCACCTTGACATGTTTGTTAAGTTTGAAATCTGTGACGTCATTCAACCGGAAGTTATGCTCTTTTAAAGGGAAAATGACGTAATTATCAAATACTGTTTATTTAGTCATTACATGACGTACATCAGTGAAAACTGCAAAATATTTACATCGTGTGCATTCAATGACGTCTGTAAATGTTCAGTTACGTGTGATGAATTAACCAGACGTTATTGTCCAGATATGTTATATATATTTAAAGGTAACGCCATGTATACCTACATGGTATATAAGAGGCAGGTTTCTTATCTGGTCTTTCAATCAATTTGTGTTCTTAACCACTTAAGCTATCATTAACTAATTGCTTGCATCAGTGCTGATGTGATTACAAGAGACTCTGATTAGTACCAGATGGCAGTCGTTGCAAGGTGATTGGAATGTGCTTCATTAGATTGTCTCAGTGGAAACGCATGATAGCCTCAACACAGGAGTTTGATACACCTCATACATTTTAAACAGTCAATTTTAACCATACAAAGGCCCAGACAAAGTTCCTACAGTATAGATGTGAAGTGAATATTTACGCCATCTCTCGGTTTTATATGAATTTTTTAAATATTTCTCACACTAGCCCATAAACTTTGTACACATACGTGTACATGTGTTACGTGAAAATATGGTCATGTACACAAAATATGATGATCGATTGACTCTATTTCCCATACACTATATTACGATCACTGTGTAGAACATACATGTACTGTACATGTAATATCCAATTGCGTGACTCAAAACTTTGTTTAGTTGTTTACATCTTGCCATATATATTCGCACGTAAATCTTATTATACATGTATATCATTAAATACCAGCACCAAATCTTAATCGAAATGCTATCGATGTATGTTGCGGAGTATTGCACATCATTTTGTCAAATGAAAATGTGTTCCATAAACACTGCAACTAAATCCATGGGCTAAAATTAATTTTTTTTTTTACGTTGAGATAATGGTCACTTTTAAACCATGTCTTGATCAAAATAAAAACTGCAAAATATTTACATCATATGCACTCAATGACTTCTGTAAATGTAATTACTTGTGATGAACTAACCGGAAGTTATCGTCCAGACAATATTACAAATTTAAAGGTGACGCCATTTTGTACACGCTATCAGTCAGTGTACGAAGTGCAATCAGCATGATAAGTATTTGATCAGTCACGCAGTTTACATTTAGTGTGTATTTCAATATGCCATTGTATTAGCGACGATTGACCACATACGTTCCAACATAATTTGTATGTTCACATAACAGTTCCACTACGAACTGAGACCCCGAACACGTAAACACAACCACATGTCTAGTGATTCTTGTTGACGTTTTGTAATTGCATGATATGGCAGGTTTTGAAGCGTCATTTTACCCCTGTAATGGTGGAATAGTGAATGTTTGCCCCACTCCAAAATGTCTTTGAACTGAAGGAAGTTTGGATTTGGATACTACGCAAGCCATTAGTGAGACATTGTACATTTCACCAGATTTAAAGTAGGATAAAAACTTCATTTGATTCTTATTTGCCCAGAATCGTGTGTTCGTAATTTTCGTTGTCAAGTTCAGTATACTTAATGTACTGGCATACTTTGCTAGCATACCGAAAACGAATTTTTTTTTTCACAGATTTACCTATGACTTACAGGGTATAAATATGGTGATGGTAGAAGCATACTATTCAAATGTTTCTACCTGAAATGCTGTAATTATCGGGGAAAAAAGTTAAACCAATTATAAAACAATTTTGATATTTTAATTAAAGATAAAAAAACGATGAAAAGATTTAAAAAAAAAAAAAAATACTGTTGGCGTTTTCAATGATTTCTCAAGAAGTGGGCACCCTACGGGACTGGACATTTCACAGATGACTGTCATTGTATCTGTTTACCAGCTGTGTACCTGACCGCGAGCGGCCTCTCTGTGATTTCCTGATATTCAAAAGTCTCCCATGACGATATTTTATTATTAGGTGTTCGGGTTCAAGTTGTACCTAGAAGATTGACGTCATGATTACGTCATCGGGTATCAAATTACACGCGTTTTTAGGAAACACTTTGGTGATCTATAACTTGAGAACCACATAACCTACGATTTTCATATTGACATAAGTATTTACATCGTACGCATTCCATGATTTCTGTAAATGTCCAGTTACTTGTGATGAACTAACCGGAAGTTATTGTTCAGACAATGTTATATTTGAAGGTGACGCCTTTTTCTATACTCTACCAGTCAGTGTACAAATACAGCAATCAGCATGATCAGAATGTCCCAAAACCGTGGAAATACCCACATATATTCCAATATTCCATTGTATGAGGGATGATTGATCACATACGTTCCAACATACGTTCAGAATAACAGTTCCACTACGAAATGAGACCCCGAACACCTAGTGGCTGTTCCCACAACCACAATGTCTAGTTCTTTTACTGTTTCTTTAATTTCTTTTTCTTTTCTTTTTTTTTGGGGGGGGCTGTTTATTCCTTTTTGGCTTTTCCACGTCAGCAAAAAGCCCTTGTTTTTGTTCTGTTATTTTTTGGCTTTACCGATTTTTATCGGAAAAGATATTGTTTTTGTTCACTTCTCCGCTCCTTCCTCTTCTCCTGCAAAATCCCATAGACTTTGAAAATTTGTATCCAAGTGTTATATTGAAAAATTACAATGACATCATCATGACGTACTCAGGTGTCACGTTACAGCTCCTTACAGGGACAAATTTCACACATCAATTATGCGCGAACCCTAGGTCCACTTGGGTTGAGACTTGGTATGTATCTAAGTCGGGAAGTGTTATATTGAAAGTATCAAGTATCACAAGAACTCGCTGCATTATTTATTGGACGAAATTATCATGTTACGCGTCTTTACGCGACTTTCAGGGACTCGGCTTTATCTTCATTTGAATAACCACAATATACATTTACCATTATTAAAAATCATTTTCATACTAGCAAATCAAATGCACATATACCTTTGGTATTAAGCCGTGCCCTCGGCGGTGCAAAATCTACTCGATTATCATAATGAGAGTCAGCTGTGATGCTTTCATCCGGGATGCGTCCATCCTCCATACCAAGAGGTTCCTCCTTCGAGCACGCAGGTACACCTTTAAATGAGCATGTGAACAAAAATACATTAAATATTGATGTGTCAATAAAACTCTCTATAAACTCCAATGATCACTGTATACCGTACGAACAACTGACGCCAGTAACTCCGCCTTGTACGTATTAAACTAGAACAGAAGATAGACCATTGCAGAAACTGGGAAACTGCACTGTACTGCAAGTATTAAATGTGTGGTTGGTGACTTCAACTCAAGACAGTTCGATAAACTGTCAGTTTATAAATAAACTCAGTGGTTTGATTCCCTCCTTCGTGCCAGCATCCAAAGTCTATGGTCAGAGAGGATTCCTCTGACATTGATTAGGGAAATATTTCTCTACAGATCTAACTATTTATCCTGCTAAATGGACCTTCCTACTAAACGCAATGAGAACTTTTTTCCCTCGATGTAGCCAATTTGGGGGCGACAAGTTGAAAATGATCGTTACTGAATAATTTATGAGTTTTCATTTCAAATCGATGTAATTACGTTTTTGTGAAGAATCTCTTCAATCGATTTACTACAAGTAGATGATTACTGTATTTGGAAGCTAAGGTCAGCGAAGGACTCAGTGTGTTACGGTAGTGAGTGTTTAACCAACAGGTATAACTTATGATACACAATTCCAGACTGGTCCGGATATATGCAAAAGGGTATTTGTATATTGAGGTATAGGGGCCTATTGATTTCTTCTGCCAATAAGATGCCATATGAGATGTGAAAAATGAGAAGGTTATAATACGAATAATTTGATTATAATGAAGACAGAATTTCCTCGCTGTTGGCTAAATGGAGGTGTATTAACGGGACACTATTCAGGTTCAGGCGCGGTTATAGAGCCAAAATGGTTCTGGGGGGCTAGAAGAGCCATTATTTTTTTTGGGGGGGGGGGGGCTATAGAAGAGCCATTATTTATTTATTTATTTTTTTTTTGGGGGGGGGGCTAGAAGACCTCATATTTTGGGTTCTTCTAACACTCGCTTCTGCTATGTCTTATTAGGGGTCGAAAAACATGCACAGAGAGCCTACACTACGCGTTTTTTATGTAATTGTCGCTTAATAACTGAAAAAATCTGAACTAATTGTCAAGAAACTTTTTTTCAATTCCATTTTTCTTTTGGGGGGGCTAGACAAAATCTCTTTTGGGGGGGCCCCAGCAAACCCCCCCCCCCAACCCCGTAGAACCGCGCCTGTTCGGACGGATCCTTGGTAAGAACCCGTATTCGGTATAATATAGTCGCGTCAAGTTCAGTTGTACAATACCATGTTTTACAATAGCAAAAAATACCAAGATATTGTGGTTTGGGGTGAGCGAAATAATACACGGAGAAGGGATTCAACAAATACAAAATTTCCACCGACAACCACTAGTCTAAACGTCAAGTCAGTTGTATAGGATGAAATCAACTATAGTTTTGTCATTCTTGTGGTACATGTATAAGGTAACTTAATTCAGGTGGTATAGGATGAAATCAACTAGTTTTGTCATTTTTGTGGTATTAGGTAACTTAAGTCAGGTGGTATAGGATGAAATCAACTAGTTTTGTCATTTTTGTGGTATTAGGTAACACAGATGGTATAGGATGAAATCAACTAGTTTTGTCGTTTTGGTGGTATTAGGTAACTTGAGTCAGGTGGTATAGGATGCAATCAACTAGTTTTGTCATTTTTGTTATATTAGGTAACACAGATGGTATAGGATGAAATCAACTAGTTTTGTCAATTTTGTGATATAAGTTAACTTAAGTCAGGTGGTATAGGATGAAATCAACTAGTTTTGTAATTTTTGTGATATTAGGCAACTTAAGTCAGGTGGTATAGGATGAAATCAACTAGTTTTGTCATTTTTGTGATATTAGGCAACTTAAGACAGGTGGTATAGGATGAAATCAACTAGTTTTGTCATTTTTGTGATATTAGGTAACTTAAGTCAGGTGGGTATAGGATGAAATCAACTAGTTCTGTCATTTTTGTGATATTAGGTAACTGAAGTCAGGTGGTATGGGATGAAATCAACTAGTTTTGTCATGTTTGTGATATTAGGTAACTGAAGTCAGATGGTATAGGATGAAATCAACTAGTTTTACAATTTTTGTGGTATTAGGTAACTTAATTCAGGTGGTATAGGATGAAATCAACTAGTTTTGTCATTTTTGTGATATTTAGTAACTTGGGTCATGTGGTATAGGATGAAATCAACTAGTTTTGTCACTTTTGTGATATTAGGTAACTTAAGTCAGGTGGTATAGGATAAAATCAACTCGTTTTGTCATTATTTTTTGTGTGCCAGGTAAGCAGCGACGCCTTTGGAATTTCGTTATTATATTGTGACAAAAATCACTTATTCTCAAGTTTCTCTTGCATTGGATAAGCTTAGGTCTTAATTACTTCTTTATAAGGTTACACTTTTACTTCCTTCACTAGCTAGTCAACGTTTTTTCACTTTTAATATGGTTTATACTTAAAGGTAATATCATACTTTGTTTGGTTTATGTCAAAGAAATGTAGATTCATTTGCAAAAATATCAAGAAAGATACAGCAACAGTCATGTGTGAAATTTTCAGTCCCATACAGTGGCGACTTTTTGAGAAAACAGTGAAAAGCCCACGGAATTTCTTTAATCTTTTCACCTTTATTTTCATCTTTTAAAGATCAATAATATTTGCTTTTACTAATTTCTTGATAAAAACAGCATTTCAGGTGGAAAAATCGTCTACCTTGAAAGTTATATGTAAATCTGTGAACATTTCTGTTTTGGTTCCCTACCAAAGTATGATACCACCTTTAAGGAAACTAGTGGGATCTCGATGTTTCACAAACTTACAGCTCTAATAATCTTAGTTTTACTTACAGGTCGCACACGATCCGTATAGCTTGACTTCATATACACTGTTAAAAGTTTTTCCGTTATTTCACAGAAAAAGTTCCGGCAGCAAAATTACCGGAACAAATTTTTGGTTCCGTAAATTTTTACGGAACTTGCTATTTTACGGAATATCATTTACGGAAAGAATTTTTACGGAAACAAAATCACAGAAATTTTCTGTAAAAATACGGAAATAAAAAAAAGTTCCGGTAATTTTGCTGCCGGAACAATATTTATGGTTCCGTAATTTTTCCGTAAAAAGTTCCGTAAAAGAATTCCGTAGATTTACGGAACAGTTAAAATTTCCAGTAATTTTGCAACCGGAACTTAGATTTATTTACAACTATATGTACATGTATTATGAAAAGAAATAAATTGCACTCAAAATCCAGTGGTTGATTTCACAAAACACTAAGATTAATCTTAACATTGAGTTATTAATATCACCATAGTGGTTTGTATTGTGACATCACACTTTGCTTAGCAATAAAGATTGATCCACGATTTCAGATCAATCTTAGTGCTTTGTGAAATCGACCACTAGATTTAAAGGGCATTTTATTTCTTGTCATAATACATGTACATTGTAGTTGTAAATGAATGACAGCATAGAAAGATATCACCTTGAACATGATTTTCCCATTCAGAAATCCAAATAAAAACAGCTGATTTCCTCTAGGCTACAAAAGAAAAACAAAGACAAATTAAGTAAACAATTACGCAATCAATTTTTCAGTCACAGCTTCAATTTATTCATTCTACATGAACTAATAAATTTAACTATTGTAAATTGCAGGCGTGCATAAACTCACTGTAAAGACTTATCTGGAACATATAAATCGCAATCATGCATAGCAAAAAGTGAATGTACTCAATACATATCATGTCTTGTTTAGGCCCAAGAAAAGGTAAATACTGTACATAAAAAAAATCGTTGAAGGAGATAAATCCTATCCAATGTTATTTTCACAGATGACTGTTATTGTATCTGTCTTGATTTTTTTGCCCATGAATCTATATTTCTTTGATAAAAACCAAAGTATGATATTAACTTTAAAGGTAATACTTTGGTTTTTGTCAAAGAAACACAGGTTCATGGGCAAAAATATCAAGGAGGTTACAGTAACAGTCATCTGTGAAAATTTCAGTCCAATACAGTGCCTACTTTTTGAGAAAACAGTGAAAAACGGCCACAGTATTTCTTAAGTATTTTCTCTTTTATATTTGATCTTTTAAAAGATCCAAAAGATTTTTGGTCGTTGTTTTATTAATTTCTGGATAAATACTCCATTTCAGGCGGAAATATTGTAACGGTAGGTTTCTATCAGCATCATCTTCATACCCTGAAAGTTATATGTAAATCTGTGAACATTTCTGTTTTGGTTTTACTAATTTCTGGATAAATATACCATTTCAGTAGGAAAAACTTTCACGGTATGTTTCTACCACCACCATCCTCATATGGTTATACGTAAATCTGTGAACATTTCTGTTTTGGCTTCTTACCAAAGTATGATAGTACAGGTACCTTTAATACGTGCACTGTACATGTATAATAATGCATGTGCAAAATATGAAGTATTTTGGCCTTTCTAGCCATTTTCAAGTAAGCATAACTACAAAACTATGCAAAAGCCCATCCTTAATCTTTTAGATGTTGCTTCAGGCCCTATATCCTCCGGGGGGGGGGGGGGGGGGGGGGGTTACTGTACCTGTGAGCCAGGCATGTTAACTAACCTAGTCATTTCCATTCCATCAGAGTTTTTGATGCAGATTTAATTTCTTTTGCAGACATCAAGTAAACATATCTGGATTCTGTAACAGTTTTCAGAATTATTACTACATCCTGAGGGTGCATCACCAATGCATCTGTGTAACTTGAAGGAATTTACAGCTAAACTTGCAATTGTTCCTTCCAGCTAATAATCGTAAGCTGTAAGGTACAGCTTACTATTATTAGCGGAAAGGGAGCTTACCATTATTAGCTGGAAGGAACAATTTCAAGTTTGCTTTTAAAATACAGGATTACACATTTATTACACGTGATGAACTCTCAAAATAGTAACAATTGTGGAAACATACAAGATGTCTGCATAGGAAATGAAATCTCCAACAAAAACTCTGATGGAATGGAGATTACTATAGGTAACAGGCCTGGCTGACTGTTACATCCCCCCCCCCGCCACACCCCAAAGATATAGGGCCCAGAGCAACATCTAAAAGATTAAAGATGGGCTTTTGTACAGTTTTGTAATTATGCTTACTTGAAAATGGCTAGAAAGGCCAAAATAAAGTTATACATAAAAAAGTAATCCTAGCCACTTTTATTTTTCTACCCATTGCACATTCTACCACAGGGTATCATGACACAAGATAATTGACTATTGGGGTCACCACCAACGTAGGGCTGGATGGTTTGATTGGTAGAGCACCTGTACGGTATTCAGGAGGTCGCCGGTTCAAATCCCGCTCCAGTCAATTTTTCTTTATTCACTTTTCAAACTGATAATGAACTAGAACATGCTAATTTTTGTAAACCCATCATTGGAAAAAAAACAAATGAAGTGATCTCAGAAAAATTATATCTGCCATGTCAATGTTCGTTTTGGCAGTCAGAAGCCATGAAACCACACACACACAACGCCATACCCCAAAGGAGGTCGCCGGTTCGAATCCCGCTCCAGTCAATTTTTCTTTGTTCAATTTTCAATGACTTTAAAATTCAGTCAGTTTCCCTTGTGGTTGATTATTTTCATTATCAGTTTCACGAACTGACACTCAAGTGTCAAAACGCATGTGGACCACTTCGCCAAGTTTTGGGTATCACGAACTGACACTGTCCTCTAGCTGTGTGTTGTAATGCACATACTCTCCTGAAAATTAGAAGATTTGGCTATGATGAACTGATCCGCAACTACTGAAGTGTTTTTCCCCCGTTTTCACGAATGGAAAGCCATCTTAATCGGTTTGTTACTGATTAGCTTTGCAAATTTTGACCGATTAAAGTTGATATTTTGTTAGTTGGAGACTTTTTGAAACAAATTGTTCCAAAAGATCTCAAACACAGCGACTGTTCGATGGAGTACATTTGTGCTCAACATTTAAAAGCATTTTTTCTCCGAATTGTATTTCTGCCGCTGTGACCATCGGGTGTCAGTTCGTGGTGCCGCTGACGATATGTGACCAAAAGGGTCTTTGCTGTACATGTAGCTTTAAGATTCCGGCCACTGGAACCAATCACTCTCAAAAACAGCCAAGTCATTTGAGAGAGAAAGGACCCTGTTGCTCACCTCACCGACCTTCTTCCCACCCTTTGATGCCTTGGTCCCTTTTGGTGGATTTATGCCAACAAACACCCTGCAAGAAATGTAAAGTTAGAAAATATTTGTAATTTACTTCCTAGTTTCATTTTGTATATATGTACATGTACACCTCATCTACAAATTCTGTGTCTTGATTGGGCAAGATGAGCGAGTAACATGACATTTATTATATCCAATGCATGGCTAATGGTACATGTACAGTATGTCAAGACTTTCTCACCATATGAAAGTCATTCTTGCCTCATAAACCCTTTGTTCCAAGTTATCAGTTGGAAAGGCCTAACTGGGCCGTAAAAGATTCACATGCGATTCAATGCAAAACCAAATAGTTCGGCATCTTTGGGTCCATTGCTCAATTCATTCAAGATGGAGTTCTACGTTGGGTCCTCTCCATAGCCAAACTATAGTGTCTCTATATGTTATTGAAGGGCAATCAAAACTGTCCTATCCAATAACAGGATTGACATACCGTTGTATGAAGTCCATGGTCGATGAAACAGCCAAGGGATACACTATGTTGAAGACATAGTATGATGCAAACACCACAGCTATGCCTTTTCCAAATGAAGTTAGGTGGCCATGCACTACCTTTTTATCAATGCATAAGATGATATGTTCACCTGTAAAAATGTAAACAAAAGACTTGAAATATTCAATGACAAATCAAGAAACATGCAGGGAAGGACAATGTGACAGGCCTTCATTTTAACAAAATGAGGAGAGCTGCAAATCACTCTCCTTAAATCAATGTAGAGAATTCAGGAGAGTGATTTGCTCTCACTAACAAAAGTCAAGTTTGAGCTGCAAATCCAATTCCTTAAATCAACATAGGGCCTACATAATACTAGTGAATAAAGATCGAGAGCAGTTTGCTCTTGCTAAACCAAGTTTCTGCATGTGTCCGGTGTCGGAAAAAGAGAACATGCAAAATTGTGCTTGTCCTGTTGAAAAGGGTAAATGTTTGCTAAATGTATGTGATGTTTTGAACAAAGGGTAGCTCTCCTTTAATTGTTGAGGAGCTCTTTTTTTTCACTCTCCTTGGAATACATTAAGGGGAGAGCGGAGGGGAGTGATCACTCTCACTCTCCTTATAAATCAAGGCCTGATGTGTTTCTACAGAAAATTTCCCAACTGGGGACGAAACAGCTGGCAGTGTGCAATCTGCACAGACAGGACAGTATTCAAAGTGAGGGTTTTAAAATCTGGGGACTAACACCCCCCCCCCCCATGCCTACTACAGACATTTTTGGGGAAATTGATCTTACCCAGAACAGCAATGCAAGGAGTAGAAGGTAGGTTGGCATCAGCTTCAAGATCTTCCGTTGTTGTCATATCCTATGTGCACCAAGTAACAGAATTGAATAGTAATAACAGACTACTGCAAACCAGTGTTGTAGTCCAGAAACTCAGGAAAATGAATGAATAATATTCTGCCAGAAAATCAGGACTTACATGTAATAACACCCAAATCTGGTATGCGAAAAATAAGCCAAATACTACTAGTACTACCCCAGGATGTACATGTGTACCGGTATTTTGGTTTCTCATTTGGGCAAATCCACAATTTGTGACGGCGTCGCTTGTTACGTCAGTGGTTATTATCTTTTATGGCACATCTATCACCTCATGTTTGTTACATCAGAATGAAAAACATTACTGAATCTTAAATATGAAGGATAATAGACCTGAGTTCATGTTTATACAAGGGACACCGTCACAAATCGTGCCCCAACTTGGTGGAATAACCCATTAATAATTTATTGGTGCAGGACATGATCTGAACTGAAAATATTTGTTGTGGCACTGTCCTACATCTATATAGTTAATAGCTGTTTTAAAATTGTACAGCCATCCCCATCATCTGGTACTTTAACCTAAAAAAAATAAGCCCTGATTTAAGGCCCAGGGGTAAAAGATCCAAATCACTTACATCATAGTAACGGATCAAGACAGACTCGTCTTCTTTGAAGTACATGGCTAGTAGCTTTGGCAGACTTCTTAAGACAGCTGATGAGTTCTGGACCTTACCAACAGCTTCCACTAAATCTGCCGGGGTCTTCTTGGTTTTGAAGAACTTGACAAGCCTTGTTCCCTTCTGGACAAACTCATCACTAAGTTTCTCACCCAAGTCAATGCCTGTCAAACTGTTAAAGTGACCCAATAGCCACTTTTCCTCGATGAGAAATGGCCATTCCTTGAGTACTGCTTGAATCCCAGTAGATTCATTTATGTCCTTACGTTGCATGGGATATGTTGCTGCCATCAACTCGTCAATTTCCGTGTAGTTCCATGTTGCCTCCTCATACATCTGCTGAAGCTGAAGTTTCTTCTCTTGCTGATCAGCTTCTTCTG
Organism: Astropecten irregularis; assembly: GCA_963971285.1. Classification (NCBI taxonomy): domain Eukaryota; kingdom Metazoa; phylum Echinodermata; class Asteroidea; order Paxillosida; family Astropectinidae; genus Astropecten; species Astropecten irregularis. The sequence continues at coordinate 16,429,446 of OZ020248.1, forward strand.
GAAGATCTGGCTGAAAATTGATGCATCCAAAGCTATCCAGTTCCTTTTTCTTCTTTTTACTTTTCAAGGTTTCGCCCTCATTTTCAGATGCAGTTCGTTTTGCTGGCTTTCTTGACCCCACTGAGCGAGTGATATTTTCTTTGCGGCTTTCTAACTGTTGCAACAGACTTGCTGATCCATCCCCAATCATTTGTCCATTTATAATATCTGCAAATGATTCTGGATACTGTTGCACTATTTTACGGGCAATGTTTCTCAGCTCTTTCCTCGTCGGATTTCTTTCCAGAGCGTGCACCACATCATCTGTAATTATGCGAATCATCTCACGCCGATCCTTGGGATTGGGTCTTTCTCCTTTCTTGGCACATGAAACAAGCTTTTTTGGTAGCTTTAGCCATGGAATTGTGTATGTTGCAGACCAGTCACCAAGCCCTTGAGAAGTCTCAGGAAGATGTGAAATTTCAGTTGCAAATGATGTGGACTCGGAGGCAAGTTCATGTCCTGTTGAATGAACAAAAGTAAATTAGCATTAACATCATCACTTTGAGTTTGGGGTAGCCTTGACCAAGGCTGTCAAGGTTGTTCCCTGAACAAATGAGTGGCCGCCACACACAGCACAGCACCCAGTGCTGCAGCAGTGTCCCCCTTGTGCATGCAGAATGATGTGGCAGCGGGGCGCTCAAATCATGTAGGGAATAACCTTGACAGCCTTGGTCAAGGCGAACTTTGGGGTTGTACTTCAGCTTATGTTCCGAAAATCTAGCACAAATGCCTGTTGGCCTGAAGTACATGTATGTGATGTTATTTGCTTGTGCAGAAGCATAATCACCAGAGGACACTGTACATGTACAGTGCAACCTGGTTTTGCAATGATCCCATAAATTTCTATATAATTCCTGATAGAATTTTTTTTAAATCCCTGTTAACGACAAAGAATTGGTTCAACAAATAATGCATGCGTGGATTCATATATTTTAATTTAAACTTTCAACAAATCGTAACAAGTGGACTAGTGTCCAAGTGTATAATAAACGGCTGGGTGGATAATTCCACGTGTGACCAACTTGTTACGGTAAAGCACCTGCCTCGGTGCACAAAAGTCACCACTTGGCATGGGAGTTGCAAGCAGAATTTGTATAAATGGCCGCTTCTATAAATCAGAGGTCCAAACTTGCTATATTATATCAACGTAATTTTTAATGAAATGTTAAATTGTATATTATACAGCTGTAGTCAGAAGACAAAAGACTTGTGTTAACACTCACCTTTTCCCTTCCACTGCTTTAAAAGTTTTCGCGCCTTAATGGGGGGAAGCAAGCCCTCAAGATCATCTTCTGTGACCAGTGCAAGGTCATCGGTCGACTCCACTCCAAGTTCTTGTAGTTTTCTTTCCAGTCCGTGGAGCTGATTTTCCAACACTCCTGGGAGAGCCTCTTTAATGAGTGGTAGCAACCAAGCGTTGTCCATTTTGTGCCTACAACAGTAAAATTGAGTACATGTAATTATGGTCAAATACACACACAAAACTTAGTTTCCTATAATATTAACTCATACAGCTAGTCACAACAAAGCAATTTTTATATTATAGCCGAAGGGTCGTTCCATTCAACAGTTTCACTCCTTGGCAACCACACTGTTTGTGGCTGGGTCCTGCCAAGTCTTTCACATGTACATAATTTAAGCATACATGTACATACTTGTACACTGGAGGGGGGGGGGGGTTTCAAGCAAAGGCCTCAGCATAAAGCCAAGAAATATCAATGTGAATGAGCCCTCCAGCAGTTGAACCATATGCATATGTAAATGGAATATTTTTATGGATACAGCAACACACATCACAATTTTCAGGTGAGCATAGTACAATGCAGGGATGAGATTGACCAATGATATAAATGTCTGAAAACAGCTGACAGGGAGCATAACAAGTCTGAAATCTGAAAATTCCTATACTTTTGTACACAGCCTGTGAGGAAAGAAAATCTGAATTCCAAAACAAAAAAATCTGAAATCAGATTTTAATCTGAGAAATCTCATCCCTGACAATGTATCCTGAATCCATCGAAATCCACCAGAAATTTAGGTGATGGATTTCGAAGACTATGGAGAAACGTACTGCAAAGCATTTTTGAAAACAAAGAAGCAGAAACAAAAACTAACCCAAGAAAAACGAAAAAGCAAAAACGAACACACAAAAATCCAACCAACCCAAAAAGCAAAAAGAAGACCAACTGAAAGGAAACCAAATTACAATAAAACAGTCAATACAAAAATGTACACAAAATCTGTGCCAGTACATGTATACATGTATATGTGCATGCATACACTTGGAGATTGCTCCTGGAGCAGTCAAAATTTACTTTGTAAACAAACATCAAATTGCACTTGTTTTGTACAATGGGCTTGACTGATTTTGGGCCATTCAACAACTTGGGTCAGAATGTCTGTTTGCATAGGAGGGATTCAATTTAAGAGTCTGTCCTTATTGCATACATCATTTGGATTTGGTGCAGGGCTTTCGGAGAATTTTGTGAGAATTTTGTTTTGTGTGGTGTATGTAAACTTTTGACTACATGTACCTCTCATCAAGCTCTCCAAAGGTAATTTCTAACGATAAGACATGCCTGTGAAAGAAAACAGGAAACTGGAAACATCAAATGGAAAAATTGAACTCAATTCACAAAACCTAAACCACAAGTTTAACGAGGAAAGAACTCATTGTAAATTTGTAGCATAACTTCACTACATGTAACTTACACAATGTAGTGTATGGAACTGTCCAAGAAACCCAACTCCAAAATGACGCATGACCAGAATTCTCCTTGTCCAACTCGAGGATTTCAACCAGTCTGCATCTCAGTTCTAAACAGAATCTAATACTGCATGTTTCAGTGCAATCAATAATTTACCACTGAGACTGTAACCACACAGGGGCTGGTGATCCAACAAATTTTCTACTTTTACACACTTGACATTTCTATCCTCTTTGGCCTGCAGTACTTCATACAGCCCCAAATCTCTCAGATGAACAGCTTTGCAGAGATCAACAATGAAGAACGGATGCTCTGAGGCACTAACAATTACAAGTTGAATTTCTCCGAGGATTAAATCTCCATCTGCTTTTTCCAACACAACGTACATCCCTTTGGAATATTTGGTTCCACGTATGACAATTTGGCTACTTGCGAGGCTTCCACTGAGAAGCTCTCCAAATGATGACACAGCTTCTTGTATATTTTCATTATACAATCTCCGGTAAAATATAATTCCTTTGTCATCTACTTGCACCTCTTTTTGGAAAAGTGAGCCAGCATTGTGAAACGCTTGGAGCAGCTGATGTGTTTCAGCAAGTGAGGATGTTATGTTGATGAAGTTCTTGCAAGACCTTGCACACGACTTAAAATAGGTGTGCTTGCTCTCCATCCTCATAGTCCACAAATGAATCAATGGTCCAAACTGTAAGATCAGCTCTGGATAGTGGGTCAGGTAGTGATGCTTTGGTCTCAATTTTACCTCACTAAATAGTGTGGCTCTACAGGTGATGTACTCCTCTATAAGAACATTGAGATAAGCTATCTGCGATCCTGTGATATAGTGAGCACAAATAAGTTCAACGATTTGTCTCAACAGTAAAACTAAATTCCACAACGAGTCCTTTGCATCTTGTATTCTACTGGCTATCAGCAAGGGGAATATGCGAAGCAGAACCCAGTTCTGAACTGCGTGACCACCTAGTTTATGTCCATTTGGATTTACATTGCATGGTTTGTCCAAACTTTCTGTTCCCATTAACTTGAAGTTCTTCAGCCTGTTGTTCAGTTGTTCGTATGTAAACCATTTCTTTTCCTTCACCAGACACTTAATATACAGTGCCAAATCATATTGGACAATGCCCTCGAACAGATCATGCCCAATGCATGGTGGTAGGCCTGGACTGCAGACATGAAAATAATTTAGGTCATTAAACACCGAGTTTTGTTTAATGCCCTCAAAGCTGTTCTCGCCCAACTGTTGAAGTTGTTGAAGAGCTGCATCATAATTTTGTGGAGTTCGTCGTTCTGCCATCCTATGCAAGTTCACATCACCCGACTGCATGGCATCATGCTCAATTTTGCAATACCTGCACATGTACTTGGCAGTGCTGAAATTTTCCACAAAACCTCCAAGATAGTGGCTTCCCAAGTTGTCACCCAATATACCAACAACACCCCCTCGAACACTGTGACCAACACCTATATCAACTCCATTCTCTTCAATGTCTTTCAAATCCTTGATTATTCTGGAGAATATTCGCTCTTGACCAAAATACCGCAGATCCTTGTCTTTGCAGAGAGCAACCAGCTGTATTGGATCAATCTTTGATCGGTTATAAGGATATAAGTTACCAAGACAGTAATACACACCCACAATTTTGTGCACTTTCTTTGCTGACCCCAAAGGGTTAACAATCTCAAATGCATCCTGATACAAGATTATCTTTATGGTGTCTTGCAGACGTGTGAATAGCTCAATATTTCTAAAAACTGTGCCATCAGAAAAATCACTGTAGATGCCCTCTTTCTCTGGTAGGGGGTTAAGATGTTGTTGTTGAACTGACATATCTTTGAAAAGTGCCTCAACTGTCTTCTTAATTGGGATGTAGTGAAAATGTCTGGAGGTATTGGTGTCATCTCTGCCAAGGTTAATTTGGATGGGCTCAACATAAGACATATTTTGTTTATAGTACTCTTTTCTTGTGAAGTGTGAGCGTAGGGGACCAGTACTCTTTTGATGTGCTGCAGAGAAGAGATTTTGGCATTCCATGTCTTCTAATATTGACGAAATTATGCCACATTCTAAACCAGTTGCATTCAATCTTGATTTGAGAAAGGCACCATGATGAACAGACTGAATGTCTTGAATGCTTTCAAGTTCATTGACAATTACTTGGATTGTTGACACAGGAACATGATGCTTTGTTTGTAACCTCAAATAGAACAACGCCATATTTTTTAAGTACAGTTCTTCAAAGTTAGTTTCACCTTCATCTTCATCATCACTGTGCACTGTTAATTCCTCCTCAGAAATGTTTTCCGTGTTGGTATTCTCATTACTGTCTTCAATACCCTGTGTATCCATGTCCGTTCCTGTTTCAGTGATATTACTGGTAGGATCAGGCAAATTACATTGTGATACCACTGGTTGTTCTTGAGGATGGTGATTCCGTGATATGTGTGAGGTGAATGATGACTTTACTCGGTACTTGTTGCTACAGTTCAAAAATGGACAAGTAATTTGAAATCCTTCATCGATGTGGGATTTTGCATGAGAGAGAATTTCAATGCTATCTCTGCAATTATGTTGACAATTCTGAAGCTTGCAGACCAAGTTCATGTCATTTACAATGAGTCTTCTTGACAATCTTGCATCTAAACGCTTCTGTCTGTGGTCTCTAGTCATGTGTACATTAAAAGCATTGTAGTTTTTAAAATGCCTGCTGCATTCTGTTATCCCACAGGGAAAAGTGACATTACTGATGTTGGCATGAAATCTATAGTGTCTAATATACCCTTTCACAGATGTTGACACATGCTGACACACACAACATCGGTACATCTGCAATTATAAAGAAGTGTACAACAATGAACCAGTAAAATTGACATTCAGTCAGCAACTTTTTTCTTCAGAAAGTGCCATTCTTTTGCATGTAATGTATGTGTATGTATCATTTAATCCAATCCTCAAGAAGGAGGGATTACTGTGATATGACCTTAAAAAAGCTCGTATGTAATTTTTTGCTCACCTCTCTGTGGAGAAGCTTAGTACATGTATGTCTTTGCCTTGTTTACAGACAATTAGGATTAAAAATCGAACAGCACAGTAATCCTATAGGGCTACCACAATGATGACAGGAAAGAAAACATAACATGACATGACATGACAAACAGGCGTACAATAGAATGGGAGCCGTAAGCAAATACTGGTAGGCAGAGAATAACCAAACACAAAATGGGAAAAAACCAGAAAGTATAAAAAAATACATACATACAATGTATGTGGGGACAGGCAAAGTAACAACATCTATTTCACTGGAGCTGTCAAGCACAATCTGGACTTTTGTAAAAGTTTTTTTGGGAAAGAGTTCAGAAACCCAATACCACCAAAGATCTTGTGTACAAAGTGTGTGGGACATGACTGAAAAAGTGACCATGACTGATCATGTTTTTGCTCAGTAACGTTAGGCATGGTAGTACTAGGTTACGCCATGGACCAAGGTAAGCTCCACAGTCCCTACTCCCCCCCATAAGCCTTATCGTAAATACTGCCCAGTTGATTTTGGACAATAGTTGAAAGGCACTGCGGGAAGGGAAAGGGACAAAATATGCACCCTTTTTTTCCCATGGTGCCTTTCCACCACTGTCAGATTGTGCAAAATCAGCCAGGCGGTATTTGCGATATGGCTTATGCTGGTGACAACCTGACTGAGTCACACTGAACGTAGCTGCAGTAACTGTAGCCCTATATTACTCCTGACGTTGTCGTCGTATACAGGGGCTACAGGACGTTTAACTTGAAAAACATGAAAACATGATTTCCCACCCCTACAATGACTGTTAATCGGTGATCTGTGGCATAATGACTCACCCTGGTGTTCCCTGATGTTGTGAAGATGCATTTAGAAGACATGGAATTTAATTATCATTTCGGATGTCAACAAAAACAAGCAATTTTCAGCCCACATTCCTGTACTTACAAAAAATGTCATGGTTCCCGTGACTTTTCCCCATGGGGCTTTGCCAAATAATAAAGAAATACATTAGAATTATCACTACGAGTCCAGCCTACATTCGATTTACATACGTAGACATCTGGAGACAACGGATCGAATGGGAACCAGTCTACTCGGTACATTATGTGACATCGACTGTTGGCCTGTTACCCTTTTCTCAGGCAACAGTCGTCACATACATGTAATGTACTGAGTAGACTGGTTCCCATTCGCTCCATTGTCTCCAGACGTCTACATACGTAAATCGAATGTAGGCTGGGACCGATTTCACGAAGCACTAAGAATAGATTGATCTTTAGTGTGATCGAATTCATCTTAATTGCTAAGCAACATGTGATGTCACAATACAAATCACTATGGTGATCGGCCTTCTGAACAACTCATCTTAAGAATTTAATCTTAGTTCTTTGTGAAATCCAGCCCTGGGGCTGGGCTGGATTTCACAAAACTTTAAGATTAATCTTAAGATGAGTTGTCAATATCACCACATGTGGTGATTTGCATTGTGATATGATCACACTTTGCTTAGCAATTAAGATTGGTCGATCCATGATTTAAGATTGAACTTAGTGCTTGGTGAAATCATGGAGAAATAAGACACTGTGTCTTATTTCTCCATGGTGAAATCGACCACTGGACTCATAGAGATAATTCTAATGTAGCCTAGCCTAGCCTAGGCCAGGCCTATTTCTTTATTATTTCGCAAAGCCCCATGCCATGGGAAAAGCAGGGGAACCGTGACTTTTTTGGTGGGTCTACGTAGTACGTATGGAAATTTGGGCTGAAAATTACTCGTATTTGTTGAGATCCGAAATGATAATTAAAATAATTTCATGTCTTCTGAATGCATCTTCACGACAGTAACAGTTAGCTGACTAGCAACACTGCCACAGATCAACAGTCATTTTATTTTAGGGGTGGGAATTGGAAATCATGTTCTCGTGTTTTTCAAGTTAAACGTCCTGTAGTGTAGGCTGTAACTTTAGGCCCTATAGTCCTATAATTTTATTACGAGTTAGGCCTACGAGTACGACAACAACGTCAGGAGGGGTTTGGCCTACCTCAGCTCAGTTTAGGGGGTACCTGAAGTTTAGTACACTCACGTTAGCTGGTACCCAGCTTCCACTCACCTAAATTCTAAGTGAGTAGAACAAAAAAAGCTGGGTAGGCCTACCAGCTAACCTGAGTGTAGTTAAACCTAACCAAAGTGTAGGCCCTACTAAAGTCTAAACTTCAGGAACCCCCAGTTTAGTAGCCTATATAGGGTAGCTGGTACCCATCTTCTACAGTAAAGTAACTAATAATTAACCTAGACCCAGTTACTGGGGCGCTGAACTCCCTTTTTTTATTTTTGGGGTTGACGGTTGGTCTAGCACCCCAGTGAATCCCATAAGGTTAAATGTGTTGTAGGCCTACACGGAAATAATTGCAATTTTTGTACTTCACGGTACTTGCGCCGAAAACGTCCCCAAATGTCAACAAAGACATCGCAAATCAGCTTGAAAATCGCTTCAACTCTTCTCCGATTGTCAGGGATGAAATGCAGCATATTTATTTGTACTCACGATCATTCCGTTTGATGAAAATTGATGTTTTCCGATGGAAATTTTGACAAATTTTGACATCGTTTAAGATCGTCCACCATCTTGGGCTGACTCTCCGCCAATTAGAAACAAGCATGAAGTCACGTGTGTGTGGCGGAGAACCACACAAGATGGTGGACGCTCCGAACAAGTCTGAAACGATAGTCTGGATTTCCATCGGAAAAATGTATTTTCATCAAACGGAATGATCGTGAGTACAAATAAGTAAGCTGCATTTCATCCCTGACAATCGGAGAAGAGATGGAGCGATTTTCAAGCTGATTTGCGATGTCTTTGTTGAAATTTTGGGACATTTTCTGTGCAAGTACCGTGAAGTACAAAAATTGCAAATTTTTTCCGTGTAGGCTAGGCCTAACGTTACAAGTTTCAACACATTTAAACTTATGGGAATCACTGGGGCGCTAGACTGACCGTCAACCCCAAAAATAAAAAAAAGGGAGTTCAGCGCCCCAGTTACCATGGTTACCATGGTTACTGGGTCTAGGCTAGCCCCACTAGTTTGGCACGAATTTTTGCTCAAGCCGCTCCATCCTTAGCCACACGTCCAACCGCCTGATATACGGGGGATATCATATGTTCAGCTCTAGTGCGCGACCGGCGCCATTCGCCGGTGTAGCACCAGTGAATGACCGAAAAATAGATGAATACAAGATTGAAATCATTCGAATAATATATCATTGGGAAGATGAGACAGTGACTAAGGAACATTTGTGTAGGCCTAGGCCTATGTAGAAAGTGTGTGAAATGTGATGACAAGAGGGTGCGCACCAGAGCCGAACATATCCCTCGTAAATCAGGCGGTTGGACGTGTGGCTAAGGATGGAGCGGCTTGAGCGAAAATTCGTGCCACACACGTGGGGCTAGGTCTAGGCCCAACTGTTTGTTAGGCCTAGGCCTACTAAAATAATTATGACTCTTCATCTAACTTGCATTGGCATGCATTGCCTGGGTCTGGGTACCAGCTCCTGAGTGTAGGCCTACTAAAGTCTAAACTGAATGAGGTAGGCCTAGCCTAACCCCCCTTTATTATTTGTTTACTTACTTAGGCCCCATACTCCCTATTTAGGGGCCTAGTAAAAATATAGGCCTACTGAGTACTGAGTACTGTCAATCATGACTGTACAGTGTACTGCAGCAGCTGCTACACTACGTAGGCCCCCTAGTCCCTACTGAACTTAAACTTTGGTCAAGAATTTCAGGCATAAATTCTTCACTTTGCTTACCTTTGCAAATCCTAGTACTTGTAGTGGCCTACTAACTAAGTACTAGCTGTTCAGGTAGAGAAGCACGGACCACGGTAGCTATTAAACCGGCATTCAGCTCAGCAGATGAAGTCAGAAGAGTTGCGGCAGCAGCAGGATCAGCTTGCATACATACAGAGTGTACGGTCGGTCGTGTGCGTTACGTACGTGTGTGTACGTGTATGGGCTAAATATTTTTTGTCAATTAAAATGCGCGCGATTACTTCTCGTTCATGTCGTTCGATCTCCGACACATTTAGTCTGGTTACCTGACGAAAGATTCCCTTACCAGTCAGTCGTCAGGAACCAGACTTCACATCATACGTACGCACAACGCGTTCTCTTTTTTTTACCATTGCCTTGTGGGAAGTTTGACTAGACTTAATAACAAGTCGTTAGACAGTTATATTTTGTCCACAGTGTAAGAAAGTTTCGTGAAGTTCAACTTTATCTTGTCATTAATTGGTTCGAAGCGCATGCTAGTCTTGTCCAAGACGTTGATTATGCGCTAGTCCCTCCAAACAATTACCCGACCCACGTAAACAAAGTGGACCATTCCACCGCCCTACGAAATATCAACCTTGTGTGTGTGGCGTAGACGTTATTTCGGGTCGTTTTCATGAATATTAAATGATTTTGGTCGGGAAATAGATAATATGCAAATTAGGCTTGCCCTTCACCGACGTGGATGAGCACTGTATACTCAGTGCTTGTGAGAGCATGTGAGAAAAAATCACATGCTTGCTCAGGTGGGATTCGAACCCACGACCTCCTGCTTACTAGTGCAGATGCCTTACCTGCTAGGCCACCGAGCTAGCTGGGGTCTGCAGAGTGAATCGAATCCAATATCGCGGCGGGTACCGCAGTAAATCATGAATATTAAATGATTTTGGTCGGGAAATAGATAATATGCAAATTAGGCTTGATTGTACATGATTGTACGTGTCGGTCACGCAGCTAAAGCGGTATATGCACTTTGTCATATCCGTCCAATTGCCGACTAGAATTTAGGTCAATGCGTACGTACCAGGGGCGGATCTGGCTTTTTGCTAAGGGGGGAGGTGTGGAAGGGGGACCCCTTACCCCACCCCCCCCCCCCCCCCCCATAGATCCGCCACTGCGTACCGATGCTGGCACATTTTTTTCCCCATACCACACTCTGCGTAAGGAGTCTTTAGTCAACAGTTTATAGGGATAGACACTTTTACCTTTCCCGCTTTTTTGTTGACTTAATAAAAACAGGGTTAAAAACCAAATGTCCATGTGTTTGTATCGCTTGGGATTGTTCTTGGCTGTTGTGACACTGACCATGAACATTGAATGAAATTTTTAAAGGAGGTTTGTTTTATTGGGCAAGGCATTTTTGCGCTCAGCATAATTGTTGTGCTTAGCAGCGCCATGAAATAATAAATTGACCCCTGGCCTGTTTTATACACTGCAGCAATAGCTGGCTAAATGCTGTAATTTATTATTTTTGCCATACATGCGTTAGCGTAGCATCTTATGAATTACATGTGCGTGGCTGATTGTGCACGGAATAAAATCGGGATTTGCGTATGAACTTATGGTCATGAGATGAACAATAATGTTAAGGGACAACCTTCAACCTTTTACCTTGTGAAACTGATATTCTTCCCACATCGTTCCGTCAGTATGTTGTTTTCTGTATATGTTTCCTTTGTTATCATTGGCAGAGAAGTAACGACAGTGACAATATGCAAAGCAATTCCTCCAATAAAATAACGGAGTTTTCACCCACCGGCCCGTATAATAACGGAACTTTCCCTAATGTTCCGTAAAATGACGGGCCTTTTTCTTCCACCCGTAGAATCACGGGTGTCCTCCTTTATCCCTTTGGAAAACGGTCTTTTCTACGTGAATTGAGGTTCACGGAGGAGTTCCGTTAAATTTTCTCCGTAAAAATACGGCGAGTTTTTACAGTGCTGTACAGCTGTTTCATGGCGTTGTCCAGAGAGTCCCCTTCGCATACCTGAGTACGTACAAGGGAGCAATTACTCACAAGGAGAAGGAGAAGTACGGCAATTCGATTCATCGTGGTTGTATATAATTGCAGCAAGATTCTACATCAACAAAATGACACAACCCAGACGCAACTGACTCTGAAAAATCATTCCCGTGCAATTTATAGGCAATGGTTGGTCATATGACCTACGGATCCCAGAGTCACGCGTTTAGAAAACGCCCACACAGTCATATACAGTACATAATGTACTTTAAAATACAAATGTGTAGTAGTACCTCATAAATATTCATGACCTAGAGCCGAATCCGAATTGGTCAATTCACCATGACGTACCAGAGATATACATGTATTTGCTGATCACCAGCGAGTAGGCCGGGGAATCTCCGTTACTGTGTTACACGTGTAATCTCACTGCGCATGGAACATCTCACTGCGCATATATCCTAGAGAGAGTATATATCCTAGTTTGCAGTGCGCGTGCGTGAACTTCGCCCTACATGAAGCCCACGAAAACGAACGTTTTGCTGCACTTCTCGAAGAAAATTAATGAACGCTCAACCACACGCAGGCAGTAAACAGTATATAATAGAAGTGGAGGAACTGCGTATCACTGAAAACAATCAATAGCATAGAAGAGATAAGAAAAAAGTGCTCACCAATTAATTGGTGCGCACGTTTTTCTTATCTCTTCTATGCTATTGGCATATAATAGGTTGGCCAGTGCAAACGTTTGTTGAGTGTGCGCACGTAGTAACCTTCCTGTGAAGTGAAATGTCTCTACTGCTTCTGGTGTAAAGATACTAAAATGCTTTTTGTCTTGTGCTTTGCATGATATACAGGGGTGTTTACACTTTTGAAATGGCTGACAAATAACAAATTATATGACTTTTGGTGGAAAGATTTATATGTATGGAAAGCTCAGACACCCACCTTTCATATGACATAAAAAAAATACCGAAAATGATTCATGCTTGGGTGAGCACCACTCACTTTTGTAAAGGGTATGGAAAGTAGGTTGCGCAGGAATCGTCCTTTCAATTTGTGAGAGGAAAGTCCTTTGGAGCCTACGGATTTGGAGATGATTAAACAAAATTAGGATCAATTGTGTTGGGCTTGGGTCTGCTGAGTGAAATATGTGTTTTATGGGATTAACATTTTATGCAAGAGTGAATAGATATTGCATTTATTATTGTAGCATTGTATCTTTCCATGGTACTCAGTGGGGTGTGAGTCAGGCAGGATGGGGTAATGCTACATGATGCAGGGGATGTGAGATAGGGTAGGACTTTGTTGGTTGGGTGGGATAAGGCTCAAGAGGACATTTGCCCCCTCCTCTCCTCTCTCTCTCCCTCTTCCTGGGTGTGATTGTGCATCTTGATGACTCATATGCATTGATCTCCACTGCAAAATATCCAGACCAGCTTCCCTTATTCCTCATTTTTTCATTTCAAAAATGTGGACTTGTTGCTATCACCATGCACTGAAGAATAAGTAGCCAACATCTGTGACTTTCCTTTTTTCACCAAACCGTATTTGAAGATTCAATAATCTGCACCTGGATATTAAGTTATGCAATGAGATGTTTAACAAATCTTAGGAGACTTGAATTGGAGAGGGGGAGGGGGTAATTCTTCACTATCCATTGAAGGTTTTGTATCACAAATTGAAAGGACAATTCCTGCGCAACCTAATTTCCATAGCCTTTACAAAAGTGAGTGGTGCTCACCCAAGCATGAATCATTTTCGGTATTTTTTTATGTCATATGAAAGTTGGGTGTCTACGGAGCCCCTAAAGGGACATTAATTTTTTTTTTTCTCGTGCGCACGACATAATTATCTCGTGCGCACGACATATTATCTCGTGCGCACGACATAATTATCTCGTGCGCACGACATATTATCTCGTGCGCACGACATAATTATCTCGTGCGCACGACAAAATTATGCGTGTGGAGGGGGAGGCAAAATCATACATGTAGCCGTGGTTACACAAATCATGTCAGGAGAGCGGACCCAAATGGTCTTACCACAATGCCAACAAAATGACGGACACATACACAGTTATAGAGTCATCTTTGTTTTCTATTTCTACCTCCATGATAGCTCAGAAAAACGAAAAACCGGACTGCTCTCTTAGAAGTTGAAAGCTTATATTAGTGTGATCGAGCTCAAAAAAACTTCAAGAGGCATAGTATAGTTCTTTAGATGGTGGAAGGTGGTCGGGGGGGGGGGGTGGAAGATGGGTCTAATAAACTTACGACGCCCCACCATAGCTAAACCACAGGCGGTGGACACCGGGGGGGGGGAACCAGCGGAATTAACATGATTTATGGTAGTGAAAACAGCTAACTGACGTTTCAACTGAGAAGAACAGGGGTGTTCCTCTGCCTCTATTCTACCTCCATGCTTGTATATAAAACAATCAGAAAATTTCAATCAACCAGATTCATACAAAATCAGACCAGTGGAACGCTAGCAAAGAAGGAGACAGGACGGGAATGAAAAGAACTTTTAAAGAACAACTTTATTCCGGTGAATCATAAGTTTTATTTGGAAATTTAACACAATCTGTAAGTGACATCAAGTAAGTGACATCAAGAGACAGCCTTGCCAAAGCATGGAATGTTTCAATCAACTTGCTGTAGGTATTTTTGCCATGATGTTTTGAAAAGTTTATGGGGATCAGCTGCTCATCCAGATAATAAGAATCTTTCTTTAACATGTGTTTACTTTTTATTGAGAACTGACATCACAAGGACGTCATTAATAAGGTATTACAGTATCTTACTTTGATCAATGCTTTTGGAAATCACTATGACGTACAATAAAATCCTGCATGGGCCTTTTGAAACATTTATCAAACGCTATATTTGTATCAAAATGTTTGTTGTATTTCTTTATACATTTTACCATGTCATCCTTGTTCACATTGAAACAAATGGGTTTCAGAACGATTCTCTAAAGAATTATGCTCAATTGCTATACATGTAGTTCACATACATGAAAGGTCAAGTTTCCTGGTCATTTTAAAAGTTTCTAAAGAAACAGATTAATGAAACAGTTTTTATTAACCAATACAAAAATTGCCTTCGTTGGAAAGTAATTTGATGTTAATAGTGAGCAGCTTAAATCATTTCATTCATGTTCTTGACACACTGTGTTGACAGCAGTTGTTATTTTGAAATTGAGGTGTTAACTCATCTTACACCACCCGTACAAATAGGGGGAAAATTTACAGATGGAAGGAAATTGTACCCGGCCTTTAGAACAAAATGCCCCCGTAACAAGCCGGATTCACTGGTGCAGGCTTATTATTGATACATGTACTACATTAACACTTGAGAAATTGTGTCTCTGAGTTCTGTGTACAGGTTTACAGCTGACTCTGGGTCTTTGGGAAATTCATAACCATTGTTAGCCATGAGAGAACAGCACAGTTCATGCACATCTTCATCACAAGGGATTCGCTTTCTGTATCTACATTCTTCCTTGGCAATACGAACTCGCTCTGGGGATGTATTACAGAGGAAATCTGCAGATAGGCATAAAGTCCTTGCAAGAAGTACATTATATTGGGACGGCCGAAGGGTACCCGGGCATTTCTTGATGGTCGGATTAAGTGCCGATTATAAGTGTTGATAACTTCATCCAGCTCTTCCTGTGGACCAAGAAAAGAAAAACATCACTTGTTATTATTGGGATTGGTTGAAGTATAAGGTGATCACAATATGTAAAATTTAAAATTACAAATATGTTCATATCAATAAATATAGCCAATGACATAATAGTTTCAGGGGATTCCACAACCCCTACTGAAATCATGGCCCCTCCCCATCAATAACCTAGGTTACAACATACAAATTAACTGTACCCACCTGAATAAGATGCATGAAGCAGAACTGAATGAGATTCACATCAAGAAAGTTGCCAGCAAATTTCCCTTCATCAACTAAATCCTGGAAGAGGCAAATCCAGTAGTCTGTACATTCTCGCCGCAAAATTGACTACATGTATTCAATCCTTTGATTTGCCGTGCTTGGGCCCTCCAGGTAGCTACTGTCAACATCTTCATTGTTGTCCTCCATCCGTAGAAAATGTCTGTATATCTTTCACATAGCCATTCTCTGTGCCATGATCACCCCGAACGAACTATGGGCATCCAGACAGAGATTCCACAGCTTCCATGAAGTATCCCCCAATGAGCAGGGGATCCGAGGACGTGTTGAAGGCATACATCCAAACAATTCGCCGTCATATAATATGTCATCAGCATTCATTATTATCATCTGAAACCAAAAACAAATTACATTTTTTTTGGTGGTCATCTTTTGTACTTGGGTTGGGGTTAAGTGGTTAGAAGTAGTTGTAGAAGCCTACGTTGTAGCACTCAGCAGGGTTTCACATTAGCCTTTGTACATGTAATTGGTAACTAACTTTACACATCGAACTTCACATCGAACATTTTGCCCGATCGAGATACTTAAAATGGCTTTTAATTAGCTAACAAAGGGATCAAGAAGTATTCAATAAAAATAAACACAATGGAAACTATACCTGTGTTTGTAAGAGATATGACCTCTTTTTGGTGTTGTACTTGTGAACGGCATGAACATGCAAGTTGAACAGCTGACTCCTCGTCTTTTGTGCACGAGATAATTATGTCGTGCGCACGAGATAATATGTCGTGCGCACGAGATAATTATGTCGTGCGCACGAGATAATATGTCGTGCGCACGAGATAATAATGTCGTGCGCACGAGATAAAAAAAAAATTGAATGTCCCTTTAGGGGCTCCGTAGGTGTCTGAGCTTTCCATACATGTAAAACTTTCCACCAAAAGTCATATAATTTGTTATTTGGCGGCCATTTCAAAAGTGTATAGTTTTTTTTAGACACCCTGTATATTAACATCTTAATTCATATTTTCTTTAGTAACATTTACATGTATCATCACCTCCCTCATTTCCCTCCCTTTTTTAAAGCTTTGGTAAGCAACCCTGTTGTTCCTGAGTGGTATAGGGGATTTCCCCTCCCGACCCCGCTAGACATTGACTTGGCAGCAAGTCCTTCCTAATGTTTTTCGATCTAAATTCACTGTAGCTTTATGGCTTCCCAGATTTCAATAAAAGATGATTTGGCGACGGGCGACAGCAGATATGGAATTCCATACGCTGGCGACTGGGTTCATATTTGCAGTTATGAGGCAGTATGACGTGAAGAGATTGTGTGATCCTTCATGGGTTCCTCGACCCAACTTTGTACTTAAGTACAATTTTCCAGACGCCATTTTCAAGTCCTTAGAGGCAGGTAGAGACGGTGTCCGAGGTCTACGCTGACCAGTACAAAACCATTGAGGAGTCCATTGCAGCTGCTGCTTCCATTTCAAAGTGTAAGCATTCCAGAACGTATCACACATTTCACATCAAGGACATCTAACAACTGAACGCCAAACAGTATCAATCTTTATAGAGTCTTACATCTCTGAGCAATGCTAATTAACAAATTGTTTTTATTTCTTAGCATTTGTCATATCACATTATATAACATTATATCATTTCATTGGAGGATTGTATGTCACGTGATACTTGATAAATAGACCAATTCATGGCTTACGTCACAACCGTTGAAATTTGTTCCATCCACCGTGAATTTTTGGTTCCATCCGATTTGTACCATTGCACCCAAGGGACTGTAATTGGTCAAGCGGCGTTTCATTTATTTGTCACCAAGTGCATTTGGCGCGCAACGCGCGTTACTGTAATAAGATCATAGTTTGCCAAGATTTTTAGCTTTTTTTGTCTCGCTAGATCCACTCAGATGTAATATAAAACAAATAATCCACTCAGATGTTATAAAAAAAAAATGAATGTTTGACATTTGTAGAATGGTAAAAATAATTTCATTTCATGGAATTGTTTTTACCATTCCACTCATAAACATTCATTATTTGTATAAAGGTGACGGCAGTTATCATTGGGCTTATTATTAAATAATAAATGTTGGCATCGTCCATTGCAGTTGTGATCCTGATATCATGGTCCACGCCCATCGTATGGGCTTGACAAACGAACCACTACCCCCTGGTGTTCATCGTTCAACTACATTGGTTGAACGATCGATTCGCAAGTAAACATTTAAACAACGCACCTTACACGAGGTCGCTGCATCGAAACCCTCAAAGGCACAGATTGATAAAGTTACGCCCAAAACGTTTGTCATGCTGTAATTCTAACTATTATTGATTTTAAGTAAATTTTGTGCCGATTTGAGGTGAATTATGAACGTTATTGTAAACTGGAAACTTTGCGAACCATTTTGTTTAAACTTGCAGTAAGCCATAGAAGCTCTGAAGGCGTTGCTGGTCTACAATGCACATCCCAGATACTAAAGAGTATCGTGCATTTCAGGACAAACTTCGTGGTCGCTACTTGGCTCTGTGCGGTGAGGAAGAAATCGGGGTATTAAGAATTATGAATAAAAGGGCCGTGAGGATAAGACGTCTGAAACTCACCTCAGGACAATCTGAGTATTCAATGAAAAGGCACAGAAAATAACTTAAGCGCACGTTCCTGGTGTCAGTGAGGCTTTGACGTCTATTATGATTTTGGGTAAATAACTTTCTGGCAAACTGTCCCACAATGCATTTCTCAAATGCATTCACGCACATTCCAGGGGCCAATTTCATAGAACTGCTCATGGCACCAAATTTTCTTAAAGGTAATATTATACTTTGGTTTTTATCAAAGAATACAGATTTATGGGAAAAAATATCAAGACAGATACAGTAACAGTCATCTGTGTCCAATACGGTGCCCACTTTTTGAAGAAAAAAAAAACAGTGAAAAACAGCTACAGTATTTCATAATTCTTTTCTCTTTTATTTTTTATCTTTTAAAAGATCAAAAAGATTTTCGATCGTTGTTTTACTAATTTCTGGATAAATACACTATTTTAGACGGAACATGTTTAACTGTATGTTTCTTCCAAGTTCCAACACCATTATTATTATTATTAATTTCTAGTAATGACAACAAGGATTCCTCAAAAGCTCGAAAGCCCGATGAAACCTATTATGGAAAGATGATGAGAAGAAGGTACAGTTTTAGAGATGGGAGGAAAACCCCACAGTTATATTCTGGGTAAAACCCACGGAATTAGGTAGGGACTGAGGACCCAATCCACCTGTGGACTGAGCCGGACTTGAACCTGGTCCACAGAGGTGAAAAGCGAGGAAAGAACCGCTACACCAACCAGACTCCCATCTTCATACCCTGTAAGTTATAGGTAAATCTGTAAACATTCCTGTTTTGGTGTCTTACCAAAAGTACATGTGCTACCTTTAATGAATAACAACTGCAGTAAATTGGGGCAACCAAATACAATTGTTTTTTCTAATGTTTTTTTTTTCGGAGTCCAGCGTTTAATTGAAATGGATATTAGTGGTAAGATTAATGAAGAACCATGCACCCACCAAACATTTGGACGATATAATATTTATCAGATGGGTGCACAAATACCGGGAACTTTTATGACGCGGTGTTATGTTATACAGACCTCTGGCATCCGTTGGAAACGCCCATTGACACATACACAATTTGCATGTTATAATTACGATATGATGCAATTATGTCTGGATTGTCGTCAGAGGGCGCCAAACACGACTGCTACAGGGTGCACCACGCGGAAGACCAATAATCGTAAACACAACTTTGTTTAATTTTTGATGAGGGGGTCGGGGAGTTGGTTGAGTCTCATTGAGTCACTGCACAAATTACACAGCAGTTTGAAATTTATTCTTGATCAGGACAAAAAATTTCCATTATTTATTTCTGCCCTTATTATTTGCATAGACATTCAAACACATCAAAATATAGAGTACAAACGTGTACATACTTTGGTCTTTGGGGATCATTTTTATTCATAATTTTCTTTTCATTATTCATGTCTTTCCCTGAAACAAATATAGACATTCTGTTTTCAAGGTGACCAGATGAAACACTGCCACATTCTGGTTCATGAAAAGTGTGTCGTTCAAAGATGGTATATATCTGCCACTATCTTAAATGAAATTGACAGGAGTTTTATTGACTCTTTGGTATTAACACCTGTGGTTTTGTGCCTGCTGAAAAAGCAACTGAAAAGGAAATTGATAGCGATATACATGTAACGAACACCACCAGCAATGTCCAGCACAGGGCTGATTTTGATGAGATAAACCTCATTTGCTTTGTATGATTCACAGGGAGTTTGCCAGATTGATGACCACATACAAAAATAAATCCTTCAAATCAATGTCCAGTTGTGGCATTTCTAAATGCTCTACATTATGTATGATTTTAAATAGCCAGTCAATCAGTCATCAATTCCATCATAGACAATTTTCCTTCAAATTCTGATTGTCATTGAATGCAATCACACAGTATTGTGAAATATTATAAATGGTCAAAAGTGTCCAATTCATGATAAATCTCAGTCCTTCAGCAAATCTCGTATCATCTCCTTGTGGGCAGATAGCTCTCCCATCTTGAGTCCTATGGTCCTTTTCACGTTCTGCCTTTGTGCCTCATTAAGACGAGACAGTAGGGCTTGATATCCCTTCAGTGTCTCATCAACTGCCTGGTCAGCATCTTCCAGGTCCTCATTGAAGTACACTGTTCCCATTGATTCTCTCTGTAATGGTAATATGAAATATGAAATAGGTGATTCTTCATTCTTCATTTTTTTTTCTCTATGAGACTAATCCTAGGTTAGTAAAAGCAGTAGAGTGACTATGATTTTTTGTGTAGTTTTCTCAAACTCACTGCATCATCGAGTAACTCTTTGGCCTCCATAAAGCTTTCAGTCAGTCTGTCAATTTCTTTCCGTAGGGCCTCTTCTGTCACCCCAGTGGTCATCCAGCGGGTGTGTGACAGATTCCACTGGCACTGCCACTGGCACTGGCGGGACTGCATTGTCTGTGCTTGGCCCTGCAGGGCATGCTGGGTACGAAGCGTTCCTACACTTGCCCGACAATGAACCACATTTCTTGAATTTTTCAAGCTTCTTTGTGAGCTAGAATTAATATAACGCTGAAATATGATTGCTCTGCTTCTATGAGAAGGTATTCCTTGAACTGAGAGTCCACTGACTGCTCCAAACCTATTAAGAAAAGAGCGAGAAAGTCCAAAAATAGACGGCTTCATGGGCGCCGCCATTTTAATTTTTCAGGGTCTGATATTTTTGTCTCTTTCACGGAATCAAAATATCAATTAAAACAAATTTTATTTTTTGTAAGATCAAAAAAGCAAATTATAGCTAAATAAAAAACAAATTTACAGATGTTTATATTTCATATTGCAAGGGGAAAAGGATTATGAAATTATCACTCATTATCCTGTTTCAATTCATAAATTATCATACAGTTGAAAAATTGCCCGGATGTACTATGTCTTTCCTCGTGGAGTTATGGTTGAATTCGCTTAATTCAAAGTGAATTTACTGGTGCGTTGAACGGAGCGTGTGCGAAATGGATACCTGAGGGTCCAAATTCAAGGAAAACACAAGGTAACTGTTCACGATTGATGTGTTCCACCTTAAGCATTGCGCAGATTTGTGCATGTCATTGACTCAAAAACTTGCACTGCAAAAATTAGCCCAGTTTCCGGACAGTTGGAACATGGGGTTGAATGCTAACCTAGTGAGCATGGTGAGTAGTGCTACACTATGCTACGCTTGCATATGTACAGAAACGTACATACATGTACTAGTACTACTAAGTAGTGCATTGTAAATTTGGTAAGGGTGTACTTACAGGTACGATACCTAAGGGAATAAAACAACTTTAATAGATTCTACTGTTCCAAAATGATGTTTTTGACTTTCACTTCAAATGTTCCCGAGTCCAGTTAAAATAAAACCCCAGGTAGGCTAGAAGAATTTTGTGCAACATTTCAGAATAAAAATGTAATTTTCTTACGCGCTTGTTGCGAACTTGTAGTTGCGATGATCGTAACACTAGGTCTGACCAGGGACTGGGACCTTAGGGTTACGACAAAACTTGTTCAAAAAAATGGGTACGACCTTTTTGGCCAACTCCTGAACTACGTTTCCACTTAGTTTTCCACTTTCCAAAATCCAAACACAAAATCTGACTACATGGATCTGATCGGTACTTATCAATGAGTCATATAAAACCACTTTGAATATCGAAAGATCATTTTCTGCAGAAAAAATGACCAAAAACTTACCGAAGGTGTCCAGATTCCCTCCGTTTGCCGTCAGTCGGCCATTTTGAATAGTGCGCAGTGCCATCTCGACCAAATTACGTCATGCGCAATGCCGTTTTGGCTGTTCCACCTTTCAAACTCAAACTCGCAGCCCTATGGAGGGCTCGTATCACGTGCGTTGTACAGTGCTATACACGGCATATCGCATAATATGTGTGAGCGTGTCCGTCTAATAAATCACAGGTGACCAGACCAGACCCGTGCGCCCGAAACTGCCGAATTAAGTTTTCCTCCGCTCTTCTGATATGACAGGTGAAGAAAAACGTATACGGCGTGATTTGTTTCCGACAACCAACACAGGCCGACATCGAACACATGCGAAATCTAAATAAAAATAAAAATATTCTGATCGACCGTCCTTCCAAAGTACCGTAAATCGTCGGCTGATCAGCTTATAAATCTTACTTGAATTTCAATTTCAGTATTCAATATTTTGTTCAATTGGCCAAGTAGAAACACTCTTTTCATAATTATACTGAATCTAAATTTTTTTTCGTGAAATCCTTCCGAAACCGACCGACGATCGCATTAAAAAATTAAGACTCGTACAAACATTGCCCACACTGCAGAGAAAGACAGCCTGGTATCCGCGTGCGTAATAGCCACAGTTTCAAAGCAAACGTGCACCAGCGAAGGTCTCAAATCAGTACGTTATACACGTGCCGTGTGCTTGAAATGAAGTGTATATTGCGCTCGGTCGGAAGGCCTACCTTTTTGGATCGCGGCCGGCGTCGCTCCACCGTTACGGTCGGTGGCTCACGGCCGGCCGGCTCGGTACAGATTTCGCCGTGGGCTTGAAATGTTGCGCTCGGTCGGCACCTTTTTTGGATCGCGGCCGGGTTCGTTACTGTATACGGCTCGGTACAGAACTACAGATTTGCAGTAAGAAATTGTGGTTTGTCCGCGATCCGCAGTGGAATATTCCGGTGATATTTTTACTAATATGTCCTCACTGTCCTACCGGGTATGATCATTTTTTGTGTAATTGATGACCGGATATATTTTTCAGTCCAGCGTTAATTCCGACCACTGCGCGATCTGTGATGAGGTGGATGACCTTTTTATTCTGTTTGATCATGGATTGGGTCGGCGCCGAGTTTGTGACTTGCTAACATTTTGTCTGTTTGCGGGACCATTCGTAAAGGAAATCATTTGAAAATCTTAGCAATTTCCTTCAGTTCATGATGAAAGATTTGAATTGTCAGCGGCAGCTTGACATGGGCAAACAATGCGGACTTAAAAAAAAACCTCCTCCATACTGTATGTGATATGCGTGTACATGTACATGGTATCACAGCGCACGTGTTATTCTGGGAACACCCTCCATAGGGCTGCGAGTTTGAGTTTGAAAGGTGGAACAGCCAAAACGGCATTGCGCATGACGTAATTTGGTCGAGATGGCACTGCGCACTATTCAAAATGGCCGACTGACGGCAAACGGAGGGAATCTGGACACCTTCGGTAAGTTTTTGGTCATTTTTTCTGCAGAAAATGATCTTTCGATATTCAAAGTGGTTTTATATGACTCATTGATAAGTAACGATCAGATCCATGTAGTCAGATTTTGTGTTTGGATTTTGGAAAGTGGAAAACTAAGTGGAAACGTACTTCAGGAGTTGGCCAAAAAGGTCGTACCCATTTTTTTGAACAAGTTTTGTCGTAACCCTAAGGTCCCAGTCCCTGGTCAGACCTAGGGTTACGATCATCGCAACTAATTATGTTGATACCATAATTATTTGATAAAATGGCACAATACAATTTTAATTAAAATATTAATTAAATTATACACGAAGTCAAATGCCTTATGAAAATGTGCTTTTTATGTTTAGAATTAATAAATCAATTAATGAATAATAATGATGATTATTTTGTGTTTTTGTTTTTGCTTTTTTAGCTTTGTTTTGATTAATCTGTGTATATACATATAACATAATTTAACATAAGATTTAGAATTGGCAGGTGTTTGGGAAGGCACGTCTTTTGAAGACAGGGTTTTTTTTTTTTTACTTTTTGTCAGGCCCTGGGCAGCACCTGCCAATTTTTTTTTTCATTCTTTTAATGTTTTTAAGATAATAAATGAATAAATAAATAAATAGACCTAAATAAATAGTTTAATTCACGCAATTTGCGAGACTTCGTACTCTTTTTGCTGCACAACAAAATTACCAGACGTTTTGCGTGCATTTTCCCATAGGGACCGAGTTGGTCACGGACCGAGTTGGCCACGGACCGAGTTGGTTACGGACCGAGTTGGCCTCGGACCGAGTTGGTTACAGACCGAGATGGTCATGGACCGAGTTGGTTACGGACCGAGTTGGTCACGGACCGAGTTGACTCGGACCGAGTTGGTTACGGACCGAGTTGACCTGAAACCGTGCCAGTGCTCCATTGTAGACCCAGTAACTAGGGGGAATGGGGCACTAAGTCCCTTTTAAAATTCTGGTCGAAGGGACTAGCGCCCCAGAGAATCCTATATGCAGTGATATGATTCTGGATTTTGTACATAAAAATTAAATAAGAAAAATAAACAAACAAAAAGAAAATCGCTCCATTCTTTCTCTGAATTTCAGGGATGAAATGCAGCTATTTATTAATTATTTGTAATCACAATCAATCATTCTGTGGGATGAAAATGTATGTTTTACGACCAAATTCCAGACGATCAGAGCGGCCTCCATTTTCCTCTAACTGTCTAAGAATGTGTTTTGAAAAAAGCCACTCATTTTGCAATTTATTAACAAGTTAAAAGCTACAAATTCTGTCTCTTCTGTTGTGTGTTGCTTCTTAAATTGAATTCTGTTTATTTTGGTATTGCATTGACCATGTTGACTGCACCTAATAGTTTTAGGAATCATACTGTATTTGCTATTTGTCCATGTTCATTTCTTTCTTTCGTTCTCCTTTAGTTAAGGTCCATTTAAAAACATCTTTGACTGTGACATCTTAATGTCTGTATCATGTGCCTTAACAGCAGTTTATTATTAATATTACAAGGCCTACCTGATTTATGTTAATCAATAATTGGAAAACCTGATGTGAATAGCAAAATGACTGACATTGTCACCACCAATGTATTTAGCTATAAAGAGCTTTATGTAGTCTGTTTTTGTTTGCATTCTTTGCGGCCATGATCTGAAGATTATCAGGCTATTGATCGCCATTTCAGTTGGTCTTTAACAGACATGACAGAACCCAATTAAAACCCAACTTACAAATCCTTACCCCTGCCTGATGGTTTTTAAATTTAATCATCAAATAACCACAAGGGAAACTGACTGAATTTTAAGTCATTGAAATGTGAACAAAGAAAAATTTACTGGAGCGGGATTTGAACCAGCAACCTCCTGAATACCGTACAAGTGCTGTACCAACTGAGCCATCCCAGCCCTACGTTGGTGGTGACCCCAATAGTCAATTATCTTTGTCCATTTGGCAGTCAGAAGCCATGAAACCATGCACACACCGCCATACCCCAAGGATCATTTCACCGATACTCGCAGCAATGCTACAACCTGAGAACAGTACATGGGGGATCACATGGGGGCATAATCATCGAAAAACCACTGGGAAACTAACTGTTTTTAAAAATTTATTAATGTTGATTCCAACTACAAGACTATGCAATGCAAACATTTATACATCACAGCATGTGAATTTGTTTGAGGCACTACTGTACATGTACATATTGTAAGCCTACTGTTTGTAATTTGATTTTCCATCAATTATAGGTAGTATCATACTTTGGTTTTTATCAAAGAAGTACAGATTCATGGGTAAAAATATAAAGGAAGATACAGTAACAGTCATCTGTGAAAATTTCAGTTCCATACGGTGCCCACTTTTTGAGAAAACAGTGAAAAACGGCCACAGTATTTCTTATGTCTTTTCTCTTTTATTGTTGATCTTTTAAAAGATCAAAAAGATTTCCGGTCGTTTTTTTACTAATTTCTGGATAAATACACCATTTCAGGCAAAAAAATGTTAACAGTAGGTTTCTACTAGTTAGCATCATCTTCATACCCTGAAAGTTATATACGTAAATCTGTGAACATTTTTGTTTTGGTCTCTTACCAAAGTGATACTACCTTTAATTATAAGAATTATCTTATCTTAGCTTCATTTTGTTCAAATTTTTTTGATCTCAGTCATCCAATGGAGGTAGATTGACCATACCATATGAGAGTTTAGAGGGACTTCTTCTCGTCTCGACACTTGATGGCAGTATACACGCTGTGGGCCAGAAATCAGGCGACAGCAAGTGGACGTTAAAGGAAGGTATGTTCAGAAGTCCTTATTATTAAATGGGCGATTCTTCGGTAACGGAATTACGCCCATTTGTCACTTTGTCAGGGATTATTCTTTCCCAAGAAAATATGTTCTATGCTAGACAACTAATCTAAACATGGAAAGGGAGCCAAGGACCAATAGAATTGATAGACCCCTAAAAAAAAAAAATTCCCCCAAGATTACCCTTTAAGGGGCGGAGCTTAATATCGGTAACGGAATTACGGACCGAGGACAAGCATATTTGAGTTCTTGCATAAATTGATAAAACTCTCTGAAGTTCTGAAATTTTAAAATTGGACACTACCTGTTATTTGTAGAGTTCAGGGGTGTTGTTAACTACAATGCAGAGCAAAGTTGAAAAAATAATCACTCTTTTCATAATTTGCATTTTAATCATGGTAACGGAATTACGGCTGGGCGGTAACGGAATTACGCCATAGTGTTTATACAGTAAACGCAATACATAACATTAAATTCAACATTAACTCATCACAATACAAATTTTAGAAGGTTATAAAATGGCACAGGGGAAAGCCACATGTATATAATAGACTAGGTGAAAATTAACAGGTCAAAATGTAATTTTAGGCCTAAACATGTCTTTGCTTTGCTTTTTAGGTCAAAGGTCAAGGTGAAATGCAGTCAGGTGATGACTGCATTAACTGGTACAATTGCTGGTTTACAGATTTTAAATTTTGCCCAATTAATAGACTAAGACATTGAACCCCACTCTTTACATATTGACCAATCACAGGATTGCCTACATCACCACTATACAGGTTTGAGAATTTTACCTTGGCTAACTTTTGGTAGCATTAGGCCTAATACAAGGACGGGCTTAATGGATTGATCTGTTGTAATCTTGCGAAAGAAAACAAAATTGTCAAATAAGACTGCCTTTAATGTGTCCTGGCCTTAAATGGAAATATTTGAAATGCATGAACTGCATATGTTTCAAATTTGCTTGGTTCTTGGTCAAATCTTTTTACACTCTGTGGTTTGTTCCATGTAAAAAAAATGTATTATCATGTAGATTTAATGATTACCACGCAAATGGAAACAATTCATGGTGTAGTATGTTTCAAGCTTAGTTAAGGATTTGCTTAATTCATACTTCATTCAGAAAACAGCAGTTTATCAAATTGCACAGAATTCTAAAAAAATCAGATGGATCAGCAAGCAGAGATGGCAACCTACATTATGCCCACAAAAAGAGTAGGCCTACAGTGTACTTGTACCCGACAGAGTAACAATATTTTTCGAAGCAAAAATAGTATTTACCTGAAAATGCAGCTGAATTGAGAGAGAAAAGTATACTTGGAATAGTTGTACACATGGGAAATGCTCTAAACTGTGCAATTTAGAACATTTTAAAGAGTCATACTTATAGTAAATGTGTTTTTCCACCAGAAATCATACTTTACTCTGAAAAAGTGCAATAGCTCTACGTGCAAAATACATTGAAACTGTACTAGTTGGCATCTCTGAAAAGGAAAATGTAACAAGACTGTAACAATCTGTGGATAAAAACACCAGTTACCATGGTTACTGGATGTTGTAGATTGAGAGATGTGTCTAGATCCATCTGGGGTTCAGGTAGGATCAATGTGATGGTTGCTGTCACAATAACATTCAACATCTTCATGCTCTGGCCACGTGAACTTAAACTGTGTGATATGTATATGGAAATGTATACACTTTGTGCATGCGTAATTCCGTTACCGTAATTCCGTTACCATTTCGTAATTCCGTTACCACTTGGAAAAATGCCAAGAAATTATTTTGTTTAAGTTTTCATTTTTCATTCATGTTTATAGTAGGGGCCTTCTTAACATCCATGATTTCAAGAAAAAAAGTCCAGAAAGTCTGTGAAATAAGTAACTTTTGCCATTTTTTCGGTAACGGAATTACGTGCAAAAATTGACATTTTTAAATTGAGGCCTACACTATATATATAATATATATATATATTTATATATATATTTTTATGACCCCCAGTAATGTTGCTAATATGTAACATCAAAAAATAAATCAACCCTTTTCCCTGTTACTCAGAAAGTAAATAAACTCAAAAAATATTTTTTTTACCAAATCTGCACGTTTTTAATCATAAATTGCAAAAATCACTGTTTTTACCAAAAATATACATTTTTTTGAAATTTTATTTTTTGATCTGAATTCCCCATTTAATTGTGGTCTGGAAAAAGTACAAAAAAGTTTCAATATGTACAGATTTAATTTTGACATTTTTTCCTCTCCCATGGAGAATTGCCCAAATGTCTATGCTCTGTGAC